>JAHVYC010000025.1:155919-459993 GCA_020623665.1 Calonectria multiphialidica
GGGGGGGCGGGGGCGATAAATAAGGAAAATAAATCAATCAAAATAAAACATAAATAAGCTTATGTTCATTCCATCCCTTTATTTTTAGAAGCTTAGGATATTATTTATTGTCTTGCCTTTTTGGCATCGGATTTTTTGGCATATTATTAAGACTTATAACTGGCTCCAAAAGGTGTTTGGGTCCCCAGTTTGATCACATGGGTTCCCAGACTCACCCAAAAGCCATGTCCACCAGTCCACTGGATAATCTTCATTACCGTTGGTGTGTCCAGACTCGGCAAACCCCCACCACGGCTGCCCAGGGTGCGCTAGGCCGGGCTCATCCGTGGCTTGTGGTAAATCAAGGGCCCCAGCGGGAGGGTTGGAAGGAGATTCCGTCGCAACTGGTCGCGCAAGGATGTCCATCGCGTCCAGCCGTGGCGAAGGCACAGCGGACGGAGCCGCCGTCTCCCCACCCACTTTGTACTCTAGCAAGGCATCGTCACGCCCGACATTTGTAGAAGATGAGGCCCCTCGGCGTAGTCTTTCGAGCCTCGCCCACCGAAAGTCATGGAAATTGTACTCGGCGGGATCCTGGCCCACCAACTGGTATTCGCTATTCGGCAGATTAGTTAGCACCGGGGTCTACACCCATGAGGAAAAGAGCTGACCTGAGAAAAGACGACAAGTCAGATTGTATCAACATATCCGCGCAATCGCATCGCAGAAGCCGATGGACGGCCTCGATATGCTGCCCACGATTAATACCATGCTCACTTGCATCTTGCATAGCACTCACCATACGCCTGGCAACCTCGGACCGCTGTGCAATATTCCGAATGGCTGCGAGAAGGTGAGGGATCGCCTCCATCAACTCGGGGGCTTTGGGGTCAATGGACAGGTCAGTCTCGGCTAGTCTGCGCGGTTCAAACAGGAGAACTGCCATGGTTAGTGACATTCCCAAGCCGAATAAGAAGGTTGAACGGGGGTCTTACTTTCGAGAGCAACATAGGCTTGCACTCCAAGATGCGGGTCGAAGTTCACACCAGCCTTTAGGCCCTCAGAAAAGAGACCAGCAATCGGCAGTGCATGCGATATCCTTTTCTGCCGCACCTGAGGAATGAGACCAACCTTTGCTGGGTCGCGCAGAAAAACTTGGAGGGAAGCCCGGCCAATAATGATGAATAAGTTGTGGCGCAAAACGTGCAGTAGAATAAATGTAGTTAGTCGGTCACTGTGAAGGAACATGTTGTCTGTGTTGAAGTGAAACCTCTTCGGCAGGTTAGCAATAACCTCTTCTATGTCAGCCTCGAGGGCTGTCAGCTCTGTTGCCAACGCTTCGGGTGTCTCTTCCCAGTGCGACGCGCGAAAGGCAAAATGCAAAGCACGACGACGGGCGGCTGCCGTGCGAATGAGATACGCCGACATGTCCAGAGGCGCACGCTCAAGGTTGGCAACGATGGACTGGTCCGGGTTTGTACGATTGGGGTAGAGGTGTTCAGTCACAGCGGCCTCGTTGCTTAAAAATGTGGCCTGATCACAAGGAAGTTGGATACGATATGCCTTTTCGTCGACAGTGTGAAAGCCATACCGGCCACCATCCACCATGGCGTCGGCGTAAAACGTGGCCCATGCAACACGACGCAAGGCTTCGCGAGAAAGAAGTGGCGAGAGGCGAGGATCAGGGGCAAAGTTGGCTGGGAAAGTCCTGTCAAAAGTCTGCAGAGACATCATTTGCATCATTCTAGACCAGCTGTTAGTTTCTTTCTACCCGTCAAAAGCACAAGCGGCAAGCAGGAGAATAGAGCAAATTGACCACGCCATTCACAACACTCGCCTTGTGCAGTCAGCGCCCAAAAGCCATGCAGAGGTAACGTTTCCACGGTTCTGGTCGTAGTGCTGGGCCAATAAGAGCGACTGTTTCAAACATTAGCCCTTCCTCTTTCACTTAACTAGACTTCCACACACCATGAGCTGGACAGCCCCGAATCCCTGGCGAATGCGAGGGACAATAGCCTCAATTGCTGCATCTGCCCAGGCATCAGCTCTGGCTAAATTTTCTGGCGTCGGCGGGCCGGCAAATCTTGAGAAGCGTATGAGTATGGTATGTTACAACTAGCAGCGCGGGTGGCAAGACCTACCGCATAGCGCTCGCAATCATGAGCATGGTCAATTCGCGCGGTGCCTTGCCCTTGGCTAACAGGCGAGTAAAGTGAAGCTCATGGATGAAGGCGAAAAATCCGAAGTCTAATCAATAGTCAGTCAATTTTCATGACTACCCGCATACATGCGAATACACACGATGGACTGAAGAAAAGTAGAGCTTGACTAATTCCGAAAGCTCTTGAGCACCAGGCAGCTCAGCCGAGGACTGAGGGCCTGGAGACACACTAATTTGCACATCTCCAGGCTGTGCAGGATCTGGAGCAAGTGGCGAGCGAATCTCCGCTTCGGAGCCACTGAGAATCGAAGGCGACGCCGACTGGTAAGACAGCGCCGACGATGGGCCGCTGCCCAGAGAGACTGGCGGTTCCAGCGATTTGCCATCTTGCTGCGATCGTACACACTCTATTCCCTTGGCGGCGCATCTAGTGCACGCATCTTGCACGTTGCCGGTGCATTTGAGCTTTTTATCCTTGCAGGCGTCACAGGCCGTCGCGTTGGGCCGTCGCAAGACTCTCGCTCTCTTGTCGTCGGGTCCGGGCCACTCACAGGTCCTCTTCCCCCGGCGACACTGGGTGCACACAGGCTTTGTCTCATCACATTTCACCTGTGGCAATCAATCGTGTGTTCTCTCTCCACCCAATCACAGCATCACAACTCACCCGCCTGCATCTGCAAGTGCGACATCCCGTCCGTGTCCTGTGTATCTTTGCTTTGTTCTCTGGTGACGACGCCTCGTCGGCTGGGGAAATGCGGGGCTCGACGCGAAGGGGCAGAGGGAGGCGCGCTTCGCCAGCAGAACGGGCTGGCGGCCCTGTGCCATCCATCCTCAGATGTGGATATGGCAGATTGGTGGGCAAAGGAGTAAGAAGCCAAGACTAGGCGTGTATATACTGTACTTGTCGCACAATTCCGCCGGGTTCGAGAACCTAGCTGCCAAGATGTTGCGCGTGCTGATTGGTCCCGGATTGCCGGGCTCGGATGATGTGAGCCGCACCATGAATGAACTAATCGTCCCTCTATCCACTCCTCCTCCTCAGGCTATTGCATCCTGTCTTAATGAAGCTATTTATTAAACAGGTCTGAAAAAAGGGAGGTTTTTGTTTATTACAAGGCACAAGAGATGGGGCATTCATTTGTTGGTTACTTGCGCCGTCACTAAATAGAGTTGTGCGCTATTATTCAAGGGCCTCGCAAATATAATAAATAAGGAAAATGAATAAATTAAAATAAAACATAAACAAGCCTACGTTTATTCTTAAAAGCCTAGGATATTATTTATTGTCTTATCTTTGTGATGTCGAATTTTTGGCACGTAATCTCATATCCGTAAAGCATGAGCACTGACTGGTGATGTACCCATTGTCAGTGCGGTAATTTCATTTGAAGGCTATGCACTAATAGCACACCCTTGGTAATTTATTAAGAGAAAGGCTTGCGGTTGACTTTGATCAGCTCATACACGAGAACCATCTACGTTGTCAATATGATCATGTTGGCCCGACATTGGTTCTTTATCCCCGTTTTCATTAACCTCGCGCTCAGCGCTCACACCAGGGATCTTGGTTGGACGAAAGGGGTTAAATGGTACTTCAAAGATTGCGTCAATTTCTTCAAGAGCCAGACCCTACATGAATAGTCAGTATTCGTTTGCTTCATGAACACGACGGATCTTACCTTGGTTTCTGGGAGGAAGAAGAACGTAAAGGCGAAAGCTACCGCCGAAACGCTGCCGAAAACGTATCCAACTTTGAAGTGGATATCTTTGAGCATATAAGGGATTGAATAGTTGGTAACAAATGCCCAAATGACGTTCCAAGAGGCACCGAGGGATTGGGTTTTCTCACGAACCGCAGCATTAGGGAGCTCGGTACCAAGAAGGTAAGGGATAGAGGCACCGCCCATCTAATATTACATCAGATTCACGTCATAAATATCAGCGCAAGTAATTTCGAGTCTTACATTATAATGCAGCGAAAACAGTATAAAGGCTGCTACAATCGTAGCACTCTCGGTGGATGTCTTGTTTGCCTTTGAGCCGAGACCAGCCAGCAGCAGCATCCAAAAAGCTTGGAAGAAGAATGAAACCATGAGGTTTATGCGGCGACTATTATTGAACTCATTAGAGGGTTTAAATCCAAAAATAGTGATTAAGCTCTACTTACCCAAGTCTATCAACCAAGTACATGGCAGGCATGACAACGAGGAAGCCCAGACAGCTGCTAATGACGGGATAGGTAAATGCTTGGTCAGCATAGCCGTTCTGTTTGTAAAAGACTGTCTGGTATGTAGAGACAAAGGCTTGGCCAGTAGCCTGCAATTCAAGATTAGCATGTGCCCTTCCTCATGGCTCAAGCACCCACCTGTTGGAAAAAGTAGTAAACGATGACGAGCATTGTCCGGCGAAAGCTGGTTCCCCGGAACAGATCGAGCCATGGAGCTTTGTGTACATGTTCTTGAAGAGCCTCCCTGATTTCGCGGATTTCCGCTTCGCAACCGCCCTCATTTGTGTAAGTCTTCGGTCGGAGACGACGGAGGGAATCCAAGGCATCGTCCACACGGTCTTTAGACAAGAGCCAACGGGGGGAGCTGGGGATAAAAAAGGTAAAGGCAATAATCACTGTAGATTGACGTCAGGATGTCGATCCAGGCAAGGGCGTGTAGTATCTGGAAACTGGAGACTCACATGACGGGAAAATGAACTGGATGCCAGTGACAGTCTTCCAACCAACCGGGCTGGTGTCGGTGGCAAATGCTTTGTTAACACCAGTGGCAACGATGGAACCAGCGCTTAGGAACAACTGAAGTGAAATAACGACGAGGCCTCGGAAAGAAGCTGGGACAATTTCGGACTGATATGTACTAAGAGAGCGTTAGATTCGCCTACTTAATATTAAGATGAAGAGAGACTTGCGTGACATCGACTTCGACCAAACCAACAGAAATATAAACGATAATGCGACCGACGACGAATTGCCAGAACCGGCCGGATCCTGGGGAGGTGTCGGCAGAAGTGATTTCGACTAGGATTCTAATTAGTGATTATGTAGTATTTTCTAGTGAGCATTATACTTGCGTATGACACCGACAAACGAGATGATTGACAGCGCAAAAAAGATCACACGGTGACCATATCGTTCAATAGCGGGACCAGCGATGAAGCACCCCAGAAACTTGCCAATAAATGGAAGGGAGGATACGAGAGAAGTATCTTGTGAAGTGAAGGCGTAAGTCTTCGTTTCGGAGTCGTATTTGCCAAACTGTCTGATGAAACCCTTTGCTGCGCGTTAGCTATGGTAAATATATCTACAAAACTGCACTTACGGGGTTGGCTAAAATCCCGCCAAACGAGCCTGTGTCGTATCCGAATAGCATGTCACCGGCCAGGAGACAAAAGCATGAAAATAGGAGCATGGGGGTCACCATGGACCACCCCGAGGGTTTGTTGGCCATCTTGGGTGAAGCTCGGTCAGAGCGGGGGCGGCCGACACGATGCTCTCAAAAATGTAGTTAAGACTAAAAAATGCAAGAAAAAAAGAAATACTTGATATTTCTGCTGTCGCAGTATATTCTGATTCTATCCATTCTTTTACATGGCGGGTCTGGCTGGGTTTGTATATGCTTGTCTCATGACTGGACATGATGGGCTAGAACCTCCAGATTTACGCCACTGGTGCCCTTGATCACAACACACCCCCGGACTGCCCCACAGGCTGGGGTAATGCACAGATTGCGGGGAAGGGCTCCGAGCGAGGGCGGCTCGAAAACCCTCGCTCGGAACAGCCCTGGCACCTCTCCGAGCGAGATCGTGTCCTGACTCGCCAGTGCGGGCCCACGAGGCTCCAGCTGTTCCGAGCGAGGTGGATATCCCAGACCATTTCACCGCGCGCGGCGAGAGGAATCAAGGGCTGGGGTCATATGATTGCGTCTGCGTGGGTCATGACACGGAGACATGACGAACCAATTTTACTAGCTTGGCCAGCTGCGGCGTTATTTTATGTATGGCTGCTCCCGAGTCTTGGCTCGTTTATTTGACGTGCGTTGACCCGAGGCTCCTTGCGCTGTCTGGCCCTGCTCTTGTTCTGATCCTGCCGCACTAATCTAACACTTTGCTTGACATCCCACCGCCTCCGTTGTGCAATTGGACTTGCCTGTCGTCTTCGTCCTAGTGCAGATAGAATTGAGAGTTGCGGTCAAGCATTCAGTGTTACTTCCCCATTGAATTGCGCCATCGGACATTGAAGACCCCACGAGCTTCATCTTGTTCCAAGTCTTCTCCCTTTACAAGGTCCCCATAGAGTAACTGAAATGGCGTCCAAGCGCCCAAACTTTCTCTTCGTCCTTGCTGATGATCTGGCACGTTTCTACTCCAGCTCAATGGCACGACCACAAATGGCTAACCGTACCGCTTGCAGGGCTTCTCCGATATAGGCTGCTATGGCGCCGAGATTCAGACTCCCCGCATCGATCAATTGGCCTCTGAAGGCATCCGCATGCTCAATCACCATGCTGCAGCGGCCTGCTCTCCTACACGGGCGATGCTCTTGAGCGGGACCGACGCGCACCTCGGTGGGCTAGGCGTTTTGATCGAGTACAAGCTACACGAGATGGGAGCCAAGCGGTGGTCTGGCAAAGCAGGATACGAAGGTTACTTGAATAATGATGTGGCAGCATTGCCCGAGATTCTGGAGGACAATGGGTACTTTACAGCAATGTCCGGCAAGGTTAGTTGCAACTTGTGTTGGCGCCTCGCCAATTGCCCGTTACATGCGTACATCTAACCCAGGTATAGTGGCATCTAGGACTTCGAGCTTCCCAGGGGCCTTGGGAGCGTGGCTTCCAGAAAGCATTTGCCATGCTTCCCGGCTGCTGTAATCATTACGGCTGGGAGCCGGTGCAAGAACGGTTCCCAGTTGGTGGACGACCAATTCATGCCGAGGAGGGCAAGAAAGTCGACATGTAAGCTAAGTCCAACGCATCCATGAAAACTATCCCCACGAAAAGTCGCCGCGAAGTGACGTGCTGACGATGATTTTTGACCAGCGCGCCGAACAAGACGGAAGACCCTGAAGGCTTCTACTCGACCGACTTTTACACCGACCGACTGATCGAATATCTCGAAGGGCGATCAGAAGATGACAAAGAAAAGCCATTTTTTGGGTTCTTGCCTTATACTGCCCCCCACTGGCCCCTGCAGTGTTCGAAGGCACAGCGTGACAAGTGAGTGCTCACACGGAACGAGGACCTGGTCTTGGCGTATCATCACCCGTGACAGCGCTGACTTAGATGTTGCCTCCTAGGTACAAGGGCGTATATGACGACGGTCCATATGCGCTCCGAGAACGGCGACTTAAGAAACTTGCCGAAATGGGCATCATTGACAAGGACGTCATCCCCCACAAGGTCGAGACGGACACAGTTGGTGCCGGCGAGTGGGAGGAGCTTACTCCAGAGGAGAAGAAGCTATCAAGCCGAGCAATGGAGGCATATGCAGGCATGGTGGACTCTATCGACGTCAATGTCGGTAAAATGGTCGACTATTTGAAGAAGACTGGAGAATACGACAATACATTTATCGTGTTTATGAGTGACAACGGAGCAGAGGGTGCTGCGTGAGTAACAGCTTGCCCTCTATCAATACCGAGATTATACTAACAAATAGGGTTACGCGACTGGTAGATTGGAAGCTGTTCGTAAGTAACACAACATCTGTAACATGTGAAGTACATTCAAACTGATCATCAATCTAGCTGTCATGGGCGATAACATTAAACGTTCCATCCACCAATACTACGACAACTCATACGACAACATCTGTTCTTGGAACTCTTACACTTGGTATGTGTTTGCGAGCTTGCAATCATGAGTTGGGGCTGACCAGCGCATCGCTAGGCTCGGGCCACTTTGGGCTCAGGCGTCGACAGCTCCATCAAGGCTGTTCAAGTGCTTCCCGTCGCAAGGCGGCATCTTGGTCCCCTGTGTTGTTAAACCGCCAGCCAATTCTTTCCTCCCATCATTCACGCCGGGATCTTTCAGTCGCACCTTTACGACGGTCATGGATTTTGTCCCCACCTTTCTCGATCTAGCCGGAGTGTCCCTCCCCGCTCCTACTGAGAAACAGCACAGCCCGGTGGGCGGAGCTCCAACTGGGCGAAAGATGACTACGTTTAGAGGCAAGGAAGTGCATGCTGTGCGTGGCAAGTCGTGGGTGCCATTTTTTGGTCAGGGAAACAAGGCCGAGAATGACGAGATGTGGGCAATCCACCCGTCCTCAGAACCCATCGGCTGGGAGCTGTTTGCGCGCGGCGCACTGCGAAAGGGAGATTGGAAAATTGTGCACTTCCCTAAGGCTCAAGGCGGAGCCGGCGAGGACGACGAAGGTTGGGAGCTTTTCAACGTCGTCCAAGATCCAGGCGAGACAAAGGACCTGGCTGCCGCTAAGCCAGCCAAGTTGCAAGAACTATTGGCGCATTGGGATGAGTACGTAGTCGAGTGTGGTATTGTCTGGGGAGACTCAGCAGCAACTCCAGGACTTGGGATGGACGCTGCACCACAATTATGGGAAGACGAAGTAGAGCTGCAAAAGGTATGGATGGGCGCCAAGGGAGGAGAGTGTGCAATCTAGATACACGGCGTGGTAGGCAATGTTAAAATAGACACGAAGTAGCAGTAAAAAAGAAAGAAAGAAATACTTAAACACAGAAATAAAGACCAAAAAATTGAGGGACAAGAGATTTGAACTCTTAACCTTCAGGACATTCCGGTTCTGGAATCTGACGCGCTACCGTTGCGCCAGCCCCCCAATTAATGTTATCGTCATGCGCTATTTACTCTCATAAACCTCAGCTCCAACATTCGAGTCCACTTCTCGCAACGCGCCATCTGCATCTAATCATCGAACACCTCATTAATTGTCAGAAATGCTTCAAATGAAAGGAGAAAAACAAAAAACAATCACCAGGCCCATGTTTATTACCTAACTCTCTGATGAGATATGCAAGGTATTGTTTATTCTAACTTTTTTGTCCGGCCAGAATCTTGTCATGCCACTTTACCTTTGCCCAACGACGCCACTTTCGTCAGAATTTCAATACCCAAGCACGTTTTTTTACCAATTCACAAAAGTCCTCAGCATAGCCAGTTCCCAGAGGCCATCTAGACTTAAAAAGCGATCGTTCATTGCGGTCTCCCCACCAGCGGTCAACCAACTTGCCCCAAACCGCCTAGCTCACTGTATGCGCCAATTGCGCTGCTCATATTAGTACTCGACGTATTCTTTCGGGACCGGCAATTCACATCGTTTTAGTTACTCACAGTTCCAAATAGAAATCTCTCCATGGCTAGTCCATACGGGCTTGAAAATGCACGATTTAGCATTTGAAACTCCTCTGATGACCCACCCGGCGTGTCAGTCATGGCCAAGTGAAGGAGTGCAATGCCGACTGGAAATGTCAACACGCTCATGACAAAGCATCCTGTTCTCGGGGTGAGGAAAAAAGGAACGGCTTCCGCAATCTTTCGGCAGTAGCTTCTGGGATCGATGTCCCTCTCCCCAACATTTGCCAAGACAGCGTTATTTGAAGTTGTTTCCAGAACCCCGTATAGAAGAACACAAGTAGTCCAGTACAAAATTGCTAGATGAACCATTGCTAGGTCATCGTTAGAGACAACATGGCCGTCCACGTCGAAAAGAGATAGCTTTGTGGCCGTCATCGTCATGGCAAGTTCACCTATTCCGGTTGACCAAGCATGCAGCTCCCTGTGAAGGAACCAGCATTGTTGCGCTAATTGATTATGTCGTAAAGTGTGCTCCTCAGAGCCACTGCACTCATCAATGGCTTTCTTCTGGGCTAGGATCCCAGGAATCTCGACCAATATATCAAGTAAGGCATCCTTGGGGCTCTTTTCAACCTCTCGCCAGGGAATGCTTTTCCATTTTGAGTGACTCAGAAAGGACGACTGGCCTCGCTGAATATCTGAAATAATCTGGAGAAGTTTTAGCAATGGGTACAATTATTTATGCCATAATTCACCTCACCTGGTGCAATCTCCCGTCGGCAAATAAACGGTGAGGATTGCCTCTCGTATAGGCATCCGGCTCTCTTGAAGACACGATGGCCATGTCACCTTTCGTATACATAGACCACTTTTGTGATACGGGCTGCTCAACAGTATCATTGGTCCCAAAGCACAACTAAAAAAAATAGATAATGTCAACGCTCCAATATTCCCCAGTGGTTTGTTTCTCACTCACCTCAAACAAGCTCAACAGTCTTGAAGCTGCCACTAACCCATCACTTTTTGTCTGTTTTGGGTCCCCAACCGATGATGCCACCATGATTAGCGCCTTGCCATATAATCTCTGGCCCTCTACCACCATCCAATATTGGTTATGTCTGCGGCCAATAAGCCCCATGCTATTGGCCATCAAAGCCAGTCGTACCGCATTATGAGACTGATATAGCTCCTGCACAACGCTGGTCCAACCTGCCGTGGAATATTTCGTCGCCTCCGTCGAGAGAAAGCTCCCGTTTGGGAGATACATGCCCCAATAGAGGCCTACAAGCTGAGTTTCAAACGCTCTTTGCGTAAGCGAGATAGGGGCCGCTACTTCACCCTGAATACCATTAATGTAAGATGAGTTACTCTGCCGAGCCCGACTCGGAGAAGTAGATGAACATCTATAGCCAATAGAATAAGTTTCGGTCTTGAGCTTAAATAATTCTCCCTCAACGTTTTGCGGGGTACTATTTAGGAAGATACTCTGTTTTGAATAGCCATCGCATTTAATAGCCGCTCGTCGACATTGACCACATGTAGGACGCTGCAGGTCACACTACTAGCACATCAGCGATGCCGATCCGGGCTTATGGTTTGAGATAAAAGCTCATGAGCTTTGCAGAGAACCGATTTTCTCAACGTCGACTTGTGAGAGACCTACCCCTTTCCGACGTCTCTTGCAGGTTACGCAGGCTTTGGACCTCCCGGGAACTCCAACCATTGGATAAGAAACGATGGGTGTTGTTGGGGGGAATGGATCGATTTCAGGCAAGGCCCAAACGTTGTGACGTGTGTAGGTTGGGTGGCTGCGACCATGCCAATTTCCAGGATTCGTATGTGTCAGCCGAAGGAATTGAAGATGCGAATGCGAACTGGGCTGACGTGCAATGAATGATGAAGGATGTCAAAGCAGGTGGGCCAAAGCGGGTACACGGCAGCAAATACACCCCTGTCTGGAATGAACCATCAATCCGGCCGGCCGGACTGTTCACACGTAATATTCCGAGGCGAGTAAGGGATTGAGCAAAGTGTTTCACAGGAGTTTTCTCGTAGCCTTGCAACAAAACACGTTGATAAATAATTTCCTTCCTGAAAATGGAAGTCCGCTGATGCACTGTTTAACTTGGTCTTGAACTGCTTGTACTCTTCCACTAACCATGCTTTTTCATATGTCCTCCATATTTCAATCACAAGGATAACAAAGTAAGAGCAAAGCCACCATCCAAGGCTGGAAGACAAGGTACCTGAGGGCCGTTTCATGTTCATTGGTTGAATCCGAACTACAAACTATGGCTTCGGGAATAATTAATAGTGGACAACGAGATTTTGGCAGGATTGGAGCAGTTTCGGATGGCACCGCTCTGGAAAAACCCACTCACTCCTGCACAACGCGTGAATTGGCTCCTAAAAAGGTCTAGTGCCCCCAGACTCCGCTGGCTAATTTCTGACACCTCGATGCTTTGCAGATGAGGACACTAACCCCAGTAATGGAGAACAGCGACGGCATAGCATCCAATCAAGGTATCACAGGGTTCGTGCGCGCGAAATGCTTCCCGAAAGAGCCCATCGATAACACTGATTCAACGGCGTCTTCGCCACCCAACATGAATGCAAGCAGGACAAATCAGGCTCCCATTAATATAAATACACTTGGTATTGTCCTGCTGAAGGCAATACTGTTCTCTTCATCTACAGTCTCACCAGAAACCACTTCTCAATATTTACTCTTGTACTTTTTTATTTCTCAAGCCAAACATTATGTTGCTTCTCAACTCAGATAAATCCCTCCATTTTGAGTTGCTCCGAATCCTCGCTGCTGCTCGGTACTATGGAGCAGATATTGCAGAGGTTCTAGAGGCTGCTGGTCGCGTCGATAAGACAAAATTGGAAACCTTTCACGACGCGTTCGCTTCGTTAGCCCAAAGAGTTGAGTCTCAAGCAAACGCCATCGATGCTTCACAACACTCCGTTTCCGCCAGAGATGCCTATTTCCGTGCATCAACGCACTATCGTGCTGCGGATTTTTACTTGCATGGGAATCCGTCTGACCCAAGAATAAATGAGCTGTGGGTCAAGCAGAGTGCTGCATTTGACAAAGCCATTGCATTGATGAGTATCCCGGGCCAGAGAGTCATTCTGCGAGGAAATGAATTCGACATACCGGCAATTTACTACGCTGCTTCTGGCGACTCTTCGGTCCCAAGACCTACTCTGGTCGCCGGCAGCGGTTATGATGGTGGACAAGAGGAGCTCTTACACCTCGTCGGGTTTGCCGCACTCGAGAGAGGCTACAACTTCATTTCCTACGAGGGCCCTGGCCAACCGCTGGTCCGACGTCAGCAAAATCTTGGTTTCATTCCTGAATGGGAAAAGGTGGTGATCCCGGTGGTGGACTATCTCGTCACGCTCCCAGGTGTCAATGCGTCCAAGATTGCGCTGTTCGGGATGAGTATGGGTGGCTATCTCTCCGTACGCGCCGCCGCATTCGAGCATCGTCTTGCTGCCACTATCGCCAATGACGGTGTGTACCACGTTTATGAAGCCTACCGAAATGCGATGACGCCTCAGTTGCAGGAGCTCTTGGATTCGGGCAAGAAGGATGAATTTGATGCTCAAATAAGGGAGGTGCTCAAGAGAGATGACATTCCCGTGTCGATGCGTTGGGGAATTGAGCAAGGTCTCTGGAGCTTCAATGTCAACTCGCCGTGGGAATGGATGCAAGTAACCAAAGAGATGACGCTCAAAGGTCTGGCAGATCAAATACAGTGCCCTGTCTGGGTAGGTGAGGCTCATGATGATCAATTTTTCTTGGGGCAGCCGGAAAAGGTTCGCGATGCTCTTGGAGACAAGGCAACGTACGTGACCCTCACATCGGAAGATGCGGCTGGCAATCATTGTCACGTTGGGGCACAGGTTTTGTTTAATCAGATAGTTTTTGATTGGATGGACGGCATCTTCTCCAAGTAGTCAGATATGCCGTCTCAGGATTATTAGTATCTTGTGATAGTTACAAATCATACATTTTCAGTCAAAATACAACAAGCGAAACCCGTGAGAATCCGTTGGGATCCTGCTTTATACTCCCCATCTTGAAATAGCCAACTCTAAAGAGTCTCTTTCCATTCAATTATTCGGCCCTGAGTCTATAGCCCATTCTCGGACCTGGATTTTCCATGCTCAGTTTGCTTGAAGAGCTGGTCCCCAACTCCACCAACAGAAAATGAAGGTAGCCACAAAAGCACCGTAGACAAGGGCTTTGCCGGCAGCAGGGTTCTTCTGGCGGAACTGGCCTAGTTGAAGCCGAGCATCCGTGGCGAGGGCCTGCATCTTCTCAGCGCCAAGCTTGTAATAGACCAATCCACCGAGAGCGATGGAGTAACCAAAGAATTGTTGGCCAGTGACTGGGTCTCCAAAAATAGCCATGGATGAAAAGACCAGGATAATGTCCTTCAGCACGCCGGACATGGTCAAGACGACCGCAGATGTCTTGCCGATCTAGAAAAAAAGTTAGACACCGTCACGTAACAACAATCGAAAGGAAAACATACCAAGAGCACGACGGAAGCGTTGAGCAGAAAAGCAACAATTGCGTTTGCCACCAGAGTAAAGAGACCCAGAGAGTAAATGTCGCCCATGGTCATTCTGGGAACCTCAATGAACAAGGTAAAGATTCCGTTAATAACCGCACAGGCAGGGGCATAGTAGTACAAGGAGACCAAGGGATCCATCTTGAACTCAGCCGAGCTCAGGAGGCGTTGCACCATGACAAGACGCAATGCCTCGAAGACGATACCGCTAACTTGGTCTGCGCATACTTGTTAGCCTATTGCGATCAATCTATGGTGGAGCTTGGCACATACAGATGAAACCGACAGTGTCAAACTTGATTTCGCCAAAGGATGCAATAATGACACCGATGACGATGAGTGACACGTTACCCAGCACCCGGAAGTTGGGAGGGGTGATACCGAACGCCCATGTCGCCAAAAGGGTTGCAACAGCATTGGTAGCCTTGGTAGAGTTAGGCGTCTTAATTCGTTCAATGGAGCACACGCTATGTTACTTACCTTGAGCATTTGAATAAAGGACACACTGAGGTACAAGTACGCAACGTTTCCGCAGATCAAACTGAAGCTGAACATGACACCAATTGGGACGATAGCCTTTCTATATGCAGCACACTCTGTTAGCATATATGCTTAATTTTGACTTTAGACATAATTTAAAAACAAAAAAAGACACTCACGCATATGTAGTAGGATTCATGGGCACCTTGTGTCGCGAGTCGAGCACAGTGGTAAACTTGGTCATCAGCTGGGTGACAGCGGTCGCGAAAACCATGTGCCATGTTGTCAGAAATAGGGCTGCATTGTGGTTAGTAAGGTGTGCAGCTATCAGCCCAAGAAGGGGGACCTACGGAAATCTGTCACGAACGGCGTCAGCAATCAGGTCAGCACATTATCTAGTGCGATAAGCAACTCACTGAACTTGGCCGACGCAAGAACCCATTTGTTGAAGAGAATGACACTTGAACTAAGGAAAATCCATAGACTATCTGGTTTGTGAGCAAGGGCTTCAGCCTATTGGCCCAAGGGGGGGGGGGAGGGTCAACGCGTACGCAATGAAAAAGGCCGGGTGCAGCTGACTTTCCGGCTTGCTCGGAAGCGACGCTGTGCCGCTCTCCAGCTTCCGGTCGGTCTCGGCGGATTGTCGTCTGGCAGACATGTTGAACGAATGTGTTGGTGTACCAAGGTCCTGCGACTTCCAGAGTCATCCGTAGATTGTGAATGGTGAGAAGGGAAGAAACGGCGGCCAAGACAGGGTCTGCAGACGGTACATATCAGCCGAACGTCGTCAAGCAATGACGACGCGCCAACGGACAGGGCTGTTAAATATAGCACCAGCCACCACTTGCGACCATTCAAGTCCAAGAACTGAAACAGGCCCACAATTCACCGCCAAAGATAATTTGCCATTTCGCTGCACGCCTCAGGGGCTGTCTCGCAAGCTTAAATCCGACATAACGCCGGGGCTGCCATTTCCACAAACTCGTCCCAGTCCCGACCGGGTTCTACGACCAGCTTGTGGCAGTGCAGCGAAAATCCGCTGTGGCGTCGTCATCAGGCCACCGACGAAATAAAAGGAGACGAAGATCGATTTTGCGAGTGTGTACTTGAAACAGGATTGGCGAGTGCCCATGCGCCGGACCACGGGGAGATGTCCGTCCTGCTTCCCTTGCAATCCACCCTATTTGCAGGGGGGAATCAACGGTTCAAAGAAGATTTTGGCGCTATCCAATTATAATATCAATTGGGTTTGCCAAGGTGCAGCAGAGAGAATACGATCGCCATTGTCCCCTGTCCTTTCCCCAAAACTTCTGACGTGCTCCCATCTTTCCGCCTATCATTTAGTGGATGGAAATCTATTCACCCATTTAGCTTGCACATTTTATTACTAAATACCCATTCCTTCGTGCCAATCCTTGATTAAAAGATCGGCTCAAGGCACATTAAGTTTCCCTACGACCTGTAACATTCACCGCCTATTCCCGGATAGTTGAAACTCCGTATACCAATAAATGCACCTCCCATCATCCACTTAATTGAGCTGTTGTGCTGGTTGCAAGATTGTTTGCGCTAAATTTCGGGTAGATTATTTCCTCTGCAGTGTCCAGACGAAACTTCTGTCAAGCAAACGAGTGATATCATTGGTCACACGCCACGTACACTTCCTCAACTTGGCGACCCTCTTTGGCCGTTCGGTGGCGATGCATCAGATTGGTCTTGACTGCATCCCTATCAATCCTGCTCGGAAGACACAATCTTGTCATAGTTGATTTATTCTCTTGACATCTTGCCAGTCAATGAAGGGTTGCGATAAATCTAAACTCTGCCATGCTCGTCCTTGAACATCTCGCTGACAGAATTGCTGAACTGTTTGGACAATTATGTATTACACAAAGATGGTGTCGGCCAGTACAAGGGTTATTATTAGTGGATTTCAATCTTTAAATTGAATCTTGTCAAATATTGATAGGCAGTGATAACTCAGAACAAACAAGATCAAACGCCTCATTTAACCGCCCTCTTCCCATCAAGATCGGCATGGTCTAGCTGTCTCCATCTTGCAATTCGGATCAATTCGAACATGGATTTCTAGCACCAGTTATCATAATAGAAACGCTACCAGCAGATACTCAAGAATTTACAAGGGTTAGCCAGCCCCCTGAAGATTGTGCATTCCGCAAACTTGAAGTGCTGTTATCCAAATTTGATGGTTTCAAGACATTTTTCAGAACAATCCTTGATTCAACACTCCGATATCAGGCCAGAGACGGTGTGACATCTCCCTTGTCTGCGATGCAAGATAATCGCTCCAACAGCGAAAGTATTATCGAAAAACACGGTCCGTACTCAGCTCGGAGATTCAAAGGCCATCTCTTCTGTATTTGCGTTCATGTAGTCTTACGAAATTAGTGGCATAGGTACACTGGCTACTTCATAAGTCGAACATCGGCCACTCTGTTTCGCCATCATTGCGATCTGCAGGAAGTTCCCCCACACCCTCTAACTCACACAGTAGGGTAAAAACTTCAACAAGGTCCAAAACCATTACTCGACAGGCTCGAAAGATTGCGTACTCTTCCTCTGCGTCGACTAGCTTGATCCAGCTTTTACACTGCACATAATACAGCTTGTCTGGGGACGTGTCGTCAGAGAACGCCTCAAGCTGATCCAACACCTCAGAATCAAGTAATATGAAGGCTGTGCATCGGTCTCCTGAGAGTGCATCCTCAAAAGGTTCTAACCATTCGCAAAAATAGGCTTAAAGCTCTTCTATATTCATCATGCCTAGGGTAGGGTTTTCAATGAGAATGTTATGATAACATCTTAGTGCCTCATCATGTGCCGGTACTATCTCTGCTCTCTTTGCTGTTCTGATCGACTGATCCATGTCGTCCATTACCGGAGTCTCTACCGAATCCAGAAGGGTCATACGGATGGCATCGTCAAGTTTCGACATGGCGTTGGCCACCCGAGCATCGTCTCCCTCTGCATAACAAGTTTGGACGATGCAGAACCCCCAGCATCCTCGGCAGTGTACATTGCAGTTGGCTCTGTACGTATTCACGGCTTTAAGGACCACGCTAAGGTGCGGATAGCAGCCAAACTCGCGGTTTCTGCGTCTGAAATCACTGTCTGCCAAGCTGAGGGCTTGTCGTGAGTCTTGTCTGGCAGATGATTCCATCGAAGAGGTAGGTGGGATGATTGGAAATGAACCCCGGGGAGTGTCGGCTCTGTTGCCCATACTGAGAGATCAAGCTGGGCAGTCGTGAGAATGGCAACATAAACCGGGTTTGGTGCGAGGTAATTTCGGCTCTGTCATGAAGCGGGATAGCCCAAACCCGTTTGAAGTGCATGTTCTTCATCTGTCGGTGATACCAAGTACAGGCAAAGTGGAAAACTTCATTCCCTCAGAAGGAGCTGTACTCACGAAATTTGCAGTTCAAGGATGTCTCTACAATGTAAAGTTCACGGAGCATGAGCCAAGCCTGGCCTCAGATCATGGGACGGGGCTTATTTTTAGTGATAAAATGAATCCTGAGCCTGTGATTCGAGTTGGCCGTCTTGGAGATGTTGGAACAATAGAAATCCAAGATATGCTTTATACTGTGGGTGGAGCGACTGCGGGTGCTGTGGAACGTTGCAGAGTCATCCAAAGGATCTACTGGTCTTTGGGGTGAGTTTATCAACTCTGCATGTACCTATGGATATTCTATGCCTTAGTTGTTGTGTATTTGGTTATGTGAATGAATAGGACTTAGATCCGCAATTCAGTGGTTGGCAATGTTCCATTCCCATCCTCGTCTGTCATGACTAGTGAGCAAGATGCTCCTATCCTGGGAATCGAATTTTCTCCTTGTTCAGCCCGTATTTTACTATTAAATTCGTACCCCGGGATTATTAAAAGCAGAGGTTCTTGCCCGCGCATTAATTCCGAGAAACAGCCCATGTCGCGTTTGTTCCGCAGCGGCACCAGTCGCCTTTTATGGTGTTTGTTTCGGAATTCATGCTGCAGAAGTATCGAAGAAGTAAATGTTAGTCGGGCAAGCGTCCAGCGGAGTCTGGGTCCATGTAGTTCCGGCAGCCAAAAGATTTATCTTCTTCAAATTGACACTCTCACACAATATTATGAAGCGAGACGAAACGAAAGGGTGGCAAGTTGCCCATAAGATTTGCCAACTACTTACTCCAAGCAGGCCTCTATGGTGTCCCAGATTCTGGAGGCTGGGCATATTCGTTCAAACAATGTGAAAAAGACCGGTGCTGAAGTTTTAGCTACAAGTTCCCCAGGTGGTGATATCGTGATCAGTATCAAGTTTGGGTGGCCATTTGTGTCGGGCAGACATTCTCGGGGGTTGTTCAGCAAGGAAACATGGAACGGGTGAGGAAACAGTTTGCTGTAAAGTTTTCGGTAACCGCGGTTGAATCTTGCATTTTGAACATAAAGGCCGAAAATTAATGAAAAAGAAAAAAGCTTTCACCTGCGTATAAAAAAAGACTCAGCTTGCTCTCTTCCTATCAATCACGGATGCAGCCACTGTTTGGGCTTTATTAATTGCGACCGACAATGTCCAGCTCATCCGTCAGTGCGTATCACCACCTGTACTATTTGCCGTATTTCATCATCTTCTAGATATTGACGATAAGGGGCATTAAGTCCTTCGGAAAGATGAGGGTTGGTACCTTAGCCTTCAATGCCGGCAATTAATTACACGTTTTCGTCCAGCCCTTTGGGATTTTGTGGCATGGCGGGGTATATTGACCCTATGCCGCTGACGATCCACGGCACTAAATTCCAAGGATGGGCTTTTATATTAACTAATTTAATTTATTTGCCCGATATTTTTTCTTTTTCCAACAAGCTATTCTTTTTTCCCCCATAGTGTTTATTTATCCCCTTATGGAGGATCGGACCATTTGCACTTGGTTGACGACGCCGGTCGCACACCCTGGAGCTGGTTCGTAACCCTGGCAATGGATGGAATGGCCAAGGGAATGAGTGACACACTGGGCTTAGCTGCGGGGAAAGGTTGAAAAAAAGTCCCATACCTGCAAGTGTTTTTTGGCCAGAACAAGGTGTAATTCCCGGACACGGGCGTTGTTTCCGGTGGGTGTGTTATCACTATTGGTTAGCATCGCCTGCTAAACATTGCAGCCTGCGCCCGGGAAATGTCGCACCAATAGGCTAACACACCTTTCCCGGTATTTTGACAGGGTGGGCCAGCGTAACATGGCTCTCCACCACGCCGGCTCCTCCAAGTTCGACTTCTAGAAGACCTCGGATGGCACCTTTTTGGATCTACAGACAGCACCGACGGAGCAGTAGCTTCCCTGCCCGTGACTCTTGACGTCATGCTTGCTTTTTCTTGGTTATGCCGTCCTTCTTTTCGCATGAATTAGGCTGAGTATGACTGTTTAGGCTTTCAGCTGACTAGGGTCATGCCTGGTCTCTAAGATTGCGTCTAGAACACAGGCTCCTTAGTGGCTCTAGCCCCTGGCATTAGTGTCAGATTCCCCCAGTTGGGCACATTTGGGTGCCAATGTTATTGACCGTGGCAAATAAGATATTGTGGTATATAATTGAAGAAATTTTTTCGCGGGTTGTTTGATGCTTCCCTCGACTATCCAAAGGCTTTCCTAATACTTAATACAAGGGAGTGACTGCACGAGCAGGCTCCAGCTGAGCGACCTCTGCGACCAACTGATCCAGCCAACCGAAGTCGAGATCAACAGAGAGTCATGGCGCCACCAAGCTTCGCCCAGCTGGAGCAGGCGGCTTCCCACATTGTCCAGCTCATTAGCAGCACGCGTGGCTTGGAGAATACGCGACTGGCCGTCATTGGCGACCTGGCCGTCCGCAAGTATCTGCCCAAATATGACCACATCTCGGTACGTCCCACGCGAGAGTATCTTCATAGCACAGGTAGCCTGACAGTAGAAAAAAAATTTAGAGCATCGACCTGGTCGTCAGCAAATCCTCGTCGCCCGGCCGGGTGCGAAAGGAGATTGTGGGCCACCCCATGAGCCCTCTGAAGGAGAGGTCAGGGGAGATCTTCTACCGACACACGAGCGGCTGGGAAATCAAGGTCAAGCTGATTCCCGACTGGCTTTGCCCATTTCTCCCCGACGCCGCTCGACCAGCCCGAGACGACCCCGAGACCCTCCCCTACGTGTCGCTGGAGGACCTGCTCGTCTTCAAGCTGGACGAGTGCGGCCTCCACGAAAAGCCCGCGAGCAAGAAGCGCGAGGCGTACGTCGCCGCGGCGCTTCTCGAGGTCGGCGCCGAACACTGCCCCCTGATTTTGGCCGAGGACAAGATGGACAGGGTCGAGCAGGCTCTCCCCGACGTCGTCGAGTACTGCCTCCCCGAGCACAACAAGAGCTGGTGGCAGCGATCCCTCGGCAAGATGCCCGACAAGCGAAGGACCCCCAAGGAGACCTTGTCCGAGCTTGCCGACCACGCCTTTTCGCCCACGTCGCCCGTTTCGTCGACCCCCAGCTCCACCATTTCGCGATCGTCGTCTTATTTCAGCTCCGCCTCTCTGCACTCGACCTCGTCCTCCATCTCGTCCGTCTCCACCCACGACAAGAAGTCGACCGACGAGCACCCGCGACCGCGCAAGATGAGCGTCACCAGCAAGCACAAGCGACACACCTCTACGGGCGGCCCGGTCACGAAGTCGGGCTTGGAAGAGGTCATGAAGCGCCTGGAACTCGAGCGACCCGCCTCACCCGGGATTGCTCTGACAAACCGCATCTGATTTTCTTTTCTTCTGTTTTCCTCCTTCCTTCATTCTCTTTTCCACTTTTCTTTGTTTTTGTAAAACTACATTTCTGAACTACATTCTTGGCTGGTCAATGGTTGGTTCTTGGTTGGTCATTGGTCATTTGGTTGTTGGGTGTCGGTTGTTTATTTGGCTATGATTCCCTTTGTATCTTCAGTAGACGGATAGATAGATACCCATCGGATTAATAGGTACTTGGCGCAATGTTTAGCAGGATTGGAAAATTTCTATTGTACCAAAATTTACTTGTTCAAGCGCGTTCTCAATTCAAGATACTCTTCGCACTTCTCCACCTCCCCCCATCTTCGTGACAAGTGGTTGTGTTGTGTTAGTGGCTGCTAGTGTAAGACGCCGCCCTAGCAACCAATGGCGTACTATTCATGCTATTTGTTGACTTTCGGAGACGTCGGAATGTCGCACATTTCTTGGCGCACTAGGACGCATCGATTCCGAAACACCCGAAGATAGTGAAGAGACCTGAACAGCATGTCTCGCCGCCTCGGATGTTCCGTCTTGGGACTTTTTTTCGCCATTCCTGTTTCTGCAAGAATTATAGGAACATAATTATTCTCCCTTGAGCTGCACGTTTGTTGTTTACAATCAGCTGCGCCAGCTACGGCATGAGGTGTCTCCATGCTCAACCTTACGAGACTTGGTCGATCATTCATGCGCCAAGTCCAAGCCTTGAAATGATGGCTCGGAGAATCCGGGCTGAATTTATAACAGTGAAAATTGGCAATAATCCTGGCTTTGTGGTTCGAAATACAATACTTGGTTACTCTTTCATGGACGTAGGTCTCCATCACTTTGTGGCCATGTGCGGCAGTTACTCTGATGATTTATCGTGCGAATGCTTGAATAACACGAAGATGCACGAGAATCCCTCCTAAAACATTCCTCCTATGTAGGTCTCTAGTCAAAGTTGGATTCATTCTTAATATCATTTGCATAGTTGATTGGGCGAGGTTAGTTATTTGAATGTGATAGGTAGATTGACATGCGGAGGACCAAGGAAGCAAGAGTCATGATCAATGGATAGTATTCATGATTCCACAAAGCTAGAATTATGCCTTAGATGATTGAAAGAGACTAAATTTCTCTGTTTCCGCAATGCTGAAATAGTCTGAGGAATATTCGAGGCGACCTGTGCTGGAGACTATGCTAGCATGCATCAGATATTTTGCTGGCTATCATGATCTATGCATAATACAAGAAGGGTTGACAGCAATTTTAGAAACAGACACTGATATTCTTCAGAAGAAATTGGATCCAGATCGCTTGTCAAAAGGAGGTCATGATTCAGCTAGCATACGACCAACGAGACTAGTGACGGATGAGATATAACGTCTTTTTTTCTCTCTTTTCGCTTGCTAATGTGACGTACAATTCACTTCTCAGTTTGGATAAGTGCAGAAAAAGAGGGGCATGCATAGTAGCAGTGCAGATGTGGGATGTCAGGCCAGGTCCCTTGGAAGTTATCGCAAGGAGTAGCAGTATAATTCAGGCTGTTCAACTTCTGTCAGAAAGCTAGGCTGCCGCCATTGCCGGTTCCATTCAAGGGCCTGGACTTTCACAGCTAAAGGCACTGTGAATCAGCTGACTATTGCGACAGCCCCCAAATTAGCTTGTTCTATCATTCGTCGGCTGATGGAGTGCGGGGTTTGATGGAAGGCGGATAAGAATGACCTGGGTTGCACTTTGGCGAAAAACGGGACTTGGCTACAAATGCCGTCTGGCGTTGTTCCGCTCTGGAGACTACTGCACAGAAAATACGTTGAGCAAGGATCAGCGCCAATAGGAGAAGTCACGCAAGATGATGTACTTTTTGATGCAAATTGCACAATAGTTAAAACATCCTTGCCCTCCGATGCGCGGACAATGACTCCGCACTAAACGCGGATAGCGACCGGCATCATAGGTTACAAGCGGGAGGTGAGATGACCACCACCGATCCTACATCAGACCGGGATCCAGACTATATTCAAAACATGCACGTGGGGGCTGGTGCATATGGGTGCGGGGAATTGGAAGATCAAATCAAGGCAGTGAGATCTAGTCTTGGATGGCCACCACCAGTTTAAATTCTCTGGAAATACGCAAACTGAATTGTCGCTTACTGTAACTTTCTTACGTCTTTAAGTCAGCTAGCTGTACAGATAGACACCATGGTATCCTTACTCAGACTTTTTATTGGTGCCGTCCTTCTTGGGCGTAGCTTGGCAGCGGACAGCGCTGACAGCTGTCCCGCCACACGACCCAACATTGTCTTTATATTTACAGATGACCAGGACCTTCGTCTCAACTCGCTAGACTACATGTCAAACGTCAAGAGTAAACTTACAGAGAAGGGAACCACCTTTACGAATCATTTTGCTACAGTCTCAAATTGTTGTCCCAGTCGGGCCTCGCTGTTTCGTGGTCAACATGGACACAACACCAACATTACTCATGTTGTCAATCCAGGGCGAGTGTTTCTCAAGTTTGAAAACACCAGGTAGTTGCAAAAATATAACTAACATTTACACGTATAGAGGAGATTATCAAAAGTGGCGCCTCTCGGGTGAAAATGACAACTATCTCCCAATATGGCTTGGAAATGCCGGTTACCACACTGAATGTAAGTCTGCCCTTTTTTATAGAAAGCTCAAGGCTAATGGGCATATTTGCTCAAATTAGACATTGGGAAGTTCCTCAACGGGTATAATAGAGCCCTTTACCAAGACCATCCCAAAGGGTGGGATGTTGTTGATGCTTTGGTGAGTCCACCCAATACGGAATTCATGTCAGGGAGCAGTGTTAATACGTTCTCTCAGGTTGATCCGTACGTATACATTTTCAACACACCAACCTTCTCCAAGAATGGGGAAACGCCGATCCTGTACAAAGGATACCATCAGACGGATGTGATTCGAGCCAAAGCGTACGTGGACCCCTTCAGAAGAGAAAAGCTCGATACAAGTTCCATTCTAATTGAATACAGAATCTCAAGACTCCAATATTTGACTGAGAGTCAGGATAAACCATTCTATCTCACGATTGCCACTGTGGCACCACATGTGCGGACAGGCGGTGAGGGGTACCCAGTTCCCTTGGCTAGACACACAAATGAGTATACCGATCTTGAGGCGCCACAAGATGAGAGTTTTAATCCTGATCAAAAATATACCGATATGAAGCCATCGTGGCTGAAAAGCCTGTCGAGCTTGAATTCGACACAAATCGACAGGATTAATACCCACTATCGTCGTAGAATTCAAGCTCTGCAGGGTGTTGACGAAATAGTACACGATGTCGTCGAGTTTCTGGAACAAAAAGAACTGCTAAACAACACATATAGTAAGTGTCATTCTCCAATCATATCCATATGTCCTCGGATCTAGAGTTGCAATTCGATGAAGATAATTACATCTTCCATTTCAATTTGGGAATGCAGTATGCACCAAATGTTAACGAAATCAAATTACAGTCATTCTCTCGTCGGATAACGGATATCACTTGGGCCAACACCGTGTCACCGCCGGGAAAACGTTGCCATACATTACCGACACCAACGTTCCATTCATCGTGAGAGGGCCCAACGTCCCACAGGGGAACACTTCACGGCTTCCAGGGAGTCACCTGGACCTTGCCCCGACCTTCCTGGATATTGCATGTGTTGATAGTGATGACCTCCCAGTATTCTTGGATGGCCGTAGTCTCTTGGATGATTGGCATTCTCCGCAAAACAGTACAGGCTCTGGGCATCGTGATATCATCAATATAGAGTTCTGGGGCCAATCGGTTCTGGAGTCACCTACACAATCAGGTAACAGCAACAACAGTTACAAAGCGCTGCGGATTGTTGGCGAAGACTCCGCATGGCTGTTTACTAGGTGGTGTACTAATGATACTGAGTTGTACAATACGTTGGTAAGTCAGCCGAGGAATCCTGTGTAATTTTTGATTACTGAGAATTCGTCTGTCCAAGGCCGACCCCTATGAGATCAACAATCTTGCACATGAGTCCAATAACCCTACGAATGAAACCCGAAGACTGATACACCGGCTGAACGCGTTATTGCTGGTAACAAAATCTTGCGAGCGCGATAATTGCCGAAACCCGTGGACTGTGCTCCAAAGTAGCTGTGATTCTGATGACAGCTGTCCTGAATCGGGGAGCATATTCTATAACCTGGAGACGGCACTAGCAGAGAAATATGACAGTTTCTTTGAGAGCTTGCCAGACGTTCAGTTCAAAGAATGCCTGAAGGTTCAAGTGGCAGATAACGAGGAGCCTTTTCTGCCAGAATCGTCGCGATCGCTAGGGGGTGATTACCGCGATCACATCGACTATTATGACACACCATATGTCAATGCGGACGATGTCGTGGGGAATGCTGAAAATGAGGGCGGGGAGGACCAGAGAAATACGACTCTGGCGGAAATGGAGAAGACAGCCCGCAATTTGACCGCAGCGGAGCTTGGTGTGGTGGTCAACGGTACATCATGAAGTAGGAGCAAACAAAGCGTCTATCGCATAGTCTAGGCTGCGCTCTTTTCTTTTCCTTTTTTATTGTGACGAATAACGAGATTGAAACACGCTTGGAGATGATGGACTTTTATGAAGCTACTGTGGAATCATATGTGTCGCGTAACTATATGCAATTGGATTATAGGACGTATAATAAATCATATTTTGTCTCATACCGAAGTTACTCAATTACCACCGGTAACAGAGTGTGGCGCTAGAATTTGGTGAAATTGAATGATTAAATCCTGGTCAAAACTAGAGCTGATGATCATGTTAACAAAGCAAAGCGATACGTCCAAACCCCACTGTGCAGGAGGTGAGATCCAATCAGGACACGTTGCAAAGGCAAGAAAAGTACCGCATCCTCGTCAAATCTGCCGTAGTCGCACACTGTCCACTATGACAATCCCCTGCCGCGTTTGTGGGCTGGTATTTGGAAACCAGTATGAGCTGACCCTGCACTGGAGGTCGGATGCACACGATCCACTCACGTGGAAGTGCATGCCACTCTGCGGCCGCGCGTTCAGCTCTGAGGAAGCTCTGGTCTACCACCGATCAGTCGCGCCTCTCCACCACAGCCTGGAACCGTACCTCTGGGAGGACCTTGATGATCCCGGAAACGACTTTTTGTTTTGCGAGAATTGCGATCGTGAATTCGAGGACATCCAGGCCCTGTACCAACACCTCCGGTATAGTTCGCGCCACCGCCTGTCGGATGAAGAGCTGCTGCCTTACGGAGATGGAGAACGGCCGTCCTACCAGTCTGTAGTGGAAGTAGTCGCCCGTCAGCGTCGTCATCGAGAGGAACAACAGAGAGAACAGCAAAGCCGTAATCAACATGGTGAATCTTCATCTGGTGACCCGTCACCCATCGGGTTGACCTCTGCACAGGCGGGACGCCCGGCTGCTGCTGCTGTCCTATCGGAGCCTCCTCTGGCCTCGCCCAGGTCTGCTAATGGCAACATCCGACAGGATATGCCGGATACTCGTGTAAATTCACTTCCTAGGGTTTATTCTCCTTCTCAAGTCGGCCTAAACGCAACCATCCCGGCCTCAGAGACGAATATTTCGACAGATACTGTACCAAGGCTCTCAAACTCCTCTATTCCAGTTGTTCAACTGCCTATACGAAACATAACGCCGCAAATAGTGGTCCCAGCTACAACGAGGCCGCCATTGGGATCAGGGCAAGCTATGCCCTCAACCAATAGTCTCCCCATTCTAGCATCTACAACCTTGGAAGGATCCTCGTCCTCCACTCCGGCAGTCGAGCCTCCTTTTCATTTTTCGCCACTCCCCGCCCGCAATTTCCCCTGGCGAAGGATTCTCACTCCTGTTGCGAGAGCCACAAGGCAACTTGCGAGGTTACCCGTTTTTGGACCACCAACACTTCAAGACGAGTTGGTGGCCATGTCGGCAAGGATGACGGTACTGGAATTGGAACTCAAGGAGGCCAAGGAGGCCCTGAACCACCAAGAGTCGCTTCGTCAATGCGTAATGTGTTATGAACGAGACTCTGATTCGGTGACCAAGTGCGGCCACCGATTTTGCGAGTTCTGCATTGATTCATGGCAACAACAACCTCAACATCACAACCCGTGGCAAGCTCCATGCCCCATTTGCAGAAAGCCAACAGGCAAGGTGATAAAAATGTATATAGAGTAAATTAATTGTGCACAGACCCATTGTTGTTGGCTCTTCACTCACCCGTCCGTGTCCTTTCGATAAAAGATTGCTCCCCGCAGGAAAATAGCAGGAAACACTAACCAATATACACCGAGTTATCTCTGTATATCTGCGCTGGCCGTGTACACTTACGCCATGGTGGGACAACCAATTTCTTACCGACACTAAATGCCATGTCACTGCAGTGCCAAGTGATTGCAAGGATCAAGGCACAAGTAACCCCACTCCGGGATATTCACCTGCAAAAGGTGATTGGTGTGCTCGTAACAGGACGATCACTCCACGTGTAAGGCGCTGTTTCCGATGGGATGCATAATTAACCAGCGTTTTCAAAGCTGCACTAAAATGCCAAGCGTAAACGAGAGCTAGAAACTATAGAGTTCAATTTTGATTCAAACACCACTAATTTACATTTACTATTCACTCCTCAAGCTCAATCTCGTGCTCTCCAATGGTAATACGAGGGCCCTTGTAGTTTTTCCTCCCATCAACAATCCACTGGATCAAAGAAATGGCAACAATAACGCCAAATGCAACCACGCAGTAGTTCATGCTTGTTCCAGTCACAGGAAGTGCTGGTGGGAACAAGAACAGTACGCTCGTGACGATGGTGTAGACGAGACCAATCACGTTTGCGATCCATCCGAGCCATTCGGGTAGCGCAAATGACCGTTCCGGCAGCTTTCTGCGCATATATGCCAGGTTGACGGCAATTGGGATGCCGTAACTGATTCCCAGAGCCACAACAGAGGAGGCGATGATTGCGTTGAATGCCGCACTTGAGCCGAGATAGATGCATCCAAAAACCACGACAATGACGATGTTTAGATAAATGGCGTTCATAGGCACGCCAAGCTTAGGGTGTACTTTCCACCAAAGCGGAGACGCCGGAAGACCTCCATCGCGCGCGAAGGCGAATACCATTCGAGAAGAAGTGGTCAAAACAGCCGTGCCGGCAAGAACAAGGCACAGTAGCGGAAACATGAGCAGACAAATCGCGCCCGTCTTGTTGTTTGTAGCAATGTAAAATGTCTCCAGCAGTGGGCCGGCAGAAGACCCAATGATAGTTGTGGTGTTCTTCATCCCACCGGATACGAATAGCACGACAGTGAGAAAGAGGAAACCAGTTGAAATGCCAATGTATTGGCAGTACAACATAATCTTGGGTCCTTCGGCTGCCGCACCTGGAATCTCCTCAATCATGTGAGCCACCGCGTCGAAACCGGTCAGGCCCAGGCCTCCCTGGAGAAGTCCCAGAAGCCACGCAATACCATCAGGCCAGCCTGTGGTGTTGATGAACGTGGCAAAGACGTATTCCCCAGTTGCATAATCAGGCGCGGCGCAGGCTAACAGCGTGATGGACAAAATGAAGAACCCAGAAATACTCCATATAAGGGCGAAGCCGTTGACTCGAGGAAGGATGGAATGCATAAATGCATTGATGGAAAAGGCAATAAGCGTGATTCCCAGATAGATAAGGAACTGGTGCCAGCGCTTGAATTCGTAGGTCGGGTGCAGGAGCGAGATGATGTTGATAATGAGCGTGCTGGCGAGAGAGCTGTTTGTGGCAACCAAGGACACCCAACCGGACATATTGACCCAACCCGTTATCCAAGATAGGGACGCCTTGAGTGACGGTGGAGCAATCATGGCAACCCAGTGGTATTGGCCTCCGGCCGTGGGCCAAGCAGAGAGAAACTCGGCCAAACTTGCAGCAAGAGAAAGATTGCAAATTCCTGCAGTAACGAGGCCCCAGATGATGCCAATAGGTCCGCCAGATGGCAAGGCTAAGGACAACGAGGACGCAAGAGCGGTCCAAGAGTTGAGAATGGCAAACGCCAGACCCAGCATCGTCCAGCGGCTAAAATGCCGCTCAAACGATTGGCCATGGCCCAGTTGCGCCAATTGAAGATCGTCAATGTTTGTAGAATCCTTCATTGTGGTGTTGGTGATGAAGGCGAACTTGTTCAAGACATAGAGACGTGTTATCGGACCTCTCGGGTGAAGACGAGGCGAGGGTTTTGTGCTTTGGCAAATGGTTGACAGGGGGGTCTGAGCGGTAATCAATGTCAATTAACAGCAACCTCTTTTCCACAAAGAAATTGTGACATTGTCACGCTTGTCAGCTGATGTTTATCTTAGCGGCTTTGGAGCACCGCTTCTCGGTGCATCGGGACGTTGATAATCTGGGGTAAGCTTCTTTAGAGGGTGCTAGAGTGCGGGGAATATCTCCATTCGGTAGGTTAAGGGAGATGGTTATGCACCCCTGGTCCCCCCGAGCCGCGCCTCCGATGGGATGCTATCTTTTACCTCAACTCGGTAAGGGCGAAAACCATCCCTCAGCTGCTCCCGTACCCCACAACGGGACAAATGCTAGTCAACTTCCCAAAGCGGTTCGCTCACACTTTGTGCATCTTGTTCGCCAACCCGCTCCCTGTGCAAGCGGGGATTTCAGGCCGCCCGGCAGATGTGGATACGATGGATGTCATTTCTCTATGTCTGGGATCTATGTACTTGCGAGAAAAGTTAAGAGTACTTAAGGAAGTATATGTCCAGATAGAATCGTTTTTGTTATTTAAGTGAATTCAAGCAACCTCTTGGGCTTTCCCAACGCTCAAATATTTTTTCCAGTCTTTAAATCAACTTTGGTTCTGCTTAGTCGGGCTTTGAACCGCTAAAATGGCGCCCATTTCCGCCCGGCTCTTGGCCGTTTATTGTGGCTTATTCTTCGGCCTTTCAGACGCCGTTGCTATTCCTCGCGACAGCAACGCTTCTGTGTGCAAGAAAACCAAGGTGGCAATCTTGGGTGCAGGAGTTTCTGGCATCACAGCTGCGCAAGCCCTGACAAATGCGTCCATCAGTGACTTTTTGATCGTTGATCGAAATGATTACATTGGTGGCCGCATGAAGCACGTTTCATTCGGCAAGTCCGCTGATGGAACGCCCTATCAAGTGGAAGTGGGAGCCAACTGGATTGAGGGCCTTGGTTCATCTGAAACCAATGTAAACCCCATCTGGGCTCTTGCTCAAAAATACGGCATCAAGAGCACCTTTGCCAACTACAGCTCCATCACAACATACGACCAAGATGGCGCAAATGACTACACTGCTTTGTTTGACGAATTCGATGAAAAATTTGAAATCGCCACGCAAGACGCGGGGTACATCCTGACGGAGAACCTGCAAGATACTTCGGTCCGTGCTGGACTTAGTGTCGCGGGATGGAAACCAAAGAAGGATATGCACAGACAGGTGAGGAGTGCCCAGGTGTTGGCGCTAAATCGCAAACACGCGTTAATATTTCTCAGGCTGCAGAATGGTGGGGATGGGACTTTGAGGCCGCCTGGCCGCCGGAGCAGAGTGGCTTCCAGTTTGGTATTGCTGGAAACAATGCAACATTCACATATTTCAATGATGACAGCAACCTTGTGTGGGATCAGCGTGGCTACAGCCATCTCTTGGTTGAGGAGGCATACTCCTTCCTGGAGAAGAATGACTCCAGACTCTTACTCAGCACGACTATCAAATCCGTTAATTATACTGACAGTGGTGTCACTATCAGCATGACGGACGACAGCTGCATCGAAGCTGACTTTGCCATTTGCACATTTTCAGTTGGTGTGTTGCAAAATGAGGTTGTCGACTTCAAGCCTACGCTGCCAAAATGGAAGCGCGAGGCCATCGAACAATTCCAGATGGGAACTTACACCAAAATTTTCATGCAATTCAACGAGACCTTTTGGCCCGAGGACAAGGAGTATTTCCTTTACGCCGACCCCGAGGACCGCGGATACTACCCTCTATTCCAGAACCTTGGCGCTCCTGGTTTCGCTGAAGGTTCCAACATCTTGTTTGGCACTGTGGTTGCTAATCAGGCATATCGAGTTGAGCAGCAGTCTGATGAGACTACCAAGGCAGAGATTATGGCTGTGCTGCGATCCATGTTTCCCGACAAGACCATCCCGGAGCCTACTGATTTTATGTACCCTCGATGGAGCACTGAAGAGTGAGTTGGTTCCATGCAAATCTCTACGAACAAAGCTAACAGGAAATCTCCAGGTGGGCGTTTGGATCCTACAGCAACTGGCCCGTTGGAATGACTCTGGAGAAGCACCAGAACATTCGTGCCAATGTTGACCGCCTGTGGTTCGCCGGAGAGGCCAACTCTGCTGAATTCTTTGGTTTCTTGCAGGGTGCCTGGCTGGAAGGACAGGAAGTGGGAGAGCGTATCTCCAGCATCATTTCCGGCAATGTGACTGAAAAGGACGGCCAAATGAAGAGATACGAGGTGCTTCATGGTACCACAACCGTAGATGAGTACAATGAGGTTAATGGGTGGATTGAGAAGGAGTAGATGTTCTGGGGCTTTACTGTTTCGAGTACATAGTTTAAATTTCTAATAACAAACAGTTCCGAGCGATAAGGTGAAAGCTTAAATTTAAACATCCGCGTAAGAAGAGCACCGGCCCATCAGGACAAGGGCTAGCCATGGTGAATTTAATGAACGCGAAAGCGATGATGTTTGAAGGACTGAACTTTACTTAGTCCAGCTTGGCCTGTGACGAGTTGAGTTGAAGGTCAAGATCGCACACGCTACCCCGCCCTGCCGGCTAGCGTCCACATCGTGAGGGGGGGCAAAGAGGTGTGGTTTCCGATCCCTGTTCGCGGAACTTTTGCTCGCCCGTGTTGAGTTAGCTTGCCATGTGGTCCATGCAGTGAGGAGCGGCTCTTCGGTTGTGTGTTTGCTGGAACCGGCATTTCCGGTCGCCAGATCCCTGTGGATCATTTGTCATCTCTAGACGGTCAGTGTGTAATTCCAGGAGGTTTGGTTTTCTTGGTCAGCATGGGTTCTAGCTTGTTGATAAGAAGGGGCGATAAGAGCAGTTCGTGGTCTTTTGTAATTGCCTCGGTAAGGGTCCATGATTGCGTGTCTTATCTTGCCGATCTAGTCTACTCCACCGTTGGCCCCCAAACGCTCCACTGGCCCAGCCTCTCCGCAGTGATGCTGGCTGCACTAATCAAAAGTCCTCAAGGTTTCTCTGCCTAGAGCACGGGGCCGCATTCTTGATCCCACTGGTTGTATTCAAAAACAGGTGTGTTATCAAGGCGTTACTGGTACTAGTATTGCCTGGCCGAGCCCGTGTTTGATTTTGTTTTTACATAAATAAGTGATCTAATCAAGAGTGCTTTGTTGCCCCGTTCCCCTGCATACAATCAATCAAGTTTTGAATAGACCGTTGCTAGGTATTCACCTTGACTTGGCTGTAAATGGCTTCCTGAACGAGTTATATTCGTTTCTCAGTATCGCGCTGAAAAACCATAGTCTTCGTACATGCGATAAGAATTTTCATATTAGGTAATGATATATTCCCAAGTTGTAGCCACGATGTTGCCATCATCAGAACTTTGGAGATTCCTCTCGTGGTCATAGCTGTGATTTACTACCCTACAGCCCATTTGAATACAATGGCAGAAAGCTATCATATGAAAAAAAAATAAAACTAGCTGAGATTCATTTTTGGACTAGTTAGCTTTAGGCCATCTTGAAAAAAAAGAAATGCAGAAATATTTCATATCTCAATTTTTGAAATAAGAGCCCATGCATCCGTTTAAAGCTTCCGATAAACGGTCATATCCTCATTTAGAAATAGAGAGGAATGATAAATATTCCACGTGGTGTAAACCTTTTTTTATTCCTTTTCGCTGATGCTGGCCTAGGTCACAACTTCATCGACATGGTAGCGATCAGCACCAGACACTGACAAGTGGAAATTACTGCACCAAGAGAATGTATCGAATACCGAAGAGAATGTTCACTGATACACTTCTACCTTTGTGACTTTTAGAGTATTGGAATGAATTAAGGTGAATATCAAACATTGTAACAATCACACCATGGTGATCACTTCACATCGCACCAACAACCCACATTCTCTTAGTGTGCAACATCGGCTCCTTCATCCCCAACGAAGAGTCCTTATAATGCAATAGCCAATTCCACGAGTGTTCAGTGCAATCTGATGTCGAATTTTGCAAGATCATGTAAGGACCATATTGTAAACCCAACTACACCGACTATCTTTGAACCATTGTTGAACTACCAGCCATAAAATAGAAGAATGCTACACCATGAGCTCCAATAAATGAAAAATCCGGCTTTGAAATCTCTGATCCAATATTTCTCTCTCCGTTCTACACCATCACTTATTCGATGAGGGCGGAACCTTTACTCGCCACGGGCTATTTCCAAAGATTCTTCAATCTTCTTGTACGTAACCTGAAACCAATTGTTCACCTTGTCTTTCACCTCCATGCTCAAATCACCATTCACCATCCCCCTCTCTAGTAATGTGTTATATGCGTCATCGAGGCACTGGTTCGGTTAGCATATTACGCAAATAAGGTATTTGGTCTTACTCACAGCTACTTTGTACTTGCTGTCCTCCAGTGTTTCAATAAAGTTGACCTCGGTAGAATTCCACACAAGGAAACTGCTAAATCTTTCTCGGACACCCGGGCGAGTGAACATGTCACGGACTGCTGCAATCAATACCCAATAGTCGTCCATCCACTGGGTAAATTGGTTAGTCGATGAGATATCACTACGGACTTGATATTTGTTGGAGACTTTACCTTTTCTGTTGCTGCAATGATGACTTTCCATGGAATGGAATCTAGATCCTCGTCTGTCAACATTCTGTCCTCTATGGCTGCCATATTGGCGCTCTGGCCTGTCAACCCAAGCCAAACTTCCTAAATAACCAGTCAGAAAGGTCGTTTCTAATTCAACGAGTCGACTTACATATGGTTTCTTCTCTGCGACGCTATCACCCGTCACATTTCTGGCGCAATTAATTGCCGAATCGAGATCGCGTGTCATCATTTCAAACTGCGCAAGCACCTGGTTTTTGAACAATCCTTCCCGGGAGAGTTCGTCCCGAATTTCTCGCAACTTGTCGTTCAGCCAGGCAGAAAATGAGGGCCACCGGTTTCGTATTCTCTCCGAGGTCATATTATCTCCTTTTTTTAGTATGTCGACAGCTTTCGTCACCCATGCATCAGTGCCCCCGCCAACCAGCTGGGACACGAACGATGCTTCGGCTTCCCACTCCATACTCTGGTCCTGGAACCATTTCATCCCCTCGGTTCTCTCGGCCTGCCGCCGCAAATGCTCCAAGAAGCTCTCGATAAACTCAGCGGGATCGTCTCCCTTCAGCTCTACCTTCATTTCTTCTTCGTGGATTCGATCCAGCAGTACTTCAATGTCGAGCGCGAGGGCCGTCAGAAATTCTTCTTCTTGTTCGTTCCTCTCGGTCTCAGCAAAGTCCAGCAACTTTTTGCGGTTTTCTTCAACTTGATTGGCGACCCACTGCACAAACGCCCTTGCCGCCTTCTCAGTCGTCATCTCTGAGCGGAGTTTGGTGTCATTTTTCAAGGGCTCAAATGTTGTGACCACCCATTCTCTGAGCGTGTGAGGGTTTGCAATGGCAGCCATCGTTGTGCCCGCAGAGTCTGGCGCTTCTTTTGACGGTTTTAATAGGGCAGAGCCTGGTCAGAGAGAATAGAGTCAGTTACAATTTTGACAAATGACGGAATGGGGGACACTTGGATTTTATGTGCAACGTGTGAGGTGTCATGTTGCTAACAATGCACTATCGCAGCATGCGCCACGAACTACACCTCATGCGGGAATCTTAGCCATCAAAATGCCATTATTGAAAGCCTAATTCAGGCCTTTAAAGTTTCATACAGTGCCATAGCACATCCTGTCGTTGTCCATTCGTCAACGATCGCAGGACAGGCTCGGCTGGCACAGTAGCAGGTTTTTAGTGAAAGTCTGTATCGCGACTTTGCCTTTAGCGCAACAAAGGCCATTCTAAAAGTTTGGTCGACCAATTCGAGACGGAAAAAGCATGCCACCCGTGCCAAATTTACGAACCGAGGCTTGAGAAGTCCCACAACCAGCATTCCAGATGTCGATTACCCAAGCTGTAGCCCAACCACCCGTTCGGCTTGGCAGTTTCCAAATGCAAAATCAAGATATAAAAAGCCATATCAGATCAAAATACTTTAAATGGGTTCATTGCTTGATTGAGCGCGTGGGCATCTCATCACGAGGCTGGGTAGCCCAGTATTAGATATTAGGTTGTTCGCCACGAGCGTGGCGGAGGGTTTAAACCCAAAGCCTAAAGTGGTCTCTCACGGGCCTTTCCAAACCCGTAGCCTCGAGCTCTTGAAGGAGTATCCGAGGTGTAGGTTGTCACAAGGACGCATCCGGAATGCATGGTTTTTTTCTTCTTCCTTCTGCGTCAAGTATTGCCAATTGATCCTGGTCGCTTACGTGACCTCATTATTGAAATTTTCCTCGAACCATGGCGGGAAACCATGTTTGACCAACAAAAAAAAGGCAGAAAGTATTGCAACATTCCGATACATAAAATAGGATCTATTATCAAGCCCGTGGTCAAAGATGCACCTTCACAGTCGGGCATCTTAGGTGATTGCGTGTTTGGGCTGGCTAGAAACTGGACAGGATCAAATGGTTGCGATTAGTGCTCGTGATCATTCAACTGCAAATGGGTTCTCTGCACCACATCGCATTCCTCAGCCCCCTTGTGAACAATGACAACAAGGCTTAGGCCCAATGGGACACAATATGCCTTTTCTTCAATAAAACGAACTAGATGCTAGGAACGGAGGAAGGGATAGAACCTGCACTTGCCTTGCCTGACTCCCCTAAACCCGGTTAGTTGCCCTGGTTCCAAAAGAAAAACCCCACCTAGCCCAATAAAATGCCTTCCTTTCTCGTTTTTGAGATGAAAATACATCTCAACTGGCCATCCCCCTGCTCAGTAAATTCAGACCAGCACTTGAGCTGATCTTACCACTGCTGCGGGTCTTTTGCCTTGATATTATAGGCTGCTGCCAACGTTACTACCATCATGGTCGACTTATCTAGGTCTTTTGAGTATGGCCAGGTATATGTCGCTTTGTCTCGGGTGAAGAGCCCACAGGGGCTTTGGATCGCGGGCTCTGAGCTCGGATTGTCCAAATCTCGCGCCGATCCCGATGTTCTACAGTTTTTGCGACGCAAGTTTGGCGACAAGCCTTGGGAATGGATGAGCGAATCATCGACGGATGTGAAGGATCAGGTCCCATACAACAACGGCGAAGAGATAGACGGGAAGCAGATTGTTTATCGACTCGTTGGTTGAGATAATGGACCCAACATTCAGAAGCGGAATCGCATGGCCACATGAGCGATGTCGAAGTAGTAGGGGAGGCCGGGAGAAGAAATATTTAATCATAACTTTTTACTGAGTATCAATTTTTGAAGGCAACTCTCTTCAGAGGAATCCAACCATTCAACAGGGTGCAATTCTCCACTCTGATATGTTGATAATGACGAATCTTGCATTGGTGTGCACAGGAAATAAGAATAACAGAAATTCCGAAACTCTGTATCCTCCCAAGTTATCGCCAAGCACTCAACCCGACCGTTCATAGGCGGGGTCTACGGCCTTGGGGTCACACACATCCATAGTGGGGTTTTCCACCTGTATTTCAGCAACACGGGAGGAAGGAGATTGCTGGTTCTTCTCGGCTAGGGAACAACATGCAGCAACTGACCCCACCTACCTAGGGTTCGCGGCAATCCTTGCAGCTTTGCATCAGACACACACCTCTCTGCACGGGGAAAGGAAATAAACAGGCTGAGGGCTGAATAAAGTTCATAAGTCCCAATTCTTTTTTACTTTTACAACTGTACACGAGCCAATTTATAGTGGCGCTGGCCGCTCCCCAGGACCAGACTCGACCGCCTATGTCTTCACCTCGCCCATGCATCATCATGCCACTCTTCCATCTCTTCATTAAGCGATCTGTCCTCTGTCTTGGTCTGAACGGTGGCAAATCCACATGCAACCAAATATGTGGCGTTTTGAAAACCTACTAGGGTTTTGCGGTATATTATGCAACGACGTGTTGGCCGTGCTACACAGCCAACACATTTCGCGTCATTGTGAACATGTACAAGCAAGGATTAGTATCCACCCTCGGTTAAGTAAAATTCAAGTGAAAACTGATCCCCCATCCGACAATGTTCTTCCCATCATCTACTTCTGCCAAGTATCCACCCGGTTAGTAAGTATTCAACGCAACAATATGTGTGGCCCAGAATCAGATCGAGTTCCGGTCACCGGCAACGTTGCTGGAGCCATAGAAGTGGTATGCCTAACCTTTAAACTATTTGCAACCCACTTGTGGTTGCGCGCATCAAATTTACTCACCATCAGCTCACTTTCAACAGGATGACGACTCCGACTCCACCTACTCGGGACTGTAAGACATCGATTTGGTAGTTGTGGTGATATTTTAATTAATTAAAACAAATAGGAGTCAAGTTACCGATACTGAATCTCTCAGAAGTTCCATACTTAATTACAAGTGGGAAAATGGGCGGCGATACCACGCATACCAGGATGGGGCGTATTGGTGAGTACCTGAAACTCAGCGGGGCGCTAGTGCTCTAATAAGCGTATTGTATAGGGGACCGAATGACAATCGTCAACAGGAAGCTGAGGATCTAATGTAAGCCGCATGTGGTGTGTCCCGGGTTGCGGTAGGCTGCCATTAACCAGCTATCCAGGCATGAGATGTATCGCATCGTCCTGGACGGAAAGCTCTACTCTGCTCCTATTCCAGAAGCTCCGCAGGTACATCTCTCACATGCAAGGCCAACCGAATACAGCTGATCAGAACCTGCAGAACGTCCTGGACGTGGGCTGCGGGACAGGGATTTGGGCCATGCAAGTCTTGAGTACATGCCATACACCTGAATCCGATTTCTAATAGCCGAGGCAGCGAGTTCGCAGACGAAAATCCATCCGCAGATGTAATTGGGGTTGACCTATCCCCCATTCAGCCGAATTTTGTTCCACCAAACTGCAAATTCGAAGTTGATGACATCAACAAGTCTTGGACCTACCCCGAAAACCATTTTGATTTTATTCACATCCGTGCTATGACCGGCTGCATACCGGATTGGACCGAGTTCCATAAAAAAGCACTCAAGTAAGCCAGGATTCTTTAGTTGCATTAAAACAAACTAATTATGGACTAGACATCTGAAACCCGGTGGCTGGATCGAACATGTTGAGTTGTGGGGTATCGTGAAATCCGATGATGACACCCTCAGACCTGATTCCCCGTACAAGAAGTGGGTGGAGATTTTTGAACAAATTGGAAAGATCATGGGTAAGGGGTTCTTCAATGGCCATAGAGCATCTGGCGTGGTCAAGGATGCCGGCTTCACTCATGTTACGGAACGTAGGGTCAAAGTTCCTGTCGGTACTTGGCCAAAAGACAAGAAACTCAAGCAGTGGGGTCTGTGGAACCGACAATTTCTGCTGCAAGGAATTGAAGGATTCTCTATCCGTGGCCTTACAGAAATGCTCAATGTGAGTTGTTGTTTTATACCAAACTGTAGCTATTGGATTGTACGCTAACATGCCATGTCTCTTAGTGGCGCTATGAGGACGCTCAATTGTTTCTGGCTGATATGCGTAAGGAGCTTATGGATCCAAAAGTCCATTGCTATGTTGACTTGTACGGATGCCCGAATCCCTAATCAAACCAGACCATCTGAATAGAGACTAACTACGTGCGTATGCAGAACCATCGTCCACGGTCAGAAGAAGGAGGAAGAAGAGAAACAGAATGTGGCTTAGCTTTTCCCAGCCTAGTCAACTCGTTGTCCCATAGGAATTATCAGTAGTTTGAAGAGTGTCAAGCATTCCCAAGAAGCCGTGCACATGACGGAATTACTGTCGTTGGCGATGGCCTTATAGCTCGCTCGGGAATATCTGAGCAAGGTCCAGATAAGCATTTTCTATTTTTAATGAAATCTTTGGTCTACCAAGTGTTTGTAGGTTATACAATCATAATGTCGTAGAAAGGGCGATTTCTTAGATTCGGTCACCGATTTGTGCTTAGTCAAGCAGTGATGATGCGGGGAAACGAATCACGATATCAGCATGTGATCTCCGGCTATTCCTATATCACGTCAGATCGAGGCCTGGCCCTACAAAATCATGTTCTTCTTTCAACTACATGCCTATGAAACATGGATCCTACTCAACTGCCACCCCCGGGGCTCCCGTCCGGCATCATCTCCCGATATGTGGATACATCTCCAAGTGGACTCAAGTTCCATATACTGGAAAGCATCCCACCAACACCGTTGAGCGTTCGGCCGCCACTGATATTGCTGGTACATGGCTTCCCGAACTTGGCATATGATTGGCGTCATGTTTTATTGAAGCTTTCTTCGGCGGGTTATTATGCTGTCGCTTTCGATCAGAGAGGTTTCGGCCGGACGCACAAGGCTGACTTTAGCCCATTGGCCGAACCTGACTTCCGACCACTTGTCTTGGGGCGAGATGTCGTCACTTTAGTGCATGCACTTGGGTACACTTCAATTCATACTCTGGTTGGGCATGATCTCGGAGCTGTCACTTCTGCGATTTGTGCCTTGAGCCGCAGCGACATGGTAAAAAGCCTTGTATTAATGTCTCACCCGTTCAAAGGACCTCCGAAGCTCCCGCTGGGGATTGCCTCGTCGGACGCATTGCCTTCATTATCTCCTCCCCCAGTCGACGAGCTAGAGGCTCTCAAGGATCTAGATATCCATGCGTCTCTACTCAAGCTTGATCCTCCACGAAAACATTACAAGTGGTATAATATTTCCTCTAGCGCTTCATCAGAGTGGAGCTTTCCCCAGGGAGAGCCTTTACACCAGTTTTTGAGAGGCTATTTCCACGCCAAGTCGGGTGATTGTAAACGAAATGACCCGCGCCCGCTGAGGTCATGGACTGCAGAAGAGCTAGCTGTTATGCCTTATTACTACATTATGCGAGCCGACCTCTCAGTTAGAGGCAACATTGAACTGGAAATATCCCAAGAACCCCGAGAGGTAGTTGATGCGCTTGAAAATTGCCCCTGGCTTCCTACGTCAGAGCTGGCATTTTATACGCAAGAATGGTCTCGCACAACTTTTTCAGATGCTTTGAGGTGGTACAGAGTGCTAGCAGATCCAGCGACGGCTGCTGAGATCAATCTCTTTGCCTCTTCCAAGATTCGAGTACCCATAAAATATCTTGTTGGAAAACTCGATTGGGGGGCTTACCAAGAGCCTGGTGCACTGGAGGCTATGGAGAATGGCCGTAGCGTGGAAAAAGGTTGCTACAAAGGAACCGTAATGATTGAAGGAGCAGGGCATTGGATCAACATGGAGAAGCCTGATGAGTGTGTGAGGGAAATTCTAGACCTGGCAAACTCGCTAAACACAGCGCTAGGTTGACTACTGTTGCGGTTCATCGTCTCATTCAAGGTTGCATGGAAACCATTCTTGAGAAATTTAGCGTTAGTGAGATTAAGTATTGTCGATTATCAACAGTCCGACATCAATTTCATAGACAGTAATTTTTGAGAGCTCAATTTGTTTTTCTTCAAGGTAATAAAGTTCATATACATTCTTATTCCGCTGATTCAAATAGCACACGCCCAAGTTCACCTCAAACCACCAATGCTCTATTAAAGTCAGGTTAACTTAGTTCAATATTTAATTCTTCTTTCCAGAGCTTGCCTCAATCCATTCTTCGAGATCAGCTGGGCTTTCTGGGAGCGGTTCCGTCATGGAAATGCTCACGCCAGACGATGAACCTGGGGTATCCAAGGTCATAATATTGGTGTCTAATGCTGTGGGAAAATTGGCAATACATTCTATGCATGTCAGTATACTTTTTCTTTTCAACTCGATAGGTATTCATCAAATGATAATTACCTTGGTAAGTGTCCCAGGTGACTTGGTCAACCGATATGGACGTATTCTGAGTCAGTGCAGAGTTTCTTGTTGCTTTCTCCGCAAAAGGCGCGTCTTCCCGCTCACTGCGTAGCCCTAAAATGATGCTCAAATGTTCGACAGCTTTTCTGGCATCGTGGGACATGGTACTTGACCGTACCCACAAGGGATAGGTATTTCTCAGGAGACCATAGATTCGAGCGCTCATGTCATCATCCAGCGGTACATCCTGAGTTGATTTTGCTAGCTGTATGTAATAACACAAGACACTCATACCAAGTAGGAAGTTGGACTGTAATAACGACGACTGCATCCATCGAACAGAACGTAGTTGTCCACCAGGCTGTGTCTCCTCGTCAATCAATTGCTGGAACTGAAGAATCTTCATTGCGGCCTGTACACAAGCATTTCGTGAATAGGCGTAACGGTGTTGAGCGTAAGATGGCGTAAGATACTTTCGATGGAGGCATATAACCAGTCTCTGGATGCCCAGTTGTTGCCATACTCTGTGCATGACAATCTGGGGCGGAACCATGAAGGACTGGCTAAGAGGCTGCCATCTAAATATAGGAGGCAGGGCCTCCTCTACTCCCTTTAGTTTACCGTCTAGGTCCATAATTTCGGAGTACAGCTGCTCCCTTGTTTGTGCTAAGAGGTCGTTGATGAGTCCTCCGACACTATCAATTCTGTTTTTAGCCAGACGGTATAGCACCGGTGTGACCTCAGTCTCCGGCCGTGGAAGTGGCAGCTCGACCAACGTTATCGCCTCGTCAAAATCGGAGTCCAAGAGATTGCGAGGTTCATCTGTGTCACATTGTTGCATCTTAAGAAGACGCGGTAACCCCATCTGGACAGATACACGCAAGTCCATCTGCACAACAGACGCCCAAACGCGGCGTCTCATTTCGCCCTCAAATACTGGGATATTAGGGAAGTTTTTGGGGTCTCTGTGATAGCCCTGGCTCAAGGCAAGTTGCACAATGACCCCCATCAAGAGCCAAAGTCCAATCTCGGCGTCTTTGCACAGAAATACCTCACTCGCAATGTGATTGATTAGAGTCTCGATCACATGCATACCACCTCTGGTAAAGTGACCCAGGACAAGACAATGAACTGTCCGCTCACGAAATAAGTGCACATGCATTAGACTTTCAGTCTCCAATGGACTCTCCGTAAACTGTAATAGCTGTGTGGAGAGACACATGATACTAAACAAGAGGCCTATCCAACCAAACGATGCTTCAGTTGGATCCTGCCAGAAGATCTCGTACTTGAGTAGAAATGTCAGCTAGGGAATGGCTCGAATTTGAGCTGGCGGTGTTACCTCTCGAAGAAATTTATGACTATGAAGAATTACTGTCCGGATATTGGTCATTTGTGCCAAGTAGTTGGTGTCCACAAACTCATACCTGGCGCAATGCCTTGGGCATTGAAGTATCGCGCAACCATGCGATCCACCGCCGGTCGCGCCGGGATCGAGGCCAAAATTTCTTCTTTAGTGGCATTGACAGGCTCATATAGTAGCCGAGGACTACAATTGTAAGGTGGTACATAGGTGTCAAAGTTAGTATCAGTCAGCAATCTCTCCTCCACCTCTGCCTGATACTGATGCTTTAGGTCGGATATGCTGTCAAGGACGGCAGCCCAGTGAAAGCTACTGACGTAATTGGCACCATGTGAATGAAGTCTCATGCTCCCTTGCTCTGAAGGCGCAGGAGATGGCGCGGGATCCATGGTCATATTAGACAGGGCTGATGTGGTTTCCTCATCCGCAAGTCCCTGGGAGTCTGCGAGTATGCTTTGAGGCGATTCTTGAGGTGTTGGAGATTCTGCAACAATCTTCTCTGCGTGCTGCTTTTGCATTAGAGAGCGTACTAGGGCTTCTAGCTGTTTAATACGCTCGCTGACACTGTCTGCACTCTGCCGCTGCATACTAGGCGTGTAAGTGCACGAAATGGCAATGCCCTTCCCCGCGCATGTTTTGCATGGAAGTTGGCGATCGCATCGCATTCTATGTCGATAAAACCAGTGAGCATAGCTCAATGTGTAAAGCAGTGTGGGTATTGTTTACTTGCGACGTCTGCAAAATGTACATGAGAGCTGTGGCTTCTCGCGCCGACGGTCTCGTTGATGGGCCGTTTCGACTGGAGGAGCTGGTGACTCTCCGGAGATCTTGTCCATGACTCAAATAAATGGTCCAATTGTGCCCTGCCGAGTTTATCTTTCACGCTGTGAATGTAACTTGGGGGTAGACGATTGCGACATCACCCATGCCTATCAACGGATGAGCTGACGGAGCAATCGACGGACGTAATTAACGTCCCCCACGTGTCCATAAGCCAAGTGGGTGTGGGCCTCCTCCGATCCAGAACTGCTAACTAAGCTAGGGAGTAAACGGACATAACCCGGAACGAAGTTGCCGAACTATACCACAACTCATCCTCATTGATCCGTTTGATTATCCGGCACTTGAGGAACAATGGGCGGCCTACGAACAATAAAACCTCGAGCGCATTCCCGGACACATGATGCAAGAATACAGTTTTCATCATCAGCAATTATAATCGACCATGGCGACAAGTGCGACTACTAGCAATACCGTGCCAGTTGATGACTGCGGCCATATCCAAGAGGACGCACATACCCATTCACCCAAGCCCAGTGGCCCCATCAGCGAGAAGGATTCTACCGGCGACAATGAACCTCTCGGCGGTAGTGATCCTGTCGACGATGACCCAAACCTCGTGGACTGGAGCGGCCCCGATGACCCTGAAAACCCACGCAATTGGTCCAGTACGCAAAAGATGTTGAATGTCGGACTGGTTAGCCTATCAGTGCTCTACTCGTATGTAGGCACCATCAAGATGTCATTAGGCAAAATTATACACTAACGCAAACATCACTCAACACAGCAATATTGCCACAACCATGTTCGCCCCGGGCGCATCAGCGCTCGTTTCTGAGTTCCACGTCACCAACAGTTTGGTCGCGACACTGGCTGTCACGATCCCCTCACTGGGTGCATCCATGGGGCCGCTGCTCTTCGCACCGCTCTCTGAGATATCCGGCCGTGTGCCCATGTACTGGGCCAGCAGCACACTATTCATTGCCTTCACTGTAGGCTGTGCTCGAAGCTCTAACGCCGCCATGTTCCTCGTCTTTCGCTTCCTCTGTGGCGCTTGTGCTGCTTCTTTCCTGACATGCGGTGGCGGCACCATCACCGACTTGCTGCCCAAGGAGAAGCGCGGCGCTGCCACGGCCATGTTCAGCGCTGGCCCGGTGCTCGGCCCTGTCGTTGGCCCCATCGTGGGTGGCTTTACAACACAGGCGTTGGGCTGGCGTTGGACATTTTACTTGGTGCTAATGTTTGTAAGTTGTGAAGTATTCTTCTCCTTTACTTCTACGACCGCATATTAACCCACTATATAAGGCTGGCACTGTAACCGCAATTGCCATGGTCACAATGCGCGAGACCAATGGTAAGATCATCCTCGCCAACAAAGCTGCTCGTCTCCGTAAGGAGACCGGAAATGCCGAGCTAAGGTCTGCACGAATGCAGCAGATCCCGGCAAGCAGGATTTTCAAGCGAGCTTTGGTCCGGCCCTTGCGTATTCTGCTCTTCTCGCCCATCGTTCTTCTCATTGGGCTATACATGGCGCTTGTCTTTGGCCTGATCTACCTTCTCTTCGCTACTTTCCCGTCTGTTTTCCAGTCCACTTACGGCTGGAGCGTCGGTGTTTCGGGTCTCGCATACCTGGGCCTCGGGGTTGGCTGTTTGATAGGTCTCAGGGTTTCCGCCGCGTTGAGCGACAAGGTCCTGCGTGAAGGTGCCGGCCCGGAGCGTCGTCTTTTGCTGATGATCTGGGCCGGTCCCGCCATGCCCATCGGCTTCTTCTGGTACGGCTGGACAGCCAAATACGCTGTGCAGTGGATTGTCCCCATCATTGGAACGGTCTTCATTGGCGTTGGTGGCATGATTATTAATTCTGCATCGCAGCTCTACATGATGGATATGTTCGGTCCAGAGGGTGCAGCCTCAGCATTGGCCGCTACAGTATTAGTGCGGAATGCCTCGGGCGCGTTCCTGGCTTTGGCTGCAGACCCGCTCTACAAAAGCATCGGCCTTGGTTGGGGCAACAGTGTTTTGGGTTTTATCGCACTTGCTTTTACACCCATTCCCATAATCTTTTTTAGATACGGAGCGCAGTTGCGGGCGAAATTCCCTGTAACGCTTTGACGGCCTCAAAAAGTATCCCATTTCAGTATGCTTTAATTTGTTTTAACATATGGAATCAGAAAGGGGAAGAATACGTTGAGGGTTTATTTCGTGATTCAAGAGACTACCAACCAATTCAGATAGAATTAAGAACTTGATTCAAAACAAAGTAAAATGATAAGCGGTGCATTCTAATCTAACAATCTCCAAACGCAGCGCTCCTATACCTCATCTATATATATACAAACATGTCTATCAGCAAAAATCACCCTCATATCTTTCAGCTTCCAAGCCCTGCCCCTGCTAAGCGGGCGTATTTTAATTTCACAGCCCCATGAAATTTAGTGCAGAGTCCTGCATGAAAATAAAACAATCTTAACCCAACAGTCTGTTAGCCAGAATTCCTCGCTGGCCCAAGTCCAGCTTGGCCCACATCAATGCTGCAAAAGCCAGGAGCGAAGCCGCAGTTATGGCTCCGGTGCTGACAAGAGGCAAAGATTTCGCCTTGGCTCCCTCTTCATCATCGTAAGGCCACTGGTGGACGGCGGCCATTTCGTTGAAATTCTTCAAGCTCACACCACCTCTGATCATGTTGCTGTGGAAGTTGGTAAACTTGGCGAGTGGGATCAAAGGTGCAAGATATCTCAAAGACAACTCGGAGCTCCATGTCTCCCAGGCCAGGGAACGCATGGCAACCTGGCATTGTTCAACCATGTCGGTGACACGGTCGACACGCTTCTTCTCGAGAGAAACGAGGGCTTTGTGCAGAGTATCAACGGACCAACTAGGAGTAGCCGCCGGGTCAGAGCCCAGGTATTCTTGGAGTGAGTTCACCAGTGCAGCACACGACTCCATGCAGCTGTTGCCGCCCTGTCCAACCAGAGGATTGAACTTGTGCGCAGCATCGCCAATAACAGCGATGCGGCCGTAATGCCAGCGGTGGAGGACGAAGTTTGGCAGAGCTGTCACACCGCTGAATTGAAAGTTTTTGGCTAGGTCGCCCATGCGCAATCCATTGTCACTGAGGATCGTGTCAGCCGCACGAGAAAGCTGATACTGCTTCTCCTCCTCGGTGAAACGCGGGATTTTGTCTATCGGGACTGAACGCATCGACTCGGGCAGCGTCCAGAACCAAAAGAAGAAGACCTCTTTGCGAGGACCTCCCATAACGCCGGCCGAGCTTCCATGGCCGGCCATACCAGCTACCTGGCCGGGATCGACGCCAGCGGTTGGGTCGGCTGTTCCAAAGATGCAAGCATGCTCGCAGGGGATGTTTTGTCGATCGTGTGCCGGAATGGCTTCGGGCTCCTTCTCATCGGCATTCCTCCACATCTCTTTTCTCATGTTGCTGTGCACGCCGTCTGCGCCAACGACGAGCTGGCCCTCAAATACAGAACCGTCTTGTGCATAAACGAGGGCAGTATCCTCTCCTGTGACCACGCGAGTGACCTTTTTGTTGACCAAAATCCGGCTCTTGTCCTTGAGGCCGCCGTATAAGACACGGAGTAGCTGGTAGCGCTCCATGAACATGTTGGGGTACCCGTGTCGCTCCTTCAGAAGGGGCGCGGCGTAACGGGTCATGATACGCTTGCCAGACTTTCCATCTCGATAGATGGTCTCGTTCACTGGCTGGGCCCTGGCGTATACTTGGTCGAACAATCCCAGCTGGTCTAGAATTCGCAGTCCATTGGGGAAGAGACCAATACTGGCACCCACGTTGGGGGTCACGCTGTCATACGCCTCAAGCAGCACATAGTCAACATTGAGATGCTGTAGCATCAAGGCCAGAGTTAGGCCTGTGATGCCACCTCCAACAATGACAACTTGATGTTTTGCGCCTTCGTCTGCCATCTTGCTAATGTCCCTGTAGTTGTATTTGGTGAGTGATGATGGCTTGAGGAATAGTCGTAGCGGATGGTCCTGAAGCGTGTAATGCACAACAGGAAAACGTACCTTAATATATGTTCCGATTTCTCAACGTGTTTCCGGTGGGGGTTCCTATTTTGCTAACGTAGATATTTAGTTAATGGAAACGGGGAGTCGGGACGCTGGCATTAGTTGGACCGATACCCGTGCACCGCCCGAGCGTACGATAGAACGTGTCTAGTCAACGGAGACGGACTCTTTTTAGACTCCGTTAATGGTTCACACAACCAGCGAGGGCTTGATAGCAAGCATTCAAGGTATCCTGGTGCACAAATGACTCGGCATAACGTGCTTTGAAGGATATGAAGGGTTGACGAAGCTGCTTGGGTCCCGACGCGTAGTGGGGGACATCAGGGGCCACGAGACGGGCCCAGAGACGGGCCCAGATTATCAGACCCAGCATGAGGCATGCCAAGCCTGCGCCTAGCATAAAATCAGAAGCGCTGATCCTCGCATCTAGAAGCGTTGAGAGGCGCTTTTCATTGGCAACTAAGCCTCCGGTTATACCTAAGCCATCCCTGCAACGGTGGGCAGTCCGACGTAGGCATCCCGACACCCCAGCTCATTTAGCCTCAGCCTCAAACAAGCGACAGGTAGCTGAGCTGAATGTTTCTTGTCTCTCTCATTTCGCAGCAAGAAAAAAGCGTCATAACAAAGAATGCTGCATCGCATCAATAGACAAGAAAAGGTCCATCGCGCACTTGCAGGTGTTCGCACCAACCATCAGTATTAAACAAGCGACCTGCAAGAAGCAGTCATCCGTCGACAGAAGATCCAGGCCCATTCTTTCCGTCCAATCAAGAGTGCATATGGTTAATCGTAATTCGCGAGTCGCCAAGTCCTAGCGCCCCATTTGCCCATTTGCAGAGGCTCCGCCCGAACTTTGCGCCGACTGTGCAATTGCTGACGGTAGAATTGGTGACGGAGCAATTTGTGACAGGGTAAGTGATGACAGCATATGTGATTTAAGTTGCGGAACTACATGGCTTTTTCGTAAATGTCTTATTGTCGCTTCATTCTCAAGCACGCCAATCTCGGACCGTGCCGCCTTTAATGCGCCGCCGACGGTGTCTCAAATTTTCCGCCCTTCTCTGATGCTGCACCCCCTCCTTCATTGCGCTGTTCCGCCTTTTCTCCTCACACCATCACTTCTTCTGTGGCGTGCTTTCGATGCCCTTGCATGTCGTAGATTCGTTTACATCTTTTATCGCGTAATATCCGGCAGACGTAAAAGAGCATCGGAGGCGTTGATGCTCCTGTTGCGGAACATGCCCAGATCATCTTGTACTAACGGCGAATAAACCTCCGTAAATTCTAACCTTAAAGGCGGGAATTTGTCGATTGGCTCGACTTCTGCAAAAGGCAATCCGATTGTAGGTTTGGTCAGAACTCTGGTCCTCTCGTTAAAGCCTGGCGCCAACATTATCTGACACGACATCCACCGTCACGATGCTGGCCTATGTGAGTCCCATTTGTGGCTCGACCATCACAAATCGGATACAAGCAATCCAATCAGGTCCTATGGTCTAGTGGTATGACGCAACCTTCACAGGCAATAAAACGCCCAGTACGGTTTAGGTCCCGGGTTCGAACCCCGGTGGGACCTTCTCTTTTGCTTCTCTCCCATTCACTTCATTTTTTTGTTGCATGCACACGTAACGGGGTTGGCCCCTCTTTTTGCCTCTTGCCATTTCAATTCTAGCTTGAGTTTCATGGAAATGTGAACGTGCTGCCCACTAAAGGCAGGGCGGATTGGCACGGTTTCCAGTCCACTGGTAACTAGGGACTAACCGATACCAACAGATTCAACCAAACATATCCCAAACTCACAGTTCGGAGTTCTGTAGGGGAATATTTGAGAGCGTCATTCCTTTCAGTAGAAAATCATCCGTAGTGCTGCTGATTATTAGGAGCCCGCGCCCTCGAGGAGTTTATACTGCATGTTGTCATCCACTCAGAGAGTCTATAACCTATCGCGGCCCCCGCTTCCAACTCGTAGCGGGAACCTCGAGGAACTTTACAAGAACTCCAGGGAAACTGTACGAGAATATCGATATCTTACTAAGAACCCTAGTGCAAGCATGAGTTTACGTAGCAACGTGCAATCCGGTCCAGTTCAACCTCAGCCACGATATTAACTGGACTGTGTGGCGATGCATACTCGTTCAAGACCACTATCATTCTCTTCCTATCTCATATTAGGCTGCTCACGGAAAGTAAATCATGGTTCGTATGCAAGTGACTCTTGCACTAGATGTCCTTGATTGCATGTGGTGTGCGAGAGATGATTCGCATGGCGGTGGATGGGACTTCACACCTGAGGAGGTTTGAAAGGGTAAACAAGGATTAAAATACATGCGCATTGCTCTTTTTCATGCCAATGTCTGGCACAAACCAGGTCATGTTGTGTTCTCCATCCCTTCTTAAACACAGTTGTTCCGGAACAGTACGGACTATGATTGATGTTATGCAAGACCGATTGGACCAGTGATATGGCAGCGGAGATATTTTAGGGGCCAAGGTAGAAGTGCGGAGTCCGCAAACGTGGTGGCTTGCACTGGCGGCTCATTCCAATCTCCGCTAGTCTTGGATCTGGTGAATGGCGGCGATCTCATGTCCCTCGGCCGACTCGGCCGACAGCGCCAACCCAGCACGTCGCCGCACTATATTTAACTCTACTTACATTCCGTGTTGAATTTTCACTCATTATCGACATTCGGCATCTGTTTCTTTCATCTTATCCCCATAATTGCTCTAGTCTATCTACTGCCTGCACTATTCAGTCGCCATGAAGGTCCTCATCGTTGGTGCAAGCGGAATGATTGGAGGCGAAGCCCTCATCCAATGTCTTGCTCATCCAAGCATCTCTAGTGTCGTCGCTTTTGTGCGCCAAGACTTGCCCAGCGACATATCCAGTCATCCGAAGCTCGAATGCGTGATAATCAAGGACTTTGCGACATGGTCAGAAGATCTGTTGCAGGCACATGCAGACGCTGCTGCTATGATTTGGTAAGCTTGATAAAAAATAATCATGTCTCTCCCAACCAAATCCTGGAAATTTTACTAACTTGGCGTCTAAAGGGCCATGGGCTCGTACAATGGCAGCGAGACTGCCGACTATGAGTATCCGCTCGCCTTCATAGAAAGCATGGGACCAGTACTGGAATCAAAATCCGCCAAAACTCCATTTCGATATGTCCAGCTGAGCGGTAAATTTGTGCGCCAGAATCAAGAAGAGAGTCTATGGTTTCTGCCCAAGCCTCGCAAGCTTAAGGTAGGGCTCAATCCACATGGAGGTTTTTCTTTCCAGCCTAATATCTTCCAGGGACTGCTTGAGACCAAGGCTCTTGCATACGGGGAGACCCACGCCGCCACATGGCAGACTTTCGTCATCAAGCCAGGTGGAGTTGCGCCAAAAACAATACTTGCAGGTGGCGCGACCGGGATCGTTACTGGGCTTTCTTCAGTGCTTGGCGAGAATTGGTCAGTTCGGATTCAAGAGCTGGGCGCTTTCATGACGTACCTTGCCATCAGTGGCGAAGGAGAGGACTCTCTTATTGAAAATGCGCGTATTGTTAGGAAAGGGAGGGAGGTATTGAAATCACAAATAGATAGGTCCGGGTCCTAAATGCGGAGGATGAGAAACCATGAGAAAACCTATGGGGGTGGTGCAGCTTCGATTTCTTTCCGCACGAATTTCGCAATCATAGAGTATACAAGTCTAGCAATGGCTAAATAAGGGTGCTATTTCCAAAAATTCATTGAAGCATGGTTGGGTCTATCAAACCATCAATAGTAATCCCTGCATGGAATTTTGGTACTATTTGGCTGTGTTTCGACGTACTATGCGCCGGTCTTTCTGTTGTAAAGTACTGATTAATTAGCCGTGAGGCTGAGCTTTGTGCATCGATGGCTGGTTGTATTGAAGACACAAGAATGTCTTCCATCCTAGTCTTTTTCGTACCCGATGCCCCTCCAAAATTAGCCCCAGAATCCACAGTTATTTCAAGTGTCAAGGCAGTCTCGAGACCAGTGTTGGTTGTCTGAAAGAGAGGGACATCGGAGTCTAACGCAGCCAGTCTGAGCATGGCAGTGAGAATCTCGGAGATCTGTCTTGCTACATGTTCTCTGCTGCATATATCTCCCACGACATTGAATGAATCAATGACTTGCTCAAGCAGAATTCGATCTGAATCATGCCTGGATTTTGACTTCCCACATCGTAGCTGTACCTTGGCAAGAAGAAGGATTACTGCTGCCACAAATACCGTTTGATCAACACTTCTGCAGCGAGAAAGCTGGTCTTTTGCGTGTTGCAACCCCAGGCATTGGTGAAGTATGATCCTTGATGCCTCCATACAATTCTCGAGGCTGTTGGGTGATTCGTTTGTAGTTTTTCCAAATGCAATTGGCAAGTGGGCAAATATCCGCGCCTCATAAAACCACATTTGACAAATCAGACGGTTGGGCTCTTTGGCTGAATCCAGAAGTCTATCTCGGCCGAGGGGCGGGACCCTCCACCAAGAGGTTAGCAACGAGTCCTGCAACTTATCCAATTTCTCATCAATCTGTTTGAGGGTTTGAAGATCTTGCCCAAGGCCAATGGCGTTTCTTTGCGCGATCCGTGCCACAATCAGACCGATACGACGCTGAACATCCGCATCGTCATCAGCAAGTGGGTCGTTCCACATCTCGCCCTCTGGTCCAAACGGTGCAATGCCACCCCCAGGCTCAAGTCCAAGTAAAAGACTACAATAACAGTCACCGCAGACTGCCGATTGCCACAGACGTCGTCGAAGGGCCATGTCACTGCAAGAAGAGTTGCGTGCCTGGAGGGAAAAACTGTTGTGAAGACCCTCGAGTCTTGAGACGTCGAGAATCCTCCTAAACGTCATCCAAGCCTTTCTCAGTTCCCCATCATTCAGCTGAAGCAGGCTTATCAAAGTCAGGCATTCTATTCCATCCAAAGAACAAGCTTCGTCCTCGTGGGACGCAATGTATAACTTAACTCTCTCAACAATCAATGAAATAGCCTTTTCGATGCTTTGAGCTTCTAGATATTGCACATCAAAGCGCGCTGGCAGTTGCTGCATGTACAACGCAAACATTAACAATGATTTCGCTAGGTCCATTGTGCTGCCTTTTGAAATGTCAGCAATTTCGAGGAGCCGAGTCGTATCACTCGACTTCAGAACACTCCCGGGTGGGTTTTCGGCCCCCCAGAGCCAAGCAGTGGTGTTTGTAACGATGGTAACTGCATCTTGAGCAGATGGTAAAAGGGCCACAAGCGATTGCTTGGCATCTGAAGCTTCTTGCAGTTCGGGCATGGCAGGGCCATAATTACTGGTCACTGGAAGAGTTCCATCGATTGTGGAATGGAGCAACTGACTTCTTCTCAATTTGAGGCCTTTACAATTTGGGATTTACGCAAAATCACTTACAAATTCGTCCCAGAGAGAATCGGGGACGGCGGGCTCGGATTCCGCGGAACTCGCAATCGGCTGAGATCGCTCTTGAGCTTCAACTAGCTTTTTCAGAAGAGATTCAATACGCTCCAGCCTCGATTCGTGTTCTTGTTTATCCACATGCGCAGGAGAGCTTTCGCCGCTGGCCTCCGTCTCGGGCGGTTGGAGTGTACACCGGGTCCCGCTCTTCACGCACTCAGCGCAGGTTTCAACATGTTCATCAGTGAGCTGGCATTTGACTTTGCGCTTTCTACCTGGCAACAAGTGTCAGTTCAGTCACGGCAGGATTGAAGCCAGCCAATCCTACATTGATAACAGCTTCGAGTGCTACGTCGCAAGCGCTTACGGGAGGGACCTGCGTCCATTTTCAGGAGTTCAACCGATGGTGGAAAGGCGAACGTCAGCAGCCAGGCCGCCTCCATGTCAGCATCTCTGCTGACTCAGCGACGATTTCTTGACAAAGCGGGGCGCCGTACGCCATCCAATAACGCTTGTCTGGAGCATTCAAAGACGTTGAGATTGGATTACTGAACTCAGTTATCAATACCTCAGCATAAATACAAGCCATTCAATGGCTCGGGCAAAATATCTTGGTTGTACCCCCAGTGGCATTATCTGCATCGGTGGAAATAAGCAGTCCTGCTTTCGACGCCTCCTCTTAAAGCCAGCCATTTGAAGCAGACTACACGCCCAATTACGGCTGTGATGCGCCATGGCCCTTGATGCCAGTTTCCAAGTTATTTTCAAACGCGGATACGATACCAGCACCAATTATTACAAGGTGAGAATGATTGCCATGGAGACAATAGTCTAGCCCTGGCTACTCTCTCACCGGGTTCTTCCAGCCCTTGTCCAGTCAGCGATCAGGAGGATCATCATTCCCTGTTCCAGTTTTTTTTTTTTTACCAGGCTCTTGGTAAAGAAATCTGTATCCTAGCTCCGGGGAAATACGTTGCTCGCACCCGTTGCGAAGCAAATAATCCAAAATGGCAACCTTGGAAGAACTCGGCCCGACGAGAATGTCGAATCCGTTTCGGATAGAAATCGAGCGCTCTCCAAGAAATGGAGAGCCCCTCTCAGCAGATTGAGGTGATTTGAGACATCCTGCAGGTTGCACACAATCTTCTCACAGGTAGCGAACCTTGAGAGTCAAGTTTTCCAGAGGACGTTATGCCTGCGGGGCCGAGCCAGAATGGACGGGAGACGAGGTTTAATAAAGACGCGCCCAGGTCGCATCCACGGGACACCGAGCAACTTTTTTTTTTTCTTCAACCTGGACCATCATCCGTCTTAAATCCCAAATTATGGCGGATTCATTCCCCCTTCCATCCCAGGTCCTCGCTCAATGGGAAATGGGCCGATGACACGGTATTAATAAACAGAGTTCTTCCCCATCAATGTCCGGGCTAGCGCGTACAAGAAGAAAAAAAAATTCTCTTCTCTCGCTCGCAGCGGACATTCGACGGAGCCAGCGCGACTCCACCTGGACGGCGTTACCACGGGGCTGAGCGGGGCCCGCCGTCGGATTGCGGTCGAGCTTCTAGAAATCTATTACGAAAAGTTGATCCACCCTCGACACACCGGCCAGGTCAGAATTTGGCCCAGGGGCCCGTCCGGTGACGCTTCCTCCCGGGATTGTCGCCAATGAGCGAGTTTCGACGACGTAAAAGTTGGCAAACCGCCACCGGCCCTCTCGACGAGAGAAGGCTAGCAAAAGTCGTGCGTTATTTGCAGAGCACGCCCTGCGAACCCCGAGGGGCCCTTCGCCCTTCAAACATCACGAGAACCGCCCGGCGCATTACATAAACCGTCAGTCCACGCCCCGTCTGGCCCGTCTGCCATTGGCACGTCCGCGTCCCGACCCTGGCCCGCCGGCCCACCATGCGGCTCACGGACATGTCGTGAGACCTTGTACCGACGCATCGCGACATGTACCGCCTCGCAGCTTCGACCTCGACGCTTCTCTCTCGCTCGACCTGCCATGTTCCTCCCCTCTCCAGCAGGGGAAAAAACCAAACCCCATTAATCAAGCGTTGCGGAGGGACCCTTGCCTGCCATGTCCCACCTCCGAGTTTTGCCTCGCATCGTGTGGGGTTGGCCCGGCGTGTGGGCGTAGATGGACGAACGAGCAGCCGCCTGGATCGTCTTCGATTGCCACATACCCCAAGTCATGTGGGCTCCAATCTCGTAGATAGTGCGCCTTTCTTTGACAGGCAACAATTGTCGCATGTAATCCAAACTGGGGCGCCCTTATCTCCCTGTCCCCCTTCTTAAAGAGAAGCTCCGGGGCACATCTCGTTTGCCCTGCTTGCACAAACCGTTTCCTCCCCCACACCCAACCCATCCTCTCCCCAACGCTCGAGTCCGGGGAACTGCCCAAGGAAGCAAAAGAGGAAAAAGAAGAACCAGGTTGTGTGTGTGTGTGTCAACAGGCTCGGCCACGACGACATCATGAGCGCCGAAATCACAACCCCCGCGGCCAACTGGACCGCCAAGCACACAGACGACAGCAAGGACGCGCAGATGACCCGGAAAGCGTCCTCCGACAACAACGACCAGGCCATCTTCGGCGAGACAAATGAGGTCGACGATGACCGGCTAAAGCGCATCGCGGCCGAAGGAAACGCTCACTTCCACCGCCTCGGTTGGAAGCGCCTCTCGGTCGTCCTGGTCGTCGAGGCCATCGCCCTGGGATCCCTCAGTCTCCCCAGCGCCTTCCACAAGCTGGGCATGATCCTCGGCGTGATTCTGACCGTGTTCCTGGGCCTGGTGGCCGTCTTTACCAGTTACATCATTGGTCGCGTGAAGCTGGCCCACCCTGACATCTCGCACTACGCCGACGCTGGCCGCAAGCTGTTCGGCCGCATTGGCTACGAGGTCTTCGGTGCCGCCTTCGTCCTCGAGCTGCTCCTGACTGTCGGATCCCACGCCCTGACCGGAAGTATCGCCCTCGTCGACATCAACGGCGGCCATGTCTGCTCCATTGCCTTCTCCGCCGTGTCGGCCATCATCCTGCTGATCCTGGCCATCCCGCCATCCTTTGCCGAGGTCGCCATTCTCGGTTACGTCGACTTTGTCTCCATCGTTGCCGCCATTGGCATCACCATGATTGCGACCGGCATCAGGGCCAGCGACTCGGCTGGAGGTCTCTCCGGCGTGGACTGGTCGGCCTACCCCAAGGATGACCTGAGCTTCTCCGAGGCCTTTGTTGCCGTGAGCAACATCGTCTTCGCCTACAGCTTTGCCATTGGTCAGTTCTCCTTCATGGACGAGATGCACACCCCCACCGACTACATGAAGTCGATCTGGGCCAACGGCATTACCCAGATCCTCATCTACACCCTGACCGGCGCCATCTGCTATGCCTTCATCGGATCCACCGTCCAGTCGCCTGCTCTCCTCTCCGCCGGCACCCTCATCTCCAAGATTGCCTTTGGAGTTGCCCTGCCCGTGATTTTCATTTCCGGCTCCATCAACACGACCGTGGCGCTGCGATATGTCCACGGCCGCTTGTTCAAGAACTCCATCCTCCGTTACATCAACACCCCCAAGGGATGGGCAAGCTGGATCCTCATCGTTTCCGTCTTCACCATCATTGCCTGGGTTATTGCTGAGGCTATCCCCATCTTCTCTGATTTGCTGTCCCTCGCCTCGGCCCTGTTCGTATCTGGCTTTTCCTTCTATATCCCTGGTTACATGTGGTTCGTTCTCCTCTGCGAGGGCAAGTGGTACTCTCGAAAGAACTTGTGGATGAGCATCGGAAGCGCCATTTCCTTCGTTATCGGCATCATTGTTCTCGGTGCGGGAACCTACTCCACAATTAAGGATATTGTAAGTCCTCCAACCCACCTAGTATCTCGTCACACATTGCTAATACCTACCAGATTGACCAGGTTTCGAACGGCTCTGACCACGAGCCATTTACCTGCAGGTCAGTTTAAGGGATATAAAAAAAGGTCACAGAAGGTCCAAATGTACGATAGAAAATAATGTTGCTCCAATCGCAAAGAGGCGAAACGACTCATAATTGATTTTTGAGTTTGGGAATCATCATCGTAACCAAACTATCCAGTGCATAAAATCAACTGTAAATATTCAAATCCGAGCGTAGCGGCATCGGTCGATTTATAATCAGATCCCACGAACAGAAAAATTCGAAACTGGTCTATCTCTTCAAGTGACGCGCGGGTGTATTGGTCTGGTCCCATTTTGACCGAACTCAGTCTCCGTCATGGGAGCTGTGGCTGAAAAGCAATGAAATATAAATCAAACGCGGACAATGTCGCTGTTATGAAAGGCAATTTAACCATGCCAAGTTTCAAACAAACAAAGAAACCTCTTTAAAACCATTCATGGTCTCTGCACCCTCAACCAACAACTAGGGTATCTCAATGTGTTAAGTTCGTGCTCGCGCAAGAATCAAGCCCGATATAGGTTCTAATCCTCAACATCGTTTTCAGCCTCTGGCTGAACCCGGTCCTCCGACAAGCGTGGGTTTCTCAAAGCAAGCGCAAAAGCAATCATCGGAATACAAAGACACATTCCCGCAATGCAGAGCAGTCTCTGCACCTGACTGTAGCTGGCAATGATTTGATCTCGAATTTCAGATCCAACGGGATACTTGGGGACAGTGTCGAATGGTGAGTCATAAATTGATTTTGCCAGTGCTGCGTCACCCAAGTTGGAACGCAGAGTGCTGTAAAGAGTCTGGGACCAGATTGCACCGGCCAAACACGTTCCAAAGGCGGCTCCGACGTTGTAGAAAGAGAGGTAGAGTCCAGTGAGGATGGCAACATGTTCTCTCGAGGCAGAAGCCTGGATAGAAGCCTGGGTCGGGTAGGCAAAGAATCCGCTGGCAATTCCAAGGAGAACCTGAGCAGCAATCATGCCGGCCTGCGATGCATGAGAGGCACCACCAGGGTGCATAATGAGGACTACAAACGCAACCATGAAAAGCACAGTGCCGCCGACGATGATGTATTTGAGTCGGCGGACCTTGTAAATTATTAGGCCGCTCAGCATGCCACTGAGCACGCCGAAGAAGGAGAAGAAGGACAAAATCCTGGTCGAGCTCTCGATGGAAAAGTCAAAGGCAACGACAAGAACCGTGTACAGGTAGTTGCCCTGGGTGGACCAGGCAAAGTTGAGCAAGCTGCGGACAGCCAGCGCAGACCAGACGCCGCGATCTTTGAGCAGATGGAACGGAACCAGGGGGTTCCTTGCTCCACGCTTCTCCCAAAGGATAAAGACGGGCACTAGGAAGAGGCCGAGGACGAGTGGAGCGATGACCCGCACGTCCCGCCAGTGCTCAGTAGTTCCACCAGCAGCAGTCAGGGGGGCGAGGATTAGCGAAAAGGTTATAATGATGGTGAAAAGACCGACAACGTCGACCTGGTTCAAGACCTTGGAGGCCCGGCCCTTGTCCGTGAAGACCTGGGACCAGCTGTGGCCGGAGCCTGTTCCCTTGCGGTGCTCGATCGAGTACAGGAACGTAAGCAGGGGCAGCGAGGCGATCGGGTAGATGATGCTCCACATGCCCAGTCCCCAGCGCCATGTAGTAGCACGTAGGACCGCGGAAGTGATGTTGCCGCTGATCCAGGTGTTGATGAGGAAGGGGATGGCAGGGATGTAGCTGAAGAAAACGCGGGCGCGCATCGACGAAAAATCAGCGATGAGCACCTCCATCAGCAGAACGATGGCGGTATAGCCAGCCTGGTAGATGATGGATCCCGTGCAGAAGACCTCGACCGACTGGGCCGTGGACTCTATGGCGATTCCGACCGTATAAAGCACGGTCGCCAGAGCGATAATCTCGAAGCGACCCACCACGTCGGCGACCTTAGCGGCCGTGGGCTGGACGGCGACAGCGATGACATTGCGCAGCACGTTGATGGTGGATGTGTACGAGTGCAGCGAGAAGCTGGAGGTCGCATAGGGCTGGTAGGTAGAGCGCACCTGGCTCTCGAGGCCGTAGGCGTAGCCGACGACGAAGATGCTGACGAAGAGCCAGATGCGGTCGGTCCGAGAGAGGCTGCTGGAGGCGAGATCTATCCTTGCGACACCGGACGACTCTCCCGCGGGCTTCAGGCTGCTGTGCTGGATGCTCGAGCTGGATTGCGAGGCGTGAGGTAATTGTTCTGACGCGGCCGCGTCGCCCCGAGCATGCGCCGAGGGGCGCTGGAGCAGCGGCGCCGTCTCATGCGACGAGTCCATGTCCATGACGGGCGGAACAAGACTTGGCTCTCAACAAAACACACAGGCCGGTACAAGACGCGCGCCGATGGTCTTCCTAGGTATATGCAGCGTCAAAGTATGGCTGCAACGAGGGTGCAGCGTGGTTGCAGCGTTACCACCTGACCTGAGTGATTCAGCACCAGGCAGCGGCCTCACGAGGATCTGATAAGATTATGCCCAATGGTTGCGGATCTAGCCGCCACAATTGTGGGTCCGTCCTGCTCGCTGACGTGATCGCGACTGGCTTGCGTCTGCTCTCCCGCTGCGTTACGTTGCGGGCCGATGTCCGATGCTCGGGGTGGAAGCCAGCGAATGGAGGTGCGGAAAGCGGCGAGGCTATCGCAGAGTCGAATCGGGGTGTGCGGCGGCTGGTTGCTCGGCGCTGCACGTCGTTGCACGTCGTCCGCGTCGTGGTCTGTCGGCGTCTGGGCTCTGGTTGGCTCTGGCTAGCTCTGGTTGGCTCCCTCGACGAGGCGTCTCGGCATTGCTCGATTCAAACAGTCCTCTCCCCTGACCGGGCTGCGCGCAAAAACCGGTTGAGTGTGGCTTCCAGGAATGATGGTGGGGACAAACAGCGAGGGAAAGGCTCATATAAGGTCTGCAGCTGATTAATGGCGCCAACGGGATTCGCAGAGGGCGTGACTCTTTCGGACAACGGTGTCTCAGATGCCATCCTATCATTCGTCAGGCGAGCCATTTATTGCTTTTTGTCTTGTGCCCAACCAGTCACATTTCACTTCCGGGAACACCAACATGACGGATCGGCCTCTCGACATCAGCAAAACCCTATGCCATTCGGGCATGAAGACGCAGACGACGCTACCTGCCCTTAGCGCCCATGGTGTGCGCTAGCCAGAGATCATTTGACATCCGTCCGGCCTGATCCGTCCACCTGCTCCACGGCTGACTAGCCAAGGCATCTTTAAACCCGCGAGATTGTGTCCCCAAACATCCCCAGGCTTCCCCAAACTCATCGGGCCAACTCTAATACATCTGTCTCACTTGACGCCTGTCCCGAGGCGGTCGCTATTTCCGCAACGCTATCGCATCGCGACTCGTCCCCTGCGAAGTCTTGAAGATCTCGACCGTAATCCTCCAACCAGAAAGGTGCCGCAGGCGTGGCGTCTTCCTCCCCTAGCTGCAGCAACCGCTCCTTCTACGCGCCCAACCCAACCCCCACGCTACACTTTCCCGGGGTGTCATGACAATAATTTCCGTCGCCAACCTCGGCTCGTCCCATCAAGCTTTTTTTTTATCAATCATATCGCGGATAATCAACCACCACACCGATAGTCACCTTTTCGCATCTGCTATACAACGCTCGACGTCCATTCTCCATACCCCTAAACCCAGCTCTTGGCACGGACAATTTATCGTTGACCCGTGCAGCAGTAGAGAGCTCGGAACACGGCGAGCTGGCGGGGCGAGCAGGAAATTTGACTAAAAACTCAAACTGTGCCCCTTTCGGTGGATAAGACTTCTCGGGACCTGACATGACCCCCACGGCTCCACATTGATTTGCCTGATCAACATGATGAACGTGCCCCTATTACATTCAGCTCAAGAAGCTGTCATGATGATTAATTTTACTTCTTGTTCGAGTTGGCCATATTCAAAGAAAGCGGAAGCTGCGCAAACCATGCCTTGACTCAAGCCGAAACAGTTTTATGTGAACATCTTCCTGCTGTAAACGAAAAATCGCACGAGAAAGCTCGTCTGTTTGAGTATCATGGGGTTTCCACTGGCAACGTCATCGCTTTCCCTTTTCAGCTAGTCGTCATTGTCCAAGCAAGTTGAGCCACGTTTTCCAACTAGTAAACGACGGCATCATGATATGCAACAGCCAGTCTCTATCCCGTAAACAGGTTTCTGAACATCGCGTTCTCTCTTTGCTTGTCAAGATGATCTGAAGCGCCCGTACGTAGGTATGGTTCACAACGATAAAGCATCCTGCAGGGTAGGTGGTTGCCAGACAAGGGTGTTGCAGAGGGATTAAACGATAGGTGGGAAGACCTTACAGAGTAAAGTTGGTTCGGACCTTGGACTTCGGACGAAACAAACTAGAATTTATACATAGTTCTATTTATAAATGAAGTCACTGCTTATGTAAATTCGGCTTTGGGTCGACCCTTTTTTCATTGGTAGCAAGTCCGGTAGTTCGAGTGATTGACTCAGCATCGTGGATGTTGCGGTGTTGACTGGCCACCTATTTTCACCTCTAAAAATCTCCATTATCCTGATATTTCCAATACCAATAAGCAGCAAATGACTGTGTAAAATAGGAATCATATCCATACAAGACACAAAACCACGACGATATCGCCCAGAGTTCTTTGACGAAATTCCGAGCCTGCCGAAGCTACGAAATCCTAGAGTCCGAACACGGTCCGTGCACTACGGCGGGAGAGTACAGGGTAAAGGCCGAAGGCCGACTTATATCTATAATGACTAGGCCATCATGATGCCGCGTGATGAATGGGATGAATATAATATTATTTGAGTTTTGTCTTGTTTCTGGGGACGAGACGAGACCATCACGGGGTTTCGTAAGAACAAGCATGAGGTGAAATGGGCAAATGGTTATTGGCTGGTTGATCCTGGATCGCTCGGGTCGGCGACGATCCTGACACTTTTGGAACACGCCGCGCAATTCAAGATGCAAAGTTCTTCAAACCGATTCGCTTACAGGACAAGAAAAAGCTCAGTGCGTACTTGGCGCAGCCGTGAGGCACCAATTCTGCCGCGCACCTGACGTATACTCTCCCCGGGATTGGCGGCACGGCCTAGGTCTTACACCACACAAACTGTAACCCATCTGCAACAGCAGCGTAGCACCGGAGGACGGGACATTAGGCACGGGCTTGCTCAGGAGGATGGAACCGCTCGACCCGGCCGGGGCTTCCCCAGCTTTAATGCAATGCCAAGATTTACGGTGGCCGGTGGTGGCCAGTGGTGGCCAGATATGACGTTTCGATTCGGTTGGGTTTTTGTGGGCGGAGTCAATCGGTGAGGGAGGGTGCGGCATGTGGTTGATCGGGATCGGGAAGAGGGGAGCGGGCGTTCCTGTTGCGGGGTTGCATAATTCATGCTAAATATTCATGGTGGATGCGGGAAGCATTCGTTTTGTGGTTCTGGACAGGATCAATGGGGTAGCAGTAGGAAAAATAAAAAAGGGCTGAGTGAGGCCTTTGTACACGGTACTGTGTCCGGTCTGCAGTTGTGATGGCGGCATGATGATGGACCGATGTGGTTGATGCAACGAGTGCATTCCTCTGCCAAAAAGCGTGTGTGTGCAGAGGCACGGAGAGAGACACGAGGTGTACGGTATACCTCATCATTATTACTCAAAGCGGCTACAGCCATCCGGCAGGTTGCTGTGGGCGGCGCGGCTCCACCTGAGCGATTGCGCATAAAATGATTCCAAAGGATGGTTCTAGCTTTATTTCCTCTTTTGATTGTGCATGTGCATGTACTCTGTACCTACATATGAAATGGGGTCATTTTGACTGGAGAAAGCCGGAGAGGGCCGGGGGGTTGGTGACGCAGTGTGGGTGTTTGGCCAACCAGTTGCGATTGATTAGAATGGGTTGCAGTGTCAACGGAAGCGAAGCCGTGTGTCGGCGCGATGGGAGAGGGAGGGGATATCGGAACCGTTCCGACCCGGGAATGGATTGAGCCGCTGGAAGAGAGAATTGAATTGAAGGGAAGTGAGGCGCATTGTGTGGTTGTGATGCGCAAACAATGGACAATGGCGACAATGATTGATTGTGAGACCTTGTCTTTTTTTTTTTTTTTTTTCTTCCGATGTGGAATCTTGCAATCGCTATCTCTCACCTCTCCATCTATCTGGACCTCCGTCGGGGATACATGCCGAGCCAGCGGCAAGTGGCCTCGGGTCAGGTGACCGGGATTGGCAAGTTAACGCGAGGACGGGGCCGAGGGCCGCGCTGCAGAGGTCACGTGGCGTGGTGAAAACTCGGGTTTCGTCAACCGATTTGGAATCAAAGTGCCAGTTCGGCGGCGCTACGCCATGGTTGGCTCGCTATGGATTGCATCACAGGCGCTGACACGGCTCTCTGAGCTCTGGCATCCCTGGTGCTCCCTGGCGCTCCCTGACGCTCCCTGACGCAGGCCCCGCTTTACCCCGCTCTGGCTAGCCAAGCCCCACGCTCCGCGTGAGATGCCGGCATCTGAGCTTGGCCGAGAAGGGCAATAAAGATGCAACTGTGGTGGTTGTAGCTGGGTAACGGTGTCGGAAAGGATAGAGCTTCCTCTGGCACGGAGAGCGGCGGCCGTCCCCATTGTCCCCAGCGTCCCCATCGTCCAACAGACTTGCACTAATTTGTCATTGCGTTTGCGGGGTTTGGTCGATATCGAGGACCCGGCCGGTGCCATAAAAAGGGCACGACGCCAACCCGCTTTTTCTTGTCCTGATTGACGCAGCTCTTTCGCATCTGCAGCATCTGGTCTCCGACAGCAGCGTGCGCAGCGAGGTTCCTTGAGAGGTTCCTTTGTTTCCTTCTCCGTATCCCGTGAAGAACCAACCCCAATTGATACCCCCAATCCCATCCATCTGCCCATCATGGCCGAGGAGAAGTGCCCCCATCGCCGCCTCCAGAACGTCGCCGGCGGCGGCACCCGCAACCGCGACTGGTGGCCCAACCAGCTCACCCTCAACATCCTGCGCCAGCACACCTCCGCCACCAACCCGCTCGGCGACAACTTTGACTATGCCACCGCCTTCAAGAGCCTCGACTACAACGCCCTCAAGCGCGACCTCCACGCCCTCATGACCGACTCCCAGGACTGGTGGCCCGCCGACTTTGGCCACTACGGCGGTCTCTTCGTCCGCATGGCCTGGCACAGCGCCGGCACCTACCGAGTCTTTGACGGCCGCGGAGGTGGCGGCGAGGGCCAGCAGCGCTTCGCTCCCCTCAACTCGTGGCCCGACAACGTCTCGCTCGACAAGGCCCGCCGCCTGCTGTGGCCTATCAAGCAGAAGTACGGCAACGAGATCTCCTGGGCCGACCTGCTCATCCTCTCCGGCAACGTCGCCCTCGAGTCCATGGGCTTCAAGACCTTTGGCTTCGCCGGTGGCCGCCCCGACACCTGGGAGGCCGACGAGTCCACCTACTGGGGTGGCGAGAACACCTGGTTGGGCAACGAGGAGCGTTACTCTGCCGTCCCCGACGGCGTCTCGGAGCACGGCGGCCTGACCACCGACCAGAACAAGATCAAGGACTACAAGACCCGCGACCTCGAGTCGCCCCTCGGCGCCGTCCACATGGGTCTCATCTACGTCAACCCTGAGGGCCCCGACGGCAACCCTGACCCCGTCGCCGCCGCCCGCGACATCCGTACCACCTTTGCCCGCATGGCCATGAACGACGAGGAGACCGTCGCCCTCATCGCCGGTGGCCACACCTTTGGCAAGACCCACGGCGCTGGCCCCGCCGACCACGTCGGAGAGGAGCCCGAGGGGGCCGGCCTCGAGCACCAGGGCCTCGGCTGGAAGAGCAAGTTCGGCTCCGGCAAGGGCGCCCACGCCATCACCAGCGGTCTGGAGGTGACCTGGACCAAGACCCCCGCCAAGTGGAGCCACAACTTCCTCGAGTACCTGTACAAGTTCGAGTGGGAGCTCGAGAAGAGCCCTGCCGGCGCCAACCAGTGGGTTGCCAAGAACGCCGACGCCATCATCCCCGACGCCTTCGACCCCAACAAGAAGCAGCTCCCCAAGATGCTGACCACCGATCTGTCGCTCCGCTTCGACCCCGCCTACGACAAGATCTCGCGCCGATTCCTCGCCAACCCCGACGAGTTCGCCGACGTCTTCGGCCGCGCCTGGTTCAAGCTCACACACCGTGACATGGGCCCCCGCTCCCGATACCTCGGCCCCGAGATCCCTGCCGAGGACCTCATCTGGCAGGACCCCGTCCCCGCCGTCAACCACGTCCTGATCGACGAGCGCGATGTTGATACCCTCAAGAAGGACATCCTCTCCTCCGGCGTGAGCCTCAACAAGCTTGTCTCCGCCGCCTGGGCCTCTGCCTCCACCTTCCGTGGCAGCGACAAGCGTGGTGGTGCCAACGGCGCCCGCGTCCGCCTCGAGCCCCAGAGCAGCTGGGAGGTCAACAGCCCCGCCCAGCTCGCCGAGGTCATCAAGCTGCTCGAGGACGTCCAGCGCCGCTTCAACAGCTCCCAGAGCGGCTCCAAGCGCGTCTCCCTCGCCGATCTGATCGTCCTCGCCGGTTCCGCTGCCATTGAGCGTGCCGCCCGCGAGGCCGGCTACTTCGCCGTCGTGCCCTTCACTCCTGGCCGTACCGATGCCACCCAGGAGCAGACCGACGTTGAGTCGTTCAACTACATGAAGCCGTTTGCCGATGGTTTCCGAAACTACGGCCGATCCACTTCCCGAGTTAAGGCCGAGCAGTTCCTGGTTGACCGCGCCAACCTGCTCACCCTCACTGCCCCCGAGCTCACCGTGCTCGTCGGTGGTCTGCGTGTGCTCAACACCAACTGGGACAACTCGTCCCACGGTGTCCTCACCAACCGCCCCGGCCTGCTGTCCAACGACTTCTTCGTCAACCTGCTGGACATGAGCACCGAGTGGAAGCCCCTCAACGGCAGCACCGACTTCTACGAGGGTGTCGACCGCAAGACCGGCGCCCGCAAGTGGACCGGTTCCCGCTACGATCTCGTCTTCGGCTCGCACGCTGAGCTGCGCGCTGTCGCCGAGGTCTACGGCAGCGCCGACGGAGCCCAGAAGTTCGTCAAGGACTTCGTCTCCGCCTGGACCAAGGTCATGAACCTGGACCGCTTCGACGTGCAGACCCCCGTCGTCCCCAGCGGCATCCGAACCCCCGCCCGCCTCTAAGCCGGTCGCTAGAGACGCGGAATGAAGCTTTTTCATGTGCCATCTTATTACTGTTTGGGTATTTTCATGTTTCACTATTGCGACACAAAGGGTGTTTTATGTCTTGGGCTTAATCACGTTCACTTAAGTTCGAAAACGCCGCAGCTGTTTTATTCAGGGCCAAAAGGTCAAAAAAAAAACCACCACCTGTATCTGTAGTATCAGTTGATGTCAAGGATGAATTATGACAGCTATTGCCGTTTCAAAATGTGTTGCATCTTGTGAAGTGACGAAGTGAAGTACCGTGTAATGTCCACAATTGAAGAATAATGTGCCACTTATGACCCCGCTTGTTGAGAGCGATGCAAATCAGTCCAGTTAACATTTGAGATGCGCAGGGCTGGCACGTTTTAAATCCATAAAAAATCCCCAGTTCACTTCTAATAATAATACACGGGGATGGCATTGATGCTCGATAAGCATCGCCAATCTGTGGGTTGATGGTCCTCAATGGACGAGAGCGATACCGAGACCGAGACCGACAGATCATATCTCCTTTCACAGCCCTCTAGCCAGCCTAAACTCCCTATAGGGCCCGCTCTAACGCGTCATCCACCCAATCATAACCGGATTCGAGGTACTGCGTTTCCGGGAGATGTGTCCCGCGTCACCCTTTTGTGGCGGAATCCCACCCCACGATGCATCGGCTGTGGCACGATCAGAGGGACGGCTTTTCCTAACGCCCGATCCCGTCGCCTAATTGCCGAATGCCATCTCCACAGGAACTGACAGTTGAGTCGATCTGCAAGAGCCAAGCAATACGAAAATGCGATTGCAACCATGCGCCCACGAATCACCACCCTACGTTTACTAAGAGCGAATACGATACCGAGACCGATGTATTTTGGGCGCAGATAGGCTGTACAGCAATCCAGGGTCCAAAAGTCTAGAAGATTACTCTATACAGAGAACGGTTGAATAAATAATTTGGTCTTTTCCCGGAATTCGATGAAACTTGGACAGCAGCCGACATTCCATCATCACCACACTCCAACTTGTTTACTATCGAAACATCCGCAACCATGACAGCCCTCGAACCTCTTGTCACCATTCTATCGGACCGCTTGCCGGTGCTTTCAGCCGTTCTGGTCGTCCTCACCGCCGCCGTTTTGGGACCTACGCTCATCAACCTCGTGCACCTCTGGAGGATCCCCTTTGTCGGAGAAGAGTTGGGCAACCCAGAGAAGAGACGACAGGCCTACCTCGCCAGCGCAAGAAAGCTTTACAATGACGGCTACAAGAAGGTACCGTCGAAACATGGAGACTATTTTGAGGGCGTTACCTAACAGAGTTACAACAGTTCAAGGATGGCGCTTTCCGAATTACAACCTCCCGAAGTATGTGACGGCCACCCAATGAATTATGGAATACAGCTAACATTGTCTCCAGAGGGCGAGATCTTGGTCCTATCGCCTAACCTCCTTCCCGAATTGAAGAAGCTCCCCGATTCTATTGTCAGCATGGAGGCTGCCGTTGATGATGTATGCTTGTCTACACATTTTAATTGGGAACCTGGTTTACTGACTATTTTGACATAGAGCATGGAAACCAAGTACACCAAGATCGACACCTATGTGCCAATTGTCCCACACACTGTCAAGACCCGCCTGACCCCATCGCTCCGTATGTATTCTGAGGCGTAATTGTATCATCTCTCAGCTAACACTTCGCAGCCAAGCTCAACCCCATGCTCGACCAAGAGGTCCGACAGTGCCTGCCTTTGGAGTTCCCCCTTACCAAGTCGTGGAAGGAGGTCAACCTCCACGATGCTCTCGTCCGAATTGTTGCCATGGTTTCTGGAAGACTCTTTATCGGCCCTGAGCTGTCCCGCTCCGAGGAGTACCTCGACTCCTCCATCAACTACACCATGGATGTCATGGCTGCCCAGCGGGCGGTCCAGCAGATGCGCCCCTGGCTCCGACCCTTCCTCGCCCACAGCCTGCCCCAGGTCAAGAAGCTCGACCAGCGAATCAAGGAGGCCGAGGCCTTCCTGAAGCCCCTCATCAAGTCCCGAATGGAAGTCGCCAAGGACGAGAACCTCGAGAAGCCCGTCGACATGCTCCAGTGGATCCTGGATGAGCAGCCCAAGTTTACCGACAAGAACAGCAGGAACATTGCCAAGGTCCAGCTCGGAATCTCCTTTGCCGCTATCCACACCACCACTCTCACTGCCACCAATGCGTTAGTCGTCCACCTTTGTTGGCGCATGCCCCATGTTTCCATCATCTAACAAGCCACTAGATTCTACGACCTTGCCGCTATGCCCGAACTTGCTGCTGAACTCCGAGAGGAAGCCCGACAGGCCCTGAATGAGAACAACGGTGTCTTCACTTCCAACGCCCTGCAGTCAATGAAGAAGATGGACAGCTTCCTCAAGGAAACCGCCCGACTCCACCCCCCGACCATGGGTAAGTAACGCCATTTGCAGGAATGTGTCAACTCTGCTAACTCTGTGAATAGCCTCTTTCCAGCGCAAGGTGCTCCAGACCTTCACTCTCTCCAACGGCCAGGTCATCCCCGCCGGTGTCACTATTGAGATCCCCGCCGTCGCTGTCAACTCCGATCCCGAAGTCTTCCCCAACCCCCTGGATATGGACGCTCTGCGATTCCAGAGGCTGCGACAGGATGCCAAGGAGCGTGGTTCCGTCGAGGGTGCCGCTCTTAACCAGTTTGTCAGCGTCAGCCAGAGCAGTCTCACCTTTGGATTCGGCCGCCACGCCTGCCCCGGGCGCTTCTTTGCGGCCAACGAGATCAAGATGATCCTGGCCAACACGCTCATGATGTACGAGTTCAAGAACAGCGACGGAACCATGAAGCGCTACCCCAACCTTGAGTTTGCTCACATGGTAAGACTTTTCCCATGTAATTTGTCTTGGAAGGAATAGAGAACTAACTTACTTGACAGTCTATTCCGGACCACTCCAAGGGTCTTTTGTTTAGAGAGCTCCAGGAATAAGAGTAAAAGAGTTGAAAACATTATCCGGGCACGAGTTGCCTTCCATTTAGCGATTGCATGCAATTTCAAGAAGAAGAAGAAACCCCAGAACAAGAGAATTAAAGGGGTTGATGAGTGGGAGACGCAGAATTTTGGCGATTCTTTTTGTAAGAGTAAATTTTAGCTGTGCGATATATAGACTGAAACGATTTCCTTTGTCTTCATATTATAGTCGAGACCTTCAACTTTGTGCGCACTCGCTTATCTTCTGTGAATGGCCGTTATTGAATTGAGCTAGCCGGATTTACTACCGGGTTCTAAATTTTCTATTCCTCTTGGTTTATTTTCTTAAAAGACAATGGCACCGCCGTCAACCAGGATATCGGATCCGTTCATGTATGTCCCCGCTGTGCTGGCCAGCAGCACAATAGCTCCCGTCAGCTCGGAGGGGCTGCCCATTCTGCCGCTGGGGTTGCGCGCGGCCCAGATCTTGCGGTGCTCGGCGATCCCGTCGCCCTCGTTCAGGATCGTGTCCATGTATCCCGGGCTGACGCTGTTGGTGCGGATGCCGTACCGCGCCCACTCGGCCGCGAGGCAGTTCTTGAGCGTGAGCAGCGCCGCCTTGCTCACGTTGTATGCCGCCTGCGGCTGGGGGTAGTTGACGCGGTGGGCGGAGATGGATGCCGTGAAGGTGATGGACCCGCCGGTTCCCTGCTTGACCATCTGCCGGGCGACGGCCTGGGCGCAGATGAATGATCCGGTCGTGTTAATGTCGATAATCTTGCGCCACTGGGCCACCGGCATCTCAAGCGTCTCCACGCACCCGACGACGCCGACAAAGCACACAAGCCCGTCCACGGAGCCAAGGGTCTGGACTGTCTTCTCAACGGCCTCGGCGACGTCCTCGTCGTTTGTGACGTCGACCTTGAGGGCGTCGATCTTGGCCTTGGGGAACTTGGCCTTGAGGGCCTCAATCTGCTTTTGCGACTGCGCAGGGTTCACGTCGAAAATCATGAGCCCCCCGAGCCCATGCTCCAGCAGGGCGTCGCAGGATGCAAGGCCCAGGGTGCCGGCGCCGCCAGTCACAATCATGTTGCCCCGGACGGTGAAACGCTCCTTGGCCCCAGCCTGCGGGTCTGACGCGGTTGCTGTGTTGGGAGGTGGTGTCATTGACGAGGCGGAACCGTCGCTGAGGACCATGGAGGGGACCGCCCGGGCGGCTAGGGCCGATCGGTCTGTCAATTGAGCAGAGGGAGACATGTTGGGTGTAAGAGGGTTGATTTAGAGAAGGAGGATAGGAAAGAAAAAAAGGTTGGATATTAGCGAAAATGAACTGGCTTGTTTCTAGATGGAAAGAATTGACCACGGGAGCACCTATTGAATTTTCCAGGATTCACAACATCAATTCGCCGCCAGATATTGGCCTTTAAAACTTGTCCGCATCAATGGAAGAAGCAATGTTGGTCTCAGAGGGTGCGTGGAGAACGTCGGACAACAGTCACCCACCTCGGAGTACAGTCGCCCGAGGTGGGATCTGGTGCGCTAGCTTGGAGTCGGGGGGTTGGCGCCCCTGTCAACAGACTACAAGATGTAATTCGAGTCCGATAATTTTGGTCGGAGGAGTAATTGCCCCCCCCTAAAAAAAAAACTTGCTGTTAAAAAAAAAAGGAATTTTATAATGGACTCTATCTATGAGAATTTAGCCCAGAGAGCACTCAAAGTGCGAAATGAGTCAAAGAGCGATGCCTCTTGCGGCAGAATCATAATTGCCCTCGCTGGCCCTCCGGGATCTGGCAAAACCACCGTCGCAGCAGAGGTTGTGCGTCGAGTCAACGCCCAAGTCGGCCGTCAGATGGCCGTGGTCCTCCCCATGGACGGATTCCACTTCTCCCGCGCATACCTCGACACCCTGCCCAACGTCAAAGAGGCGTACGCCCGACGGGGGAACTACTGGACCTATGACGCCGAAGGGGTGCTGGAGCTGGCCAAGAAGCTGCACGCCTCTCGCGTGGGAAAGGCAGAAGTCATTTTGGCGCCGAGTTTCGACCACGAGAAAAAGGACCCTGTTGCCGACGCCCTCCGTATCGAGCCTGACACGGAGATCGTCATCGTCGAGGGCAACTGGTTGCTTTTGGACCGGGATCCTTGGAGACAGATTGCGAACTATGTCGACGACACATGGTTTATTGATGTCGAGTCTTCGTTGGCGCGTCAGCGAGTGGCGGCTCGACACATCAAGGCCGGGATTGAAAATGACTGGGAATCTGCTGTTGCTAGGGCGGAAGGCAACGATCTGCTAAACGGAGAAGAGGTCCGGAGGAACTTGATCCAGCCTAATGTGATAGTGCAAAGTATCGAAGAAAAGATGGAGTCCTGAAATTTCGGTTTAGACGACGAGAGACGACATTGGAGATGATTTCGAGCGCACAAGGGGACAGACATGTTTGAATGTAGACTTAGACTTTCTGCTAAATTGGTATGGTATCAAATTTATTCAGACAACGAGCCGAACCTGTAACTTTGTGGGCTATTCTAGTGAGCCATGTGAGGCAGAAGAGTCCGAGGAAACGACTCGCTGGATCATGGTCTGAAGAAGCGAGAAAGTATTTCTGTGAGTTATCAGCATTTGAGGCTCTTTTATGTCATCCTGAAATTTTTACATAGTAAGAAAACCGAGATGTCAACTAATACCGAGTTGTTTTCGAAGCCCTGCTCGGCAAAGGCAGGAATTCGAAGCGATGGTGGCTTGTTGAGCGGATGCATATGACACAAGAACCAGCCCTCATTCGGATGGCGGCACGTCATCAGCCATATCCTCTCATGAATATTGGAAACTTAATTGCATTGTAGTAAAATGGTATAAGAGAAATGATGGGAGGACAAAACCGGACTAATGTGGGTTGCGGACTTCGAGCGGAGTTTAGGTGGGATGCCTGATCGGCGAGCGTGGTGAGGGATGACAAATTTCTTCAAGTAATAGGTCTGGGTTAAACCGTAAGTGGGATATGATCTGAATATGGGAGTGAGCTTGAGAATAAACGGAATGGCGCCGAGCATAGGCTGACCAGCCCCTTTGTCATAGAGCAATGCCTGCGAATCAGGCGGTCTACTAACTGATCACACCAGATCTACCCCTACGCCCTGTATGCTTAACAAGGATTGGCCACTCCAATACACTTATGCACGGTTAAATCCAACACTCTTCATCGTTCTCTGGGACCCAATGACACGAAGACTTAGCCATTCATAACACATCCCTAATATTTCTTCCTGGTAAAATTGAATCGATAGTCATAATAATTGACTTGCATTACCTAAACACAAAGATACCCGTATACAATAACTTCGTTTTTTTACTGAATAGAAATCTTGACGAATGTAAGGCTATCTTTGGCCATGTCCTGTCGGAGTACATGCAAAAATGTGGGCGCATTACGTGAGCGGAGAATTACGGGAGGATTGGCGCCCCCGGACTGGCGTGGTTCAAGCCTGGATGGCCAATGCGGCCATCTTGCAGTTGAACTGCTGGAGACCATGACAGGCCCGATTGCTCGATATCATCCCAGCCCAGAGTGGTACCGATTTGCGGAAAACTCCAAATCGGAAATTGGTCTCGAAGCCCTGGTTCCAAACTTGGTTTCCGCAAAGTCCGCAAGTTGACGTGCTTCTGTATCTAAAGATGCTACAAGATGAATTTTACCAGAACGCCATAAAAGAGCTCTCCCTCTCTTCAAGTTAATACATACGAGTGCAAGGATTGAGAATCGAAGTATAAACGCCAAGAAACTTTCGCAATGGCAGGAGACAAGATTCTGGTACTTGGGGGAACAGGTCCAACTGGGATCTGTCTCTTGCGTGAGCTTGTATCTCGAAATCAAGCAACTATTGCGTTTGTTCGAAATCCTGGCAAGATTCCAGATGAACTTTCATCTAACTCCTCTCTTGAGGTAAGAAATAAGTATGCCAGAATTTTTGAGATTGAGTTAACATATATATGCGTTAAGATTGTCAAGGGAAATTTGGACGATTTGGAGATATTGTCCAACGTAATTGGTAAATGCCGGGCTATCATCTCCTTGCTTGGGCCACCCGCTACAGCTACCCCGGCGAGTAACACGGAGTATGCCGACTGCTACAGATCGATCCTTCCCCTCATGAGACAGCACCAAGTCCGACGCATCTTTGCGATGGGCACGCTATCGATATATCAGGATGGTGATGGCTTTTCCCTTTCTCGACTGTTGATCCGGCTTCTCGTGCGTATAGTGGCCAGCTCTGCATTGCAGAACATATATGCAATTCAAAATCTTTTTGAAGACGATCAACAAGTGACGAGAGACATTGACTGGACGGTGTACCGGATCGGAAAAATTACCGGGTTAAGCGATCCAGAGAGTTGGGCTCAGGATCGGAAGGACGGAAAAACCTACGCGGGACCATTGGGAAAGAGCGGCTGGACTCATCATCAAAAAAGAGCAGCGCTTGCTCGCTGGCTAGCTGACTGTGTTGAAGCCGGTGCCTCGGAATGGATTCGCCAGATGCCAGCCGTGAGCACTTTGGTTTGACCCGCCTTGATTATGGAGCCCGGGCATCTATAAATTTAGCATTCATTGACACTATTTTGTAGAAATGATTAGGCCTGGTTTACATGAAGGAGATAGTCAGTGTTAGGAATGGAACAATTGTTTAGTGATAGAGAACATGTGGCGACTGGGCTTGAAGTTGTAATTGTTGCACATAATCTACAGAGAGCAACAATCAAGATCTCGTGGGAGATAGAAATGATGAGAAGTGAATGAAAGGGTGGTAGATAGTAGAAATTTGCCCATAGTCGGTCAGAGAATGGCGTGTTTGATGATCGGTGCAAGTGGGAGAGCTGGAACGGAGCCTCAGTCAGGCCAATTGGCTGATTAATGATTGTCAGGACAAGAAACACATTCCTTGTCTTACAAGTCGAAATGTGCCATCTTTGCGGCCTTATGTTTAAGGTATGCAATGATTTTTGGTCAGTGCTGGCCTCTTACATCCACAATTCTAGTAGTTTCATCAACTATTAGCGACTTGATACTAAAAGCTCGGGCTTCTTCGGCCTTCCTCATGGCCGACCTTCCGCTGTGTCAGCTAGCGAGCCTATCCCACTCGGCCACCCCACAGTTCCGATCCCCGTTAAAAAGTATGTCTAGCGGAAAGAATAGCAGTAGAAATAACTGTGAACAACATTAGATGGAGGTGGGAGCCGAGATCTGGTGGGCCTGGGCCAATTTAGCACCAACTTGTGGCGCTGTTCTGTAAGATATCGGTAGCATCGTATTTTGCCGGAACTTTAGTCACTAAGCAAGAGACAAGCTAAGTAGGTGGAGACAAGCATTGGCTTAACTTGCTGGGGAAGACACGGCTGGCCATTGGCGACTTACGAATCTCTCCATTTTCGGACTGACGTAAAGTCACTTTTGCATGAATGACAAAGCGTGAAACATTTGGTGACTATGATGAAATACGAAAGAGTATGGCCGGCATATATAAAGTGACGGGATCGGCTTGGGGGAGCACCTTTTACTTCCATAATTATTCAACCAAATCTATCCTACCACAACTTCCATAACCGAAACATCAACAATTCCACCCCTCAAAATGTCTGGCTTCAAAAACGTTGCAATCGCTGGCGCCTCTGGAGACCTCGGGTCTCACGTTTTCAAGAAACTTGTCGAGTCTGGCAAGTTCAATATCAGGGTCCTGAAGCGCGCCGGCTCCGAGTCCACCTTTCCCGACGGCACTGATGTCGTTGAGGTTGATTATTCCTCCCTTGATTCGCTTACCTCTGCGCTGAAGGGCCAAGATGTTGTCGTTTCGACACTCACCACCATGGCAGCAGCTGCTCAGGAGGTCCTCGTTGACGCCGCGGTCGCTGCTGGTGTTCGACGCTTCCTCCCCTCCGAATTTGGCTCAAACCTCGATATCCCCAGCGTCCGAAAGTTGCCCCTTTATAGCGCAAAGGTTGCCATCCAGGACAAGTTGATCGGGCTGTCCAAGTCCAACGCCATCACCTATACCTTTGTGTACAACTCAGCTTTCCTTGACTGGTGCCTTAACCACAATTTCTTTCTCGATTTCTCAAAGTCTGAGGCCACTATTGTCGATGGCGGTGATGCTGAGTTCAGCACCACAACCCTTGACAGCGTCGGCGATGCTGTTGTCGGCGTTTTGAGCCACCCCGAGGAGACCAAGAACCGGACTGTCTACATCCAAGATACCGTACTCACGCAAAATAAGGTTCTTGCGCTTGCCAAACAGCTCAACCCCGAGAGGACTTGGACTGTCAAGAATGTCGTGTTGGACGAATTAAGCAAGAAGGCTTATGAAAAATTGGGCCAAGGAATTTTTGACATGGAGACTATTACTGCTTTCCTGTACAGGGCTATCTTTGATCCCCAAAGTGTGCCCAAGTTCCCAGTTCTTGATAATGAGCTACTTGGTGTCAAGGGTAAGACAGAGGAGGAGGTTTTGGAGCTTATCAAGCCTCTTGTCAAATAATGAGCCTTGAATCATAGAGGGTCGATACAGCATGATATTTAGAAATGGCACTTGGTCAGTCAAATCAAAAATCATATTAGGATTGTGTGAATGATGATAATTCCATGTGCAAGAATTTAACTGTGAAGCAAATATAATCAACAATTTTAATTAAAGATTCGACACGAAAGTAGGCACAATTATAATATTATCGGCAGGCCATTTCATGAACAGGCCGCCGGTCCCCGTCCAGCTCCACTGGAGTGGGGGCCAAGGTCGAGGAAGGTGTCCAGGCGTTAGATGGAGACGCGCTGGAAGCATATGATTCAAGCTCTGGTTTGTAGTAGGGAACCTGTGGCGTGTTGCCTGAGAGTTCTTGTCGGGCATCAGGATCAACGCTGCGGTACTCAACCCCGGTTGCATTCTTCCCCCGGCGACGGAGCCATATGCAAACACCGATGGCTGTGATGACAAGCGCGACTCCACCAACGACTCCTCCTGCAATAGCACCGACTGGTGTTTTTGTTTCATTCGATTTGGGTGATTGAGGGGATTCGGATACAGTATCTGGATGACGGTCAGCTCGATATTCACAGTACGGATGGCATGAACCTCACTATTCTCGAACATCTTGCCAACCTCCTCATCGTCCCAATGGACTCCAGACAAGCCCCTGAACACAATTAGCAAAATTCTTCACATTAAGCTCGCCAGACTATCACGTGCCCATTTTCATACCATTGCTGTACCGCAGAAGGGGATTGGTAACGGCCCAAGTCCGGATCATACTTATCCTTCCACGTAAGCGATGGCAGGTCGAAAATTCCAAGAGCCTGCTGCCATGGGTCTCTTTCTGACCACTTCCCCTTCTCCGCTAAGCCGCCCAGGACAAGCATTTGTCTTTTCCCAACCAGCGCGCAAGCGTGATTGGCGCGTGGAGGTGAAGTGACATTGGCTTGAAACCACTGAAAGCCAGGCAATGTCAAAACGTATATATTTCCGAACCGTCCGTACTCGTCGTTTATACCCCCATAAACGTATCTTTTAACAGACAGATTAATTTTATTCGTGCTGTCAGGGTCGGAGATACCTACATTTCATAAGTTCCATTTGGACTCTCGGTCCCGACTGCGCAGAAGTTCACGCGATCCTTCGGGACATCTCCTTTGGCAGTCTGCTTGTACCAGTGGTTCTTAATAGGATCAAAAAAAGAAATCTGATTCAACCCAATACTCGAGCTTTGATCGACAGAAGACGGGCTGGTCGATTCCCCGCCGAGGACAAAGACCAGGGGGTTTTTGGTGAACTTTTTTGTGCACACCGCAGAACCTTGCTGAAACGTGCCGTAGGGCGGGTTGAGGTCTTTTGTAGAGCTGTTCTTCCACTCGCGAGTGTTGATATCGTACGAAAGAACTCCTGGAACTGGAACGGGCGAGTTGTCTTTGTCAAAATCGGCGTCTGTGGACTTGGAGGCTTGGCCGCCGATGAAGAGCCCATACTCGTTATCGCACGATGCAGATGCTCCAAATGCGTTTTGCCAGGTATCATCCCAAGCGCTGGATGACAGCACAGTTTTCTGAGACCATGTTCCTCCGCCGCTACCATCCGCTTCAAATTCCCAAAGGCTTTTCTTTCCCTCGTTTCCGATTGACTCCGCATATCCGCGAGCACCACCCCATTTATACAGGGCCCTAGAAGCTGAATTTGTCCAGAGGCCGAGTCCATTGACGGTGGGGACTCCGTTTCGTTCGATCTGCCGGAAAGAGACTGTCGAATTCTTCCATGATATATCGAGGGGTATTGACAACGTGTAATTTTCTAATTGTAATTAGTATTGGAAGCTCGGAGGACAGATGAAGTAAGTTTTCTACCTGCGATTGAGCCGCCATTTTTCTGGACTGTATCATTCAGATCGTACTTTTCTCCTCCGTGGATATAGAGATAATCATCTAAAACAGCCACTAAAAAAGACTTGTTAATTATTTCTGGTGGCGTGGTCGCCGATAAATCCTACCTGAGTGCATTGCGCGACGGCGAAATCTTTCATCCTCCTCCTGCCTGACATGAAGGGTCGGTCCGCCCACAGCTAGAAATGGTACTACTTGAAGGAGCGCAAGAATTGAAAACAAAACGGTATATGGTGGCCGTAGATCCATGGCTGTATTCCCAAAGACATGTGGATGTTTGGAGAAAAAACCGCCGCCTGTAAAGACTTGGACATTGCAAACTGTCATATTCAGGATTCGGCCCGGGACATGTCTTACATGTAAGCGTGTTTGAAAACCACTGCCTGAGCATCAGCTGTGCCTTGGCATACATCGATCAACAAAAGCTGTGGATAACATTGGCCGCCTGCTTTCTGAGTATTGTGGCGACGAGCGGCACGTTTTGCCCCTTCTGGGATAGGAAGCCAACATGTGGTCATTTCTCACTTATTAAAAACGCGTTATGACCCTGGATAATATTATAATTTCTGTTAACCCGTCCAATATTCCGCCCTCATGGCTTTGTCTAATACTTCAGAAAGTAAGTGGGATAAAAAAAAGCTTGTAGGTCTGAGGATTCTGGCCAGGGGACTCGGTGGAGATCGACAGTTAAATGTAGCCGCAAAATGGATACAGGGGCCTGGGTCGGTATCGAATAATATGACTGCCCAATAATATTCTGATAGGATGGAAGATCCTTGCGATGTTAGGGCACAGCCTTCAGCACGGGCTATTTTTCCCATGCAAAGTTGCAGTGAAGGCCAGACTGTTGGCGGAGGCGTCGGGCATACGCGTTGGCATTTTCAGCGCTGACTGCAGCGGTAATTGGCGATGCTGATTTGATACAGAAATGTGGCGAATATTACTAAGTGCATTAAATTTGTTTCACATTTCTCATCGTTATGAGAACCCGATGATGCCATTGTGTCTGCTGGATGCAAGTTACTAAAAAGCATCCCAGTCTCGGGAAGGTCCCATTTTTGTGTTAATTACCTTGACGCCTAGAAATAACTGATTGTTTTCGGTGAGTGGGTGCATACTGGTGTATTCTATTATAATTAGTATGGCATTGCGCCATTGTGTGTTCAAAGTAGGACCTTCCGAGCGTAGTGGGTGTGTTGGTCTGGGACAGCCTCGTCCTTTAAATCGATTTCCATTTATTCTCAAAGGCTTCCGAACTTGATACATTAAGCCCAAGATTTGCGAAATGATTGAATAGATAGTTACTGGCTTATCATAAAGCATGCGTATTTGGCGACGCAAGTTCATCGTGGGTGTGTTTGAATCTGACGTGCCTTCAGCGGTCATGCTCTGAAGTTGATGAGCTGCAAATGAAGCCGTCTATTCTCGCCATAGCTGGTTGGGGTCTTGGGGCCAAATGGGCGGTAATATCGAGACTTTCATCAATCACCTCAATCCCCCTGCTGTGCGACCCCGATAGGCATTAGTTAAGAGAGCTGGCTCCCGTAGGCCTGTCAGTAACTAAGGCCACTTGTCGGGCGACATCGCGCCGAGGGTTACGCAGTCGGACCACAGCGCTCCGACAGCGATCCATCTTTTAGTCAGGGCTGGTCTTTGGCATGTCCCTCCCAGTCATGCGATCTCGGAGCACAGCGCTCCGCAAGGTCACTAGTTTCCTGCCCACTGACCTCAATGACACTCCTGACATGGTCTAGGGCCTGGTTTCCTGGCATTTCCCCAATTTTTCTACCCCATGGGGGATGAACTGTTGGTTGGATTAGTGTATGGTTTGCCGAAACCATCCCGCAAAGCCGGAATTACAATGCTGGCGCCGGGATGCGGGCAAAGAAATGGTTGTGTTTATATATAATGGTTGCGCCGGCTTTCTCGTTATCGGTAATCTTGCATGATCAATTCTTGGCATTGTTGAAATTAAACACGTTCAAATTTACCAGACTTGGTCTTCATCATGGCAGGACCAAGTGGTGTTTCTCATTCGGGAGACGTCGTGATCTCCTATGGAGAAGCTGGTTGGTCTTAGCCATATTCGAGCTTTTGAATGATGATACTAACATTTAGTAGGATACAAGGGACTTATACGAGAGCCGTACATATTCTTCCTTGCTTGCTTTGCCAGTATTGGAGGATTCCTTTTTGGGTAAATTGACCAAGCGTTCTTGCATTGTGAATGTCTCACGTTAACAACCTTAGTTATGATCAAGGTGTTATCAGCGGTGTGCTGGTAATGAACAATTTTGTGCGTCCACCAATGGCTAAAGTAACTCGAAGTATAGTTTTCTGATCATTTCCTAGGCCAAGCAGTTTCCCTTGTTGGCGAACAATTCTACTCTGCAGGGATGGATGGTGGCTGTTCTCACACTGGGCGCCATGTTTGGTGCTCTCGCAAACGGACCGATCGCCGACCGATTATCCAGACGTTGGTCTATACTCGTCGCTAATATTGTGTTCAATATTGGCTCTGTTATCCAAGCTGCCGCTGTTAACATCCCAATGATCTTTGTCGGGCGATTTATTGCCGGCCTTTCAATCGGCCAGCTTTCCATGGTGGTGCCCCTGTACCTCAGCGAATTGGCACCTCCCAATTTACGTGGCAGTCTCGTTGCTATGCAGCAACTTGGAATCACAGTCGGTATTATGGTCGCATTCTGGCTCGACTACGGCACCCAGCACATTGGCGGGACTGGGGACGGACAATCACCAGCAGCATGGAGGTTCCCCCTGGCATTCCAGATTGTCCCATCTCTGATTCTGGCTGTCGGAACCTTCTTTTTGCCATTCACGCCCAGATGGCTAATCATGCAGGGTATGTGGCATCGTTTGGCGCCACTGCTTTCACGAAAACGCTAACGTATCATTAGACCGCGAGGACGAAGCTCGCCAAACCCTTGTCCGAATCCGACGCGTGCCAGAAACCGACGAACGCATTAGACTTGAGATGCTGGAGATCAAAGCTGCCGCCCTGTTCGACAAGGAGTCTACTTCTGCCATGTACCCCGGGATGGTCGGTATCCGCCTTACAGTTGAGAGATACAAGTCGCTCTTCACGGTTCGCCACCTCAGCCGCCGCATGGTTGTCGCGTGCTTGCTGCAGATCATTCAACAATTTACTGGTATGACAATACACCTCAATTTTTGGCAGATCCCTCTAATGCAGCATAGGTATCAACGCGATTATTTACTATGCCCCTCAAATCTTCCGAAAGATTGGACTTTCGGGAAATTCGGTCGACCTTCTCGCCACTGGAGTCGTTGGCGTGATCAACTTCTTTTCCACCATTCCCGCCATTATGTACATGGATCGCTGGGGCCGCAAGAAGGTCCTTCTGATTGGAGCTATCGGAATGGGTGTTTCTCAGCTGATTGTTGGTACCATCTATGCAGTCTACAAGGATTCGCTGGTAGACCATCCCAAAGCTGGCTGGGCCTCGGCTGTGTTTATTTGGATCTACATCTCCAACTTTGCTTTCAGCATTGGCTGTGTCAACTGGATCATGCCATCCGAGATTTTTCCCCCTGGAGTTCGATCGCAGGCAGTTGGCTTCGCTATTGGAACAAACTGGCTGAGCAATGTATGGTTGACTTGCATATTTGGATAGATCTGCGCTAACGTGCCCCTTTAGTTTATTGTCGCCCTCATTACCCCAAGGATGCTCAGCGCTATTAAATTCGGAACGTTCTACTTCTTTTTTGGTACGTATGTATTCTCTGCAGTAAACTACACTGCTAACAATCAAGGTTTCTGTCTCTTCCTGGGAATTTGGGTCTTCTTCTTTGTTCCGGAAACAAAGGGAGTAAGAATTGAGGAGATGGACAAACTGTTTGGTGGAAACCAGGGCGAGGAGGACATGCAGAGGATGGCCGACATCCGGGTCCAGCTTGGGATTCTTGGTGGCGAGATTGTGAAGGACAAATCCATGCACGAGACCACTACTGATCAGGTGGAATCTGTCTAATTTTGGCTCTCGCATGTTTTAATTACTTTGCGTGCAGTTGTTCGCCTTTTAAGTAGATCGATGGATGGCTGCGACCAGCTCCTGTACCATTATAATCCCACAATTTACGCACTCTATCCATTGTAATTTTGGTTATGCTCATAGGATGTGATTTATCGAGTCTCTGAACCGCGATGGGTTTGACTATCAATACCGCATTACTCGGAGACGAAACCCAAGCATACCAAAATCCCTTTCCATCTTCAGAGCTGAGCCCCCGCTGCTCTAAGCTGAGCTATCACTGAGCTTGGGCTGAGCTCGGCTGAACTTGGCTGAACTTGGCTGAGCTAAGGCTGAGCTACCTGGATTGGCTGACTTTTGGGATTGTAAACCCCTCCAAGGCATACTAATCTGGCTCCTATGTCTTATTTTGGGCCATTGCTGGGATTTCCATCAAGGTTAACCAGGAGCAGTCGATCCCTCTATCTAAAGACCTCAACAAAGCTCCGCCCTAGAAATGTCGTAAAAGCGGCTATTGTGGTGGTGCTGGAAGGTCTGTTGGAGCAATTGGATCCTTGGCTGGTCACCTGACTAGTCAGCTGACCTAGCCGTGTTTGTGGCTGGCTGGGCTAGATAAATAGGGGTCATTTTGACCGACCTAGCTGCCAGATATCATACCTTCCTTTTCCCCCTCTTTCCAGACCTATTTTGCCCTACCTAGGCTTGCCTAGGTCTGCCTCTATTAGCTATGCCTTTTGGGTTAGTTGATTTGGGGTGGTGGTCTTCCTGCTCTGTCAAAATGCCTCCTTGTGGGCCAGGAACGGTTTAACCCCATGTCCTTATAGTTACGTGAGGACAATAGGCTCAATTAATCAGCCTCAAAGTTTTACACCTTTCCTCTTTTGTTCCACACACACGGAACAGGAATAATACAGATCAATACACATCATCTTTTCTGACAGTTTTGATGCTTGCAATTACGCGCGCGGTCAATAGCTGCTATGTATCTATGGGGGCTCGGTCGACAGTATCTCTGACCTGGTCGTAACACGATGTCTCCCCTCCACAGGGCTTGCCCTCAAGCCCGTGGACTGTTGGAAATGTCTCGCACATACCAAGTGAGGCCTATGTAACAAGAAACAAACGCAAGGGATAGAGATCATATATCTCTCCCTTCACACAGAACAGGTGTTCTCTACAACATACACAATACAACACTTCATATTTCTGACATGCCTAAGGCAGCCACATCTCAAAAGTAAGCAACTACAGAAGCACTACTAGGCGAGGCTCGCTAAGAATAGCGAATTTGTTGAGTTCTCGAGAAAGACACGACACGGCACGCCATGGCTTAGCGCTAGGCGGCAGAGCTTAGTGTCATAGAGACCATGTAACTAGCGTTAGCAAGGGCGATCGTTCCAATCATAGTTAGTGTCGGCCAGCTGTTTTTGTAAGCCCTCACCAATGGAAAAGCACTAAACTAACCCTCTGTGGACCTGGATTAATTACATCATTGTGTCGCTTATCCCAAATCATTGGTTACTTACTTTTTTCTTCCTTGTCTTTCAAGACAATTAGTTGAGCTAATGCGAGCTACGTAAGTCTCAACAAAATCTTTGGGTCGAATGGAGACCCGTGAGCTAGGTGATGGCTGAACGTGGGCAGGTTTCACCGAGCTGCTTTCTTCAATAAATGAAAGCACCGCTCCCAGTCCTCGATCTTCGACAGCATCTCACAACTACCTTTGAACGGGTGTTAAACCTGACCTCATCAATTGCTTTCGCCAATCGGAAGAGCTCCCGCCGGAATGATGACGAACCGACCGCAAATGCTCCCCGGGCATTTTCCAAATGAGCCCATCTTTACCAATCTTTTCAAAAATGCAAAGGAAATCAAGCGTCCAATTATTTATGATCCTTGGGCTGGTATAAACGCCACCTATGACCAGTTGCTGGAGGACATAGTTGGAATGCAATACGTTATGAAGGAGATGCTACCAGAGACTGTGTTTGATAATGACCTTGGCTTTATCCAAGAATCGACACCGTACGTTCTGGTTTTGTCACCAGGAAACTACAACTACTTTGTTGCATCCTTCTCTATCCTATCTTATGGAGGTGCTATGGCGGCAATATGTAAGCGCTTGAACCCTTCCCTTTGCTAGTTCTGCTCTAACTTTACATAAAGCAACCAAACTCTCGCCTGAGGAAATATGCTACTTCCTGGAAATAACAAAGGCCACTTGTATTATGGCAGATCCTGCATACATGCAACTTGCGAAGAAAGCTCAAGATTATGCTGCTTCTCAAGGTTTTAATATTACCATCTTAGCTATCACCTCTCATCATAATCTTCCAAGCCTAAATCTCAAAGTAAGGCAGGACTTTGAAATTGATGAACAGTTGACAATTTCTCCAAATAGCCCTGGCGTACTGATATTTACGTCTGGAACAAGCGGCCCGCCCAAAGGCGTTGCTCACATGCGTCGCTTACTATATGACGCGCACACCGGATATGAGAAAGATGATACCATGTTGCATCACACACCCATCCAATGGTTCAGTGCAATGATGTCAGCCATGAGCAGTGTGCTGAGTGGATCGCGAATAGAGTTCATAACCTCTACTGCTCAAGCCATTTGGGAACGGCTGAGTGAGGGTGGAATAACGTTCATGTCTGCCCCCCCTAGGACCTGGCATAGAATGAGGCAATACTATGAAGATCATATAAAAGAACTACCAGCAGAAAAGCGCAACGATTTCATCCGAGGAGCCCAGTCTCTTCGATGGGCGAGTTCTGGGGGGTCTCTCGTCAGCCTGGCTCTGCTTCGATTCTGGCGGAATGAGATCGGCGTGCAGTTTCGGGTCGGCTATGGGTTAACTGAAGTCGGAAGACTGATGAAGTCCGTCGGTAATGTGGACCCTGGAGTTGAGGTATCAAAGCATCCCCGCTGTTGGTTCCCCTTTGCATACTAACGTCTGGCAGGGCTTGCTCGGGCGACCGAAGCCTGGGGTCACCGTGAAGCTCTCTAACGGAGACCATGGCGAGATTTTGGTTAAGAAGGAAGTTATATTTATCCAGTAAGCTATGCTCAAATAACATGACCACATTCGCTAAACGTACTCAGCTATCTCAACAACCCTGAAAAGACAGCGGCTGCCTTTGACAGCGACGGGTGGTTTAAGACTGGGGATGTTGCTCGCCGCCTAGGCGAAGACTACATAATAGAGGGCCGAGCTGCTGTTGACTGTGAGTTTCGACTCCGAAATGAAGAGCCTCCTCCCCACGCTGGGTATTCGTATTCATCAGCTAACTTGATGCTTGATTAGTTGCCTCCTACAGAGGTTTCAAAATTCCGATTCTCCATGTCGAAGCAACGCTGCTGCAGCTCCCATTTGTAGCTGACGGCTGCATTCTTGCGGTTGAGTCTGGTTTGGTAGGCAAAAGGATTGCCGCCCTAATTCAACTAAGAGGACCTGAGAAGCTCCTCACTGGCGAGGACACGAACCAATCAAATTCTAAGGACAATTCCCGCTTGAAGAGTCTGAGGAAGCATCTCGGTGCCTCATTGCCGGTCTTCATGCTCCCAACCCTTTTAAGAATTCTAAAGGAGGGCGAGGAGGTCCCTCGTGGAGAGACCACCAAGGTCAGAAGGGCGGAGGGGGTTGAAAAATACTTTCGGTGCTCAGAGGACTTTGAATTTGATGCTGATGTTGAGACATGGGATCATGATAATGATCAAGATGACATGGCACCCAAGCCGTGGGACTGGGCAGGCATAGAGGATATATGAATGATGGAGACAAAAAAGTGTTGAATAAGGCTGCTCTGGTGTAGATGTTCCTTGACTCGATGAACATGGGCCCAAATGTGTCTCCATTTACTTAGACGATACGAAATAAAACCGGACTCGGGATGGCGGATGAGTTGCGTGTACATCAGTACGACATCGTCTTTCGTTTTGTGAACCCCTTGAACATAGAGCTGCGCTACGAGAAACTCCCACTGGATCAAACCGCTAGAATGATTCTAGACCTTTGTTTCGTGTTGCTCATGCTCAACAAGGTTGGACAAAATTCAGCCCTTACTCTAGCACCAGTGCATTTATCATCGCCTTATGAACCCAACAAGAGTCAAGTTAGTGAAACGATAGGGGCGAGAAGTTACAAGGAGATCAAATAGCCTTAAGGCCTTTGGTCCGGTGATTCGACTGTAAATGCCACATTGAGGCTGAGTAACGAATAAATAGGATAAAAGTCGAGTCTAAATACCAGGCAGAGGCCTAGACGGATTAGGTTATGGGGAAGACTCAGGGGTGAAGGGTCTAGAAATGGGATCCAGAGCAGACAATGGGCTGTTTCTTAGTCAAAGAGGTGAGCAGGGCTGATGTGGGCTGAAGAAGGCTGATGAAGGCTGAACCGAAGTTGAGCCAACGAGCGAAGAGGTCACAAAAGCGGCAACCCATGCTCAGTCACGGGTCGCTTGCGTTTCGTCTCATAATACCGGAGAATTTATTAAGCTAGCGGCTGCCTTGTAATCCATGAAGTTGGCCGTGTAAACCGATGGGCCGAAGCCCATCTCGGCTCCAGCCCATACCACGAGTCTGAGGGCGTTTTTGGACTCCCAGGGCCGATTTTGCGGGATTTTGCGGGATGGATCATAAGAATCAATAATCAACCCACCAGAATTCCTCCGATGCTCGGTTAGCTGAAACATAACCTGGCGCTGGACTCACACGGCTATGGCCGTCGTGTATGATGCTTGGAGCCAACTTCCCCGCAGTCGAACAGTACGAATACTCCACATCGGCTCCCTGTGCTCCGACGCGTCCCCACCCCCGTATGAAACTCCACCATGAACGTCTACGATACGCTCACGTGCGATTGCTGGGCCTTCTGAGCTGAGAGAGCAAGTCCAGCGTCAATATCTGCGGGTGTCTATGCAAGATGCCCGTCTCTGACAGTGGCCCTTTCAGAATGCCCCCCCCCAGACGATCCCGGTCGCCAATCCAACCCCGCGCCTGTCTCAACTGCCAGAAGCGCAAAAGCCGATGCCTGCTAAACAACGCTGGCGGGGGGCCCTGCTCGTATTGCTCCCGGACTGGTAAAACGTGTAGTTTCGTTAATCCTCCTGACCGCACGCCACTGACACGGAAGAATCTCGACGCTGCTGAGCTGAGATGTGCTCAGCTTCAGTCACTTCTTCGGTCGCTTCATCCCGACCTTAATATTGAAGCAGCCATCGCGAACCTTGATGCAGATGGGCGGGCTAGCATTTCAGCCACCACCTTCTCTGATGCCCGTCCCCAGACACGGGATAATACCGACAGCGACCAGCCCGCTCATGAATTTGAATGGCATGAAACGTCACCGCCTGACTCTGAATCCCCTATCGGCGAATTAAGAATTCAAGATGGAATGGCAACGCTCTCTACACTTGACGCCGGTTACTTAGGTGAACATCCATTTAATGTACCCCTTTGGAGTGTTTTTATTCCTTTACTAAACTACAGGCTAGGTAGCAGCTCTGGGTCCAATCTTCTTCAAGAGATTGCCTCCATGCTGCCGGAATTGGCAGCGACCAACAGGCCCAGCGATCACCACAGCAACTCGCCAGGAACGCGACAGTCGCAACCATATGCTGCACCCGAAAAGCTTTTAGACCCCCCCCAGCTTGCATCTTCAGCTATTACCGGTCATTTAATTGATGCCTATTTTCTTTTTTACAACGTAGCTTACCCGATCCTGCATGAGAGGACCTTTCGTGAGAGGGTCGCCGCCCGACAGCACCGCAAATCCAAATCTACCTGGAATGTCATCTATTTCATGGTCTTGGCCTTTGGGCACTGGATTTCCACGACAGATGCTCATCATGCGCAGTCAAGATATTATGCCGCTGCCCGGTCGTACTTGTCAATACAGATGCTTGAGTCGGGCACCCTGGAAACTGTCCAGGCCTTCCTACTCATGGGCAACTATCTCCAAAAGATTGACCGCCCCAACACTGGGTATAATTTTATAGGCATCGCATATAAAATGGCAATAGGGCTTGGCCTGCATCGGGATGCGCCGGGAATCGAAGACAACATTGGCCACGAGCGTCGCCGGCAGTTATTTTGGATCGTCTACTGCGTTGACAGTGGATTCAACATCACGACAGGACGACCACCAAATGTATCGGAGGGGGTCATCGACACCCAAATCCCCAAAAATATAGAAGATAAGGTAAGTTGCTACTTTCTTGCATCATCGTGATTCGGTTATTTAATATTTTGCTAGGAAACGGATCTCCGTTCAGCCATCCCAGCAGAGGTGGACTGTCCAACCAACATGTCAGCCATTATCGCGCAGGCTAAACTCGCCAGACTTGCAAATGCCATCTATCATGAATTTTTATTAGCAAAGACATCCAATGCAAAGTTGGAGTATCAGGTAGCCGAGTCATTTGAGCGTAACTTGAGCTCTTGGCGACAAGACTTGCCTAGTTATTTTACCTCTCATGACGTTCCGTCCTGGTTCTTGGGCCCACGATCCGTGGTCCTCTGGAAGGAACAGAACTTGCGCATAATACTGTGGCGAGGTAGTAAGCGGCATCATGCATTCCTTCCGAGTAAATTGGATGCTGAGAAGCGCTGTCTGGAGGCTTCAATGCAGACCATCCACGACATCGCAACGTTCTGCAGCACATATGAGGGCATCCTGCATCTTGGAATAGCATGGTACGCCACATACTTCCTATTCCAGGCCGCCTTAGTACTTGAAGCTAGTTATCTGGACCAAAAAAGCCAGCAGCGGTCTGATGATGAGACTTCGATGTGGCAAGTAGTGGTATCCAAAGCCCGTGATTGCTTAATCATACTTGCCCAAAAGAGCAAGTCTGCTAGCAGATGCCTGGAGGTCCTAGACCTAATCTACCAGCGGAGTCATGCTCAAAACCCCATAGAGTTGCAGCCAACCACAATGACCCAGTCCAATGACATGCTGGGAGGATACCCCGGACAGGTGCCTGTTAGCGGGCCGGATAGTATTCAGCCAATGGCCGGCGGTCCTGTCAATGACTACTCCAACATCCCTGTGAATGAATTCGGCCTATATCAAGATGCCTCTGATCCCACGCTGAGGATGATTCTCGATCAGACGCCTTGGGGATACATAGACAATACTCCGATGGACGCACTCTTCAACGAATGGATATACCCCCAATTTGATATGCAAAACAATAGCTAGTGAATTTCACATCTTCAGCTCAATAATAGCCCAAGCATCCATCATGACTAGTTACTGATCAGATGGGAACCGGAGGCGAATGCTGACATGTTAAATTTACGAGGCATAATTTATGTAACATGAATTTCACGATTTAGTATCGACAATTTATGTGCATGGTTCTTCTATTATTCTATGAGAGGTCATTATCGTTATCTAGCCCTTAAGGCAGAACGTATCCACCGTCAATCAACACGTCGCTTCCTGTCATATATGTAGAGGCGTTGCTGGCCAAGTACAGGTAAAGTCCCTTGATCTCCTTCACGTGGCCCTGTCGTCCCAGGACGGCCATACGGTAAGCCTCGTTGAGCGCACCGGGGCTGGCGCCCATCTTGGTGTCGAAGAAGCCTGGCGAAACAATGTTGACGCGGGCAAACTCTCGCCATTCGCGGGCTAGAGACTTTCCAAACTGCGTGACAAAGGCCTTGGTGCCGTTGTAGATGGGCTGGTCGGTAGGGACGTTGACAATGTGGGCGCTCATGCTGGAAGTGATGATGAGATTGCCAAAACCCTGGCGCTTGAAGACCTCGCCAGCGTACTTGGAGCAGTAGACAACTCCGTTTACTGCACGGAATTAGCGACCGAAATGGTTAAATTCGGGGGCGAATAAACCCACCGTTCACAGACATCTGCTTGTCAAACTCGGGGAGCGTCTGGTCCAGGATGGGCTTTGAAATTGCCATGCCAGCATTGGCAACGAAAACATCCAGTCTTCCAAAGTCCTCAACAACCTTGGCAACGGTGGCCTGCACCACTACGGGGTCGGAGACTGAGGGCGTGAAGTCAGCATGCAGTTCCAAAATGAGGGGTATCGTAGTGACTTGCCATCAACCTTGTAGGCCACCGTCTTGACGCCGTGCTGCTTGGCAACGGCTTCAGCCTTGGCAATGGCAGCATCGTTTCTGTTGAAAAAAAAGTCAGAAAATGGCCGAGATGCACGTATGTCTGTGTGTGACCTACGAGTTATACCAAAAGGCAACATTTGCATTGGCTTCGGCCATGGCCTCGGCGACAGCGTAGCCAAGGCCATCAGAAGCGCCGTTCACCACGACAACCTTGCCAGTCATGTTGAACTGCTCAAGAACATTGCTTGGCGTGTCAGGGAAGGGCCGGGGGAAGCCGTCCCGGATCACGGCGCAGTTCTCAAAGTTCATCGACATTTTGGCAGAATTTATTATTGAAATGTTGTTGCTGTTGCTGAATGGCTTTTGCGAGCTCGGGCAGCATCTTTTATACTGCACTCAGTTGCAATCGGCCACCTCAGACAGGTCCATTTGTGGAAAAGTGATCCACCGTCGGAGCTCTGTGCCCCGAGCCAACTTCTTAATGGCGCAGGAGTGAGGGGAAGTTTAGGGCGGACAACAGACGGCCGTCACAAGACCAAATAACTGGGTAAAATTGAACAATTGAATTAAAGCAATCAACGCCTAATGACTCGTGCCTGAATGAGTTCGAACCTGTGGGCAATGGTTTGGCGTAATGGTGCGTCAAGGGTGTGTCCCCACTGCTGTCGCCCATGATAATGCCCAAAGCTTTATCCGCACCTATCATGGGGCGCTATGTACGAGCCCTATCCTCCCTCTGTGGAGAATCCATCAAGTCTCCAGACATTGCTCTCCAAGTCGCGTGCTATGATGCTGCAATTGCTTCAATTGAACATTCCACGTAAGGATACTAGAATAAAATACGTTTTCGGGCCAATTTCTCAACAAGAGTCACAGACCCCTCCAAATTAACCCGTGGAAGATGTGCCTGAACCCATTTCACATCTGAATCGATGGCAAATGTGAGGATGCGCCAATACAAAGCCCTTAATAGCAGCTGTAGTCGTGTGTCGTCAGTGACGAAATACTCGGTGACTTCAATGCCTTCATTCCACCAGAGTAAACTGTCTGCCACTATTATAGCCTCCGCATACAGCGCCGGGCGCCAGTAGAAGGTGAAATCGATAATCCCTGGTGCTGTTGTGGAGTCCGGGTGGAACAGGAAATTTCCTGTCATGTCCCCGTGAATAAGTTGACAGCTTAGCAGTGATCTGAGTGGACTTTTTAATGCCAGAATTCGATTGAGATAGGACTCTATTGACGCAAATATCTCAATGTTGAGCTTCTCAACTTTGTCAAGAGGCTGCTCGTCCCAAGCAACGCGATCGGCCTTTGTCCACCGGTTCTGCATCTTGGCTAGGATAGTTGGCTTTTCGGAACAAACTAGTGCAAGATCCTTGTGAAACTTGTGACTGACCAGTAGCATAGTCTTAAAATTGCCTTCAGGCTTTGACTCGCCAGATAATCGAGACCATGCTGCCCAGCTCTTGTAAACGAAAGACCCTGGGCTATCCAGAACCTGCATCGGTTTTGACACCCGGTAGTGGATAGATGGACTTTTAAGCAAACAATCTGATATATTGGAAACAAACTGTGACTCCTCGTCATCCTCTGATGGCTTCAGAATGACGTCGCCGACCAGGTAGCAAATGCCCCTCCCTTCTGGGAGTTTGGCGGGGTTCCCCATGATCCCGAAGGCATCCAACACTTTGGAAGTAGGCTCTGACATATTCTAGCTTGTATGATCACCTCTTCTGAAAGGACAATGGGACTCTTTTTGCCGGCGTTGAAGCTGTTCAGCACAAAACGCGCCAGGGACGCGGGGTAGGCCGAAAGCGGCGTTGTTCATGGTCGAACTCAAGCCACGTGGGAACCAAGTAGCAAGGACAAGGCGCCATGCATGTCTCATAATGGCTGGCATCCAGTTTAACAAGGGGAAAACAGGGGGTTATACACCCGGGCAGCATTACCCCAGTCCGCTGGGCGATTGCCGATCGAGCTGGATGCTGAGTAGACCACAACTGATCATAGATAAAATATTTTATTAACCCGCTCAGTCTCTATCATTAAAAATTCTATTTATAACTTTTGTCTTATTTTCCCCTTAAACCTCTAAATCCGGTGTTGGTTCACTGTGCAACATCTCAATGAATCTGTCAACCTCGCCTTCGTCCGTCGCCCAACTCATAAGTAACCTTACTACCGCAAGCCCGTCGCCGCAGTCCTCCCAGACATAGAAGAGGTAAGAAGTCTGCAGCTTTTTGATCAATGACATGGGCAGCACCGCAAAAACCTGATTGGTCTCCGTGGCGGCGTATACTGAGAACCCTGCGCTAGAGATGCCGTGAGACAGCTTTTCAGCGCACGAATTGGCCCACAGGGCAAGCTCATAGTAGAGATTTTCGCGAAATAGCTCGGCGAACTGTGCACCCATCATTCGACTTTTGGCCAGCAATGACCCGTGCTGTTTGACATAGAACTCAAACTCGTTTGCAAGATGGGGGTCTTTGACAACGACAGCCTCGCCGAGAAGGGCGCCATTTTTTGTTCCACCAATCCAAAAAATATCTGTCATGTCCAAAATATCCTTCATTGTCATGTCGTTCTTCGTTGACACCAGAGCTGAACCGATCCGCGCGCCATCCATAAACAGCAGCAAATGGTTCTTGTCGCAGATTTCTCTGATGGCTTGCAGTTCCGAACGGCTGTAGACGGTTCCGATTTCCGTCGCATTGGAAATGTAAATGAGCCGTGGCTTGGCCATGTGTGGGAAATGCCAGTTCTCGGCGAGGGCCCTGTTGAGGGCGTGGGGCGTGAGCTTGCCATTCTGTGGCCTCACGTTGATGATCTTATGCCCGGTTGCTTCCACAGCACCTGTCTCCCTTTGCACAATATGCCCAGTGCTTGCAGCAATCACGGCTTCGTGCGGGCGCAAGCAAGCAGCTATTGAGATGGCATTGGCTGACGTTCCGCTGGGGACGAAGAAAACACCGATATCATCGCGGCCGAGATGCGATCGGATTCTTTGTCTCGCGAGCTCGCAATAAGAATCTCTGCCATATCCGGCCTCCTGTGAGCTATTGCTCGCAATGAGCGCCTTGAGCAGCGATGGGTGAGCTCCCTCACTATAATCGTCGAGGAAGCTGTAACGGCTCTTCTGTTCTGTGGACTCCGGCATTTTGTCCTCAAGTTTAGATGAAAGATATTAATCTGAGTGTTCAATTTTGATAAACACGCCGAAAACTTTTCCTTTTATCAAACCATCCCATACTGTTTAATGTTTTCCAACATTCTGTATCTAAACTCACCGCGATGCTGACTCCACTCTGGCACCGACCCACGACCCTGCATGGTGGATCGTGGCAACCTTCAAGTTAGTCACTCGCGGGTTACTAACTTCTGGCCAGTGGGGCATCCGTCCCCTCCGTCCCCTCCGTCAGCTGCGTTACTCACTTTGGGGTTACTCAACCCTCACGTGGTGCTTCACATATTGATCCGATGCGACCCACTGGCTACAACCTTGTCGTGTCCGTCACTCCTCGCCCAGAAGGCGGGGCAAGTTTGTTGGGGAATTTTTGTCGTCATCCACCACTGAAAACGTCACCTCGCCTGCTTTCTCACGAGATAACAGAGATACTGTTGGCGGCGTCGAGCGAAAAATGAATGAAGCTCCGGTATGTCTCCACTGTTGACCCATCGAGCGGCTTCGGATACGTGAGCACTATCTGGACATCCGGTTTCAATGGGATTCCAGTGGCCGTGAATTGATTTGAGGGGTCGTATAGTTCTGGGTATTTGCCGTAGAATGCCGGGTCGATCTTGTAAAATGATGCGCCCCGGTCCATATTGAGATACTTGAAGGCGGCTGCCGCATATTCCGGTACAGTAAATAGAGCAGCTGCACTCGGCGCAGGAAGCGAGTATTTTTCCCAAGATGCACCACGTGGCAGTTGCGACAAGGCCGTGGACAAATCCGTTACTCGAATATAAACCTTGAGGGGAGGCGCACCAAGAATTAACTCGGACATCAGGGTTTCGACCACATATCCAGTGACTGCATCGCAAAATATCTGATCAATCTGAGGGTTTGCCGCGTGCAGCTGGATTAGTTTATCTCGTATCGAAGGAAAAGGGATCCAATCAATGACTCGGGGGTGCTGGTTGGTCAACTGTATCTCCGTGGGTCGATATCGTTCATGAAGCTTTCCAAATGTGCGTATTGATGGATACAATTGCCATGCCGTAAGTTCGATGATGTGATAAAACCTCGTTCTTGCGTACCATGCCATTACATCCGGTCTTGTCAGGCTGTTGAACAAGGATAGAACCATAGATACCGGATGATACACGCTACCAATATCAGCGCAAGGCTCTGCTGGAAGTGCTTGGTCCTGTTATTTACATACCTTCTGGAGAAGTCAGGATGCCCAGAGGAAATGCCCATCATGTCGAACTTTTCTTTCAACAGGCATTGCAGAACATGGATGTGATCCGAAAATGGCGAGTTCGTGTCTATCCATTCTTTGCCACTGATAAGGTTTGATTCCTCAGTCGCATTGATTGCGTTCATGTACGGCTGCAGGCCCATTTGATACTCGAAGGTCCAGATGTTGGGGATTTGCCGGTACATAGGGCTTGGCATGGCAACTCTCGTCTCAGATGGCATAAAGAGATCATCTAAGATCGAACATGGTTAGAATTTATCGCTGCTAGGTAAAGGGTAGCTTACGACTGATTGGATCTTGCGGAAACAGAGAATCGTCGGGCATTGATGTGGGTGTTATCGAATCCGGTGCGACCATCTTTGGGACGATCAAATTGGGTCGAACTTCCTTGGCGGTGTTCTTGCCCATATATTCGACTTGGTCTCTGGTCGGAAGTTCCACAACCTCTTCACTATTTTCGCTGCTGGCTCCATCAAGGGTTTTTGAAACATCGGTCGCAAGTAGCTGAACGGAAGCAATCAATCGCGATAACTTGGTCTGGACTTCAACGAGCTGAGCTCGTAACTGGCTGTTTTCTTGTTGCAGCGCAGCAAGGCGTTCTTCATCGGGCCTTTGGTCCGCATTGACGCGGCTACGTAGGTCGCGGATGCATTCCGCCTGCCTCCTGCGGAATGCTCGTTGGGAGAGACGATTCCTAATCTTCCTACGCGAAAGGGTAAGCGCGGCTGGAAGCCGAAGCACCCGAGTTTCAGCGCTTACTTTTTCTCATGATCCGTCATAGACGATGGATGTCCATTTTCACCTGGTGGCGGGCTCCGTGCGTCCATTTTTTATTCGAGATGCCCGGCTTGACTTGATAAACTGGAGAGTAACTGAGCAATTTTTAGGCGACGAAACAACTGTTTAGTGGTCCGTTGAGGCTAATCGTCACCGTCTTCCCCACCAGATTTTAGCGTGGAGAGTGCCAGCCTCGCCTGCGCGATTGCATAATAAGGAATAACGTAGACCCACTGTCATCGAACTGACCGGAGAAGACCAAAACCTTGGCCCAAGATAAATTTAGGTTGCACCAAAGTCGATGGTTGACGTAAGAAAATTCGAATTTGGTAGCTTACAAATCTTGGTGTTGTTTGCGTCGTTTGAGAGAAAGCGTTCGGCATGTCTCAAAAGAGATGTCAAAGTTGGTCCAGTTCCGTGCATTCATTATAGAGAATATATGGTATTTAATAATTTGCAATGATTTTACCCCTCTGGTTGCGATTCTGATGTCCCTTGCCGCGGAGTCGAGTTCAAACTCGACGGAAAATGCGTTCATGTAAGCCAAGACGAACTTCCGTCCAATCATGCCCGGGATGGTGACCAGCTTGCCATTGGACAAGTTAGCATTCATAATCGCAAATGTTAACCCTTAACGGCAATTTTTCCCATGTGGCGCACTTTTATCTGGTTGTACATTTGCTGTGAAATCCGTTATCGCGGATCCGGCTGTGTTCCCCGCACCTCTCCCGCAAACGGCTTCTCAGCGCCCAATGAAAGCACCCTTAATTCACATCATGGTTGAAGGGGGGGCCGCTCCTCAATCCAACAGGCGCTCTTAGAAAGCTCTAAGGCCCAAATGGACTAGGCCAACTGACCAGATGATTCCGCGAAAACCCCTCTTGATTCACTCTTTGTACTTCGCTATCGTGGGCACCTCGAAGGGTACATGTCTTATCTTTGGTCAGGCGGTAAAGCAAACTAGCGCCATGATCACTTGAGTGCTTTTATCAAGGAATGCAGCCCGTGTACAAATACAAGATCACCATCGGATTAAACTATCTCGGCCAAACCAAGCGTCTATTTACTTGAATTAGTTGCCCAACTAGTTAGAATTTCAACCTCATATTAAGCACCCCAATTCCATATTCTGCAGTTTCCAACATGGGCCGTTTCAACCTCGAATATCCAAAGGATGTCACCAACACGGTTAAACGGTATAATGCACACGCTGTTTATGCCCTGGAGTCCATTCACACGATTGTCAATACTTGTCAAATTTTGCATGTCTCATTCAACACACCCACGCAACCTTTCCCAGTCACTCTGCCCATGATAGGACAGATGGGATCTTTTGAGCGCCCCAGTGCAAGCCTAGGCGACCCTCTTGAGCTTTACCTGCATGGTTATGTCTCGTCTCGGTTGATGAATAACGCTAGAGAAGGCGGCAAGAAAGAAGACGGCAATACTGAGAAGCCGGGCATGCCAGTGTGCATTGCTGCATCCCATGTCGATGGCCTGGTATTGACTCTTGCATCCTTTTCCCACAACTACAACTATCGTTCAGCGGTTTTATTTGGTCACGCTACACTTGTGGATGACGAAGAAGAGAAGCTTTATGCCATGGAACTTATCACGAACAGCGTTGTGCCAGATCGTTGGCGCCACACGAGATTGCCGCCGACAAAGGCAGAAATTCAAAGCACAGGAATCCTCAAAGTTCGTATCAACTCGGGAAGTGCCAAAATCAGCGCTGGACAGGCAACTGATGACAAGTCGGACCTCAGTAATGAGGCCATGCTTGACTCGACATGGACCGGTGTCTTGCCTATTTATCCCACCATGGGAGAACCAGAGCCTAGCTCATACAACCGTGTGTCCACAGTACCAAACTACATTTCGGAATTTGTCCGCGACTACAACTCCGAGAACCAGGAGATATCACTCAAGGCAGCCAAAGGAGAACGAAGGGCGCTATAGATGCGGAGATAGGGCATATTGGTTCAGTTTTATGCCCGATCCGTCCAACTCCAGACCAATGCTTGATTCGAAAAATATCTGGAACATGACACTTCTCTCTTTCGCGACTTGTTTGGAACTTGATTATTCTTTGAAACTGATAAATTTGCGGATAGAAACTCCCGAGGGAGAGCATATCTACATCAGGAGGCGTCGGACTAGATGGTAAATCTTGGAATTGTGTGTGCATAAAGCTCTTATGTTGTGCAAGGAATCGTGTTATCCCAAGTTCAACTATGCACATGCTCTCTTGTTCCATTTTAGTATCAGAACCTTACTTTTTATCCTGATTATATAAATAATTATTTGGTGCCAGTGTCTTTACAGCACAACTATCTGCTAGTATCTACTACATAACGGCCGGCAATATTCCCTTGCTGCATTAACTCATACACACTCTGGAGTTCTGACAAGCCAACGATCCTGCACAATGAGAGTCAGTATTATGTTTGGTGCAGTTAGATCAGACTATACTTGCATGTATGGTGCCTTGATAAAGCCTTGTCTAAAGAACTCGATGGCCTCAGCTGTATCTTGTCGGTTGCCGACATAGCTTCCCTTGATGCTGATCTCTCTGTTAAATTACAGGATTAGCAATCATATTCACAAAAGTCCAATTGATATGACCATCATACCTGACGACGGTGTCGAAGACGGGTGCCTTCACAAAGGCATTGGCTGGTAGACCGACGCAGACGATAGTGCCCTTGCTCTTGACGTACTGGCTCGCCTGCTGGAAGGGCTTCTCACTGGCGGCCAGGAGCAGGACTGCATCGGGACCGGATCCACCCGACGCATTGCGAATGTCAGCGACAATGTCTTCGGAAGACTTAAAGTCAACAAAGGTGTCGGCTCCAAGCTCCATGCAGACCTTGCGCTTCTCATCTCCACCATCAAGCGCAGTAACATGCAGGCCCATGGCCTTGGCGTACTGAATAGCAAACACGCCCAGACCGCCACCGGCTCCGGCAATGGCTACATGTTGGCCAGGTCGGGCGCCGGATGACTTGAGAGCCTTGTACACGGTCAGGCCGGCGCAAAGAATTGGCGCAACAGCCGCGAGGTCGCAGTCCTTGGGGATACGCGCCACGTGCGCGGCCTTGCCGACGGCATATTGCTGGAACGACCCGTCGACAGTGTAACCTGACAGCGAGGCTGACGAACAGAGCGACTCATTGGACTGTCTACAGTGCTCGCAGCTCATGCACGAGCCGTGCAGCCACTTGATGCCTACATGATCGCCAATCTCGATGTCCTTGACCAGCTCGCCACGCGCAACCACGACGCCCGCACCCTCGTGTCCTCCGATGAGAGGCATCTTGGAAGGCAGGGGCCAATCTCCATTGACGGCGTGCAGATCTGTGTGGCAGACACCACTATACTTGATGTTGATTAAGACCTCGTCCGAAGCTGGCTTGGGAACGGGGATTCTCTTGTACACCACGGCTGTTTGCACAATTAGCCCTCGCTCGTCACCGCCATCTTGGAGAACGGAACTTACGGGTACCCTTCTGTTCCAACACCTGGGCCCATTGCTCCGTCGGGATCTCAGGCTTTGCTGTAGTGACGTACGCTGCAGTCTTGCTCACGTTGTTACTGCCATTGATGCCGGCGGCGATGCTGCTGGTGCTGGTGCTTACGCGATTGTTGGTGTTGTGGCGGGCACAGCCCTGGCCTTTACTGCTCACACAGCCGGCGCAGAGTGATCGCTGAGTGGAGCTGAAGTTTCGGCTGCTGGCCCGGGTTGCTGCTGGTCGTGCAATGAATGCTGTGTTGCGAGCAGCAGGCCTCACCATCCGGAGGAGCCCGCTCCTCATTAAGCTGCTTTTTGGTATCATTTTAATCCTTGCTACGTAGCGATTGGCACGCCTTTCATTGCGATTTCCTCGCAATTGGCTTGCGGGCTGCTTTATACTAATGCTGCCTGTCGGGCAATTCCCTATCTGCGTAATGGCATTGAAGCGGCTCCGCCTTAAACCCTATTTCGATCAGATCATATTGCACAACGCGATAGAACCGAGCCCCCGGAACCCAGAGAGGGGAAATTGCTTCTTTCTCCAAGCGGAGAATTAAACGCCCGCAGGATTAAAAACACACGAGACTCGCCAGGGTGAGGACCCAACTAATTCAGTCCCGTGTCTCCCTTCTGCCTACCAAGCCGACCGTTCCCGACCACGTGTTGTTATCTCCACTGTGGGTCCTCTAACCATTTCGCTACCAAGTGAGCAGATTTTACAATAACTCGTAAACGTTTGGTCCATATTGTACAAGGCGCTGGCTGTTAGCTATGATAGCACGTGAAACACCACGAAAAGTTGCCGGCTTTGTTGTTGGCAGCCATAGCAGTTCCCGTGCCCCCTTCCAACCAGATTGCGACAAAATTGGGGCCGCTTGCGCACATGTCAGCATCTGTTACTATTAGAGTAATCAGTACCTCTCCGCAAGGGCTTGGAGTGACCAAAGCTCCCCATCGTCGGGTTGAATCGGATATTCGGCGGACGTTTTTGGTGAGCTGGACTCCAGTTATTTACCAGTAAGGTTTTAAAATCTGTAGTTGAAACAGTGCGCTCGATCCCAATAATGTGGCTTACGCTGACTGGAGATCTTGTTACAAAACATTCTCTGTGCTAAAAGCATGTCTTTCAATTTGTCCTTCAAATACGATTATGTCAGTGTCGTTGCCAACGGCCTGAAAAGTTCAATGGCATTACTAAACGTGGACCTGCCTTGTTTTGGACCTGAAATGTGTTGCCCATCCGGCCGTATTGGTTCGTTTTAGTGACCTGAGCTCGATCCAAAAAAGTAATACTGGATTTTGGCTTCCCCAAGCTTTATTTTGGAGTGAGACAGTGCCAAGTAAGACTTTGCCCCTGCCCAGTGACATGGAATGGGCGAGACTCGTGAGCGTCATCCATTTTCAAGACGAATACATTTGGCAAAGTAATAGAGTGAGTGGTAAAGAAACCATCATAATGCATGCAGGCGTGTTCGCAATACATTGCCAGAGTGACCAATTAAGTACAGGTATCGAGCCCAGAGACTACGTACTAATATTAGTCCGCCACAAGTGGCATTCATGCTCATACAGTGCTCGGAAGCAACCTTCTGTGAACATATCCACTTTGCTACATATACCAATCATGTCACCGCCTTTCCCATCGAGATATGTACATCCTCCCTTCGGTTATGAGACATTATAGCGTCCTCCCAGGACGGGCCGCCGGGTGACGGCAAGATCTAGAACTAGCCATTAGGGTGTAGACCGATTATTTTGTGGGACCCCGATGCATTCACATTCGTAGAAGTCATATCACTCCTCACTTCTCCTGTTGACCAGGCTATGCACCCGCTGTTATCATCGGCCGTAAATATCAGCACAGGCCACGGCAATTTCCGCGCGGACAAGATCGATCCCACTCCCGATCCCAATGCTTAGCTCATAATTCTCACTGACTTATTTTATAATCCTGCCGTGATGGGCGGATCTTGATCGCCAAATACGGAAGCGCCATTGCTAGTATTTCAGTATCCCCAACGCCAAAGTCCGTATTTGTATAGTTTTATCTTTAGAATACTAAGGTCTGTCTCCAGACTTATCCGGAACACAAGGGAGATGCACGGATTTAGCCACACAGAAACAAGTCTCAGAGTTCCCAATTCCGATCTCGTGGGGTCGATGAGTACAATTCCCAGTCTGATGACGATCGAGAAAACTTCACAGCATCCACAACACCCCACAGGGGGCTATCTGGGTCCTCCTACTTTCAGAGCAAAAATGTGACAGGCAGCAGCCGCATCAGGAAAGGGGGTCCATACAGGAGTCCACTCGACGCATGGGGTTTCTGCAGATCGGACCACGGCTAAAAAACGTTCGGCTTGGTCACTTTACTTGAGCGGAATGTTTCCAGCCCACTGTGGGCCAACCAACATCGAGCTCTTAGCCTTTGGTGGCACTCGCATAACAATAAGCTCCGTAAGATGCCGGCCGGAAAGGCAAAGAGCTATAGCTTCGATGAGCTGAAATTGTCGCATGCATCCACCTTCCCAACCTTATTCGTGTCGATTTAGCTATTCCCGATAGCCGATTCCCTCCCGTCATGGAGCTAGTCGAATTACGGACCGGGACAAGGGCCCGCCCGGGTAACCTGGCAAGCCCGACCAGTTACGGCGACTGATTAAGACGGTGGCAAGACAGTGTCTTGCTGTCTCAGATTTGGTGCTCGCTAAGATGCCATAGCAATTTGCAATACCTGGAGCAGGCAGGAAGCTCCAAGACATTTACTGAGAGGCGTGTTGCCTTGGACCCGCAGATTCAATGTCTCATCTGTATCTCACAGTACTGGCTCCATGAGGCAGAGCACCGAGAACAAGCATCGGGTGCTGGAATGCGCCGCGTCGCTAGTGCAAACTCTTTCAACCGCAACAACGCCTGGAAACACCAGTCCGGAACCGGACATGAAAGCGAGCGTTCTTTCCGACCCCAATACTAGTCTTAAGAGTTCATGAAGAAGTCAATCATGTTTCAAACAGATATATAAAGAGGTCGATGACCTCCCTCTGACCAAATCCCATCACCAACAATCACAGCAAGAACTCCAGCACCAGCTTCGCCAATCAACACAACACACTCTCATCTCAACTTGAAAACTCACCACTTGTAAAAGTCTCTTCAAAATGAAGTTTTACAACGTTCTACTCTTTGCTACTGCAGCAACGGCCCTGCCCGCCATTTCCGTGCGAGACGTTGGTGAAGTCGCCAAATATGATCTCATCGAGCGGCAGACCACCACCACTACTTCTACTGGGGGGGTCAGTGCGGTCTCAACTCTCACCCAAGCCCTGAGTGACCTCAGTGGTAGTCTTTCCACCAGTGTCAATGCCATCAGTAAGTCCTTAATCGCGCTCTTTCTGAGGTGGATCTTCTAACAGGACAATCACAAAGACTCTGCTCTCACCAGCATCAAGGATAACGTTGGGGCATCCGTCAGCGTTCAGGTCCAGGCTCTGCTCAAAGCCAACTTCGCAGCCATTGCTTCAGCACTCCAGACATCTGGCGCCGCTGTTACTAGCGCTTGGACTAATCTTCTGAGCAACCTCGGCGGAAACCTTCAGAGCTTGACCACTCAAGACGTGACCGCTCTTGTCACCGCCGTCCAGAACACTCTTGGCCTCTTGGGCCAGTTAACTTCGTTGCTTGTCAGCGCATCCACCACTTTGCCAGCTGATGTGCAGACTCTCATTCAATCTGAAACTCAAAACATCCAAAGTTTCGTCACAGGCCTCATCGGACCCCTCATCACTTTCCTTACCAAGGCCTCTACGAGCCTCAACATTTCTTCCAACCTCCCTCAGTTTCTTACCAGCCTTACCAACATTCTGACCCAGTTGACCCAAAACCTCGGTGTCAGCCCTGGCGATCTTAACCTCGGCAACCTCCTCAGCGGCCTCCAGCTTGGACCTTCTTAAGGGATCAGTCCAAACAATACATATTAGACTCCAAGTCAAATTATCAATAAAAGCCAGGTTGGGCCTAAAGACCTCCACTCAAAAGGAGATGCGAAGAGTGGTTTGGCGGGAAACAGATTGAAATTCATTTCCTTAATCTTAATACTAGTACTAGTTAGCGGGACTGATCATCCCACTTCAATATACTCTCATTAATAGTACCTATTTGTTTTCAGCTGTGATTGAATGTACTTGAGGATGAGGTATAATACATGAATGGGTGAATCGTATTAGCAGAGTTTTCTTCTTTCAAACCGGTCTGTTATGTGTCCCTCATCTTATATCTTGTTTATTGTATTGAACTTTGTACATCAAAGACAAAAGCGCCAAGGCCCGGCTTCAAGTGCTAACCATCAATCATTACAGAGAAGAACACCTCATCTGAGCACGTAATCAAGCCACCGCCGCCACCACCAGGCGAAAGTAAGCGTGATTACTGTTTAATCATCATCAATCGCACAATTCATGATATTGATCGCATTTCTCAATACGTTGGTGCCAAGCGTCAAACGCGGGTTCCATGGTCTTTAAACACGATTTTGATTCCGTCATCGCTCCAATCTCTGTTATTGTGCGAGGCTATAATTTTCGGCTTTGAATGAATAATAAATTAAATTCCAAAATAGTTTGGGGCGTTTCCTGAACCGGCGACCAAACCAATTTCATATTCACGTCGTCGCCCAGTTCGAGAATTGCGGATCCCGAAACTCAGATCAGAACTCAACTCACTCACCGCTTGGTGTTAGGAGTTTAGTGGTGCCGATCAACTATTAGGTTCAAAGTTACATGGTCTCTTGTAGATCATTCCTTCTAGAATCTCAAGCTGCAGTGAGACCGTTGTTATTGATTTCAAATTCCAGAGCCGAAGCTAATTCCATGGATACGTCATAGAAGCTGGGCAATGAGAATGCATCACTGCAGAACGTTAAAGTATAATGCAGAGCATCACTTGCCCCCATTTCGTATCCAAAAAGCAGCATAGTTCATTAGCTTTTTGGCAGGGAAAAGACTTTTCGGGACAAACGTGCCGCACATATGCATCACCATAGAACGGGTTTCATATCCCTAGTATCCGCTTCAACCGTATGCATAGTCATATCCTTTATTTCTTTCGGATCGAGAGGTTCGGATAATGCTTTATAATTCTTCCAAAGACGATGGCAAAAGCTTCAGCATGTACTGTGGTTACACATCGTGACACGAGCTTCAGGAGGCTTGAGTTTATCAAATCAATTCACGAAGACTGAGAAGCAAGCTCCAGCCATCCAGAAAAGCCTATCACCTATGCACAAAGCATCCATGCACAGAGATGCATATAATATTATGCTTATGCGAATCTCATCTCATGGTCTAACTTGATCAAGCCTTCCGAGTTCGAGGTTTTAAATCGCCCAATTCCCACTTTGCCTCATGATCATGACTGACTTGAACATCGCCGAATATTTCGTCAATTTCTTCCAAGGATTTACCTAACAAAAAGTTAGCATCCGTAGACCAGGAGATCCATCTCTCTCTTTCTGTCGAAGATGCACAATAAGACGTACCTCTGGTCTCTGGATATGCTACAGCAAAAATAATCGCACAGAGAGCATTGGTGAGAACAAAAAGAATCTTGCCTTACGTTAACTCATCTTCTTTACGCTATATCAATTCAACTCACATAGTACTTCCATCCCACCTCTGCCAGCGCGATTGGAGAACATTGGGTGATTATGAGGCTGATGGAGTAGTGGATAACCTGAACTACGGCGTTTGCCTTGGCTCGGAATTCTGTGGTGAAAACTTCGGGGCTGAAACACTCGTCAGAAAGTCGCAGCAGTCAAACAAAGCCACTTACGGAATAATCCATGTCATTGGGCCGAGTAAGGCCGAGTAGTTAGCAGAAACGGCAAAAATACAAGCTATCAACCCACGTTGTGCAGCCGCATTCGTGGGTAAACCAGGCCGGGCCGGAAATACCGCAGCAATTATTGTAATAATCATATAACAGACAGAGAGTAGCGATGAACTGAAGACCAAAATCTTCTTGCGACCAATCTTGTCGACGAAGAACAGAGAAATAAGGCAGGCAACCGGCCCCACAGACCCGTAGAGTCCACTGACAAGAAGTTGTCGGTTTTCGTCGAATTGGAGCGTTGCGTAGATGGCGGTTTGGTAATATTGTACAAACGAGATGCCAGACAGCATGGCAGCAGCCCACACAAATGAGCCAACAAATAGGCGCCTGCGGAAGGCCGATATCTGCAGAAGATCTTTCCATGATAACTGGCTTTGGGCTTCCAACTCCTCCTCGATGTTGACACGGATAAGGGTGAATTCGGCATCGCACCAATCGTCATTATGCCCGTCATAGTGATAGTCAAGAAAGGCCTTTTTAGCCTCTTCGGGTCGGCCCTTTAGCAACAGCCATCTCGGCGATTCGCTTATGAACAAAACTCCAAGCCCAAGCGCTAGGGCAGGTATGCTTTGGATAGCAAAGCCAAGTCTCCACTGGTTTGGGTTATCCCAACGCCCTTCGCCTACACCAGTCCAGAGAGCCACAAAGAAGCCCCATGCGACCACTTGATTCATGAGCGCCAGAAAGGAAAGCCGGGATTCTCCACTTACTCATCTGGTTGACCGCGTTTATCTTGGCTCTTTGGTGCGTCTGCAGTTCATCAGCATCAGTGTTCTGTGTACCACTGTTATCTTACCTTGGCAATCTCAGCACCAAAAACAGGTGCGACTCCCGTAATGGTCCCGACAGCAAATCCGATCAAAAGACGGCCGATGATGACTACCAATATGTCAAATGGTGATATCGTATATTCGATCCAGCGCATGACCTACGCATAGCCACGTGTGCGCCGCCAGCCATTAGTGCACCGCCAACAACGCCCCAAATACATCCGAACGCGATAGCTTTACGACGCCCTAGCCTATCACTAGTTACACCAACAGACGCACTACCAATCCAAGCTGCAATTCCTGTTTTAGCCAGACAGAAGAAATTTCGGTCAACAACGGTACTCACCTCCGGCTTGGTAAACGGACACAATTGCACCTCGAAGAGCTGCATCTGGGTTTCCAAAATGGCCCAAGAAAGACTTCAAAGCCAGGCTTGGTGTGATGATTCCCGAGTCGCTTGGTCCTTGTCAGCCCCATTTTCTGGCTAAATCATACTCGATGCTTCTCACTATCCGTATAAAAACCCGCCAAGGCCGAGGAAAAGAGCCGTTAAGAACGGCTTATCAAGCCATGTAGAATTCTTCATCTCCTCCGACGTCCAGATAGTTGCTTCAGCCTCAGATACGGGATTTGTGATTCAAGTTGACGTTTTTTCGGCGCAAATTCGTATTTTCGGATTCATATGTCGGTGAAGGGTAATTTTATCCGTTTTGTATAGACAGCTTAAGCTTAGCGGCATGCACATCCCCGCCTCGAACATTTCAATAGGACAAGGCATCGACACAACACTGCGGGGTAAGACATGGTTGAATCAACAACCCCCTGGGCGGGTTAAAAAGTACCGAGGATTAACAACTGGTGGGTTTCCGCGGGGGTTATTCGCTGTTGCAGTCACTGTTTAAAATACAGGGGTCATCAAATACCTAACCCTCTTCAGTACCCAGCAAGCCACACACAGGCCTTTAACGTGTTTCTGTTTCTAATCAGCTCGGTTTTGTTGGAGCAAGTCGACCCCGTTCATTTCAACCTTTTAGCAACTCCTACCATTAACACGCTCAGATGCTTGGTATAGCTTTTCTCGTCGTCGGGGCAATCGCTGGAATTCTGTACCTAGTGTCACTGTTCCCTCGAGTAAGTGTAATCGCCCAGTCCACTTCAGGTGAACGGGGATTCTAACGTCCAGAAGCTGCACCAAGAATGGAAGCTCCGCGCCCATCGTTCAGAACTCCCACCCGGGCCCAAAACTCTCAGGGTGGGTATAAAAAAGCCATGGCTTTGGTTTCAAGAGTTGAGTAAAACATATGGAGATGTCGTCTATCTTCAGCTAGGCCCTACTCCAACAATCATCCTTGGTTCCGCCCAAGCCGCTTGGGATCTCCTTGAGAAGCGGGGTGCGCTATATTCCTCCAGGCCACGCTTTATTATGGGAGGTGAACTTTTGTCGGGTGGGATGCGAGGGCTAATGGCACCATACTCTTCGTATTGGCGTCGTTGGAGAAAGTTGTTGCATAGCGGTTTCATGCAACGTCAGAGCGAAACATATCGCCCAATCCAGAGTCTCGAGTCCAAAGTATTGATGAATGACCTTCTTGAAACTCCGGCCGATTTCAGGAAGCACCTTGAACGATATGCAGCCTCCGTTATTGTCACAGTCACATATGGCCGAAGGGTTGAGGATGTAGCTACTGACATTGTGGTTCGACGAAACGCCGAGTCAATGGAGAGACTAACACAAGTAAAGTAAGTCGTGATAAAGACTATTGAAATGTGTAATTTCTGACTTCCACAAGTATTCCTGGGAAATTTGCCGTGGAACGCTATCCCATTTTAAAATACGTTCCTAGTCCTTTTGCGCCTTGGAAGGCCGAGGTGCTTCAACAACGATCCAAGGATGTACAGCTTTATACTGAGCTCATGGATGAAGTTCGTGAAAAGGTTGTAAATGGCACCGCTCCAGCCTGTTTTGCTACACATTTACTACAGGAACAACATAATTTGGGAATGTCAGATCTGGAGATTGCATACACCGCAGGATCACCATTTGGTGCTGGGGTAGAAACGGTACGTGAATCAGTACGCCTCAGAGCTTGGACTACCATCTAATATCATGCAGTCGGCAGGTTCACTGGCCAGCTTTTTACTTGCTTGTGTCAAATTTGGACCACAATTTATACCGCGAGCACAGGAGGAACTGGACAGGGTTGTTGGATCTGACCGCCTCCCTACCTTCGATGATTTGCATAAACTAGATTATGTCAGAGCCATTGTGTCAGAAACGCTGCGTTGGAGACCCGTAGCTGTATTGGGAGGAACTCCTCATGCAAGTACTGCGGATAATGTGTACAAGGGAATGTTTATTCCCAAGGGAAGCACCATAATTGCCCCATTATGGACCAGTAAGTACCCCCCGACTTTTATGAAGCATTTTAATAACAATTCTATTAGTTCATCTTAACGAGGCTGACTTTCCTGAACCACATGAATTTCAACCAGAGCGTTTCCTTCAGGATAGAGAATATCCAGGAACCTTTGGCCATAGCGCATTTGGCTGGGGTCGGCGCATCTGTCCTGGGATGCATCTTGGTTCCGCCTCCATATCAATAAACATCGCACGCATACTGTGGGCCTTTAATGTAACTCCAGTAAAAGGGCCTGATGGGAGGGAGGCTGACGTTGATATGTAAACAATATTTCTTCTCGGGACTTGTTCAAGGCTAACAATAATAGATTTGCATTTTCAGACGGATTCAACTCGACTCCTCTACCATTTCCTTGCTCAATTAGTCCACGCTCACCAACTCACGCCAATGTTATACAGAAAGAATTCGAGGAAGCTACAAAGAAGTTGGGGGCATATACTGCTGTCACAAACAAGGTGTCATAAATATAATTGAATAATAGTAACATAGGCAAATTTAGCAATATTCAATTATCCTCAAAACCGAGCACGCTACGCAAAGTCTTTTGGGGTAGCATAAACAAACTTAAAATACTAATCTCCGTGATGTGGGGGGTTTCCATTTGCCAAACTGGGTAGCTCTCTTCATCCTCGGTACGGTCTTTTATTGGTCTATACTTGGCTTTTAAAACTAAAACCTGGCAAAGTGCAATTGCTCCCCATATTGTCGTTGCATTGGCATGGGTATCATGAATCGTGCAGATAGAAATCAAAATCATCACTCAAGTTTCAGGGTCCGTATTGCTTTACTAGTTCGGTTTTGTGGCAATCACAGTTCACTGGTGGACGATGCAATGAGTTTGAGGGCAGTAACTTTTTATTCCGTTTGGATGATAAACCTTCTAGTCCCCCAAGACGGCAGGTCAATATAATGTTACAAGAAATAGAAAATGACTCGGGGGCTGTCAGGCAATCCTCTAAGATTAACCCAGGACCCGCGTTTATACACGATTTTAGTTCAAGGCACGAGCGTGTCGGCGAGAGACAGTGCTGGAGCCGGCGGCCTTCTTCAACCAGGTGATGAAGGTGTCGAGAGTGAAAGTCTCGGGAAGAGAGCTGGAGCTGTCGCTGCCAGAGTCAGAGCTGCCGCTTCCAGAGTTGGAGCTGCCGCTGCCAGTCGAGGCCTGGGTCTCGGCAGCCTGGGTAGCACTGCTGATCTGGTTGGCGAGGACGGAGGTGGCAGATCGGTTGGGAGTGAAGACAGAGGTGGCAAAGCTGCTAGCCGCCTGGGTAGGGGCCTGGGTAGCAGCAGGGGTAGTAGCTTCACCGGCGGCGGGAGTGGTGGCGCTAGGGGTAGTGCTTCCAGAGCCGGAGCCAGAGCCAGATCCGGAACCAGAGCCAGAGCCAGAGCCGTACAGAGCAGGTCCGGGGATCTCGTAGCTGGTGAGGGTGGTGTAGGGGTTGAACAGGATACCGGCATCAGTGGACTTGTAGAGCTCAGTTCCCAGGGTACCCTCGGGGTTGTCGCTGCCACCACCAGTGATCTCAATGTTGAAGCACTGGGGGTAGTTCTGAGCACCGTTCTCAGAGCCAGCACCGTGCATGGCAATGATCTCGTGGCGGAAAACGTAGTTGCCAGAGGCAAGACCAGAGGGGACGGTGGTAGTCCAGGTGTTGTTGTTCGCAATGAGCTTGGTGGCAGCCCAGGTCTGGGTGTCCAGGTCAATACCGCTCTCATCGATCTTGACCCACTTAAGGGCAGTCTTGTCGGCGGCAGAGCAGTCACCAGAGCACTTGGCGACGTAGGTCAGGACGGGACCAATGTGGGACTCGGGCCAGGCAGACCAGTTGAACTCGACAGTGCCTCCAGCCTTGACCGAGGCGGTCTTGGCACCGGGCTCGGCGTTCTTGTGGCAGTTGATGTCAGCAGTGCCGTAGGCATCGGGGGCAATGAATCCGTTGTCGAGGTTCTCGGCAGACCAGGCGGGGATCTCGGGGACGGTCTGGCCGTTCTGCTTGGCGTAGTAGTAGTCAAGCTTGTAGGCATCCTGGTTGGTGCCGTCGGTCTTGAAGTTGGTGACGGTACCGTGGGCCAGGGCAGTGGCGGCGAAAGCACCAACAAGGGCGGCGGTGGACTTGAAAGACATGTTGATTGTTTGAAAGAAAGTCGTGTGTGAGACGGTAAGGAAGTAAGGATTGTTGTTTTGTCAACGGAGCGAATGAGTCAAGTGAAAAGAACGTGTACCAGCTTCACACAGTGAAGAAACGAAAAGAATGATAATGATGAAGTGAATCGAACCTGCAATGATGAGAAGGAAAAAAGACATATCCAAGAACTCGGATCCTCCTCTTTATATCGTCCAGAAGACTGCTCCCTGCCCTGTCATGCCCTGTCATGCCATGGTTACTACCCGCTGTCATGGGCTTCCAACATGTTCTTGGCTTTTCAGGACGACCTGCCAGTATTGCATTCAGAGTGGTGGAATTTGTGCCTAGTCTCAGCGTCGTGGAGCCGTGAACTGTTTTGAGTGATAGCTCCGTCGGCCGAGCAGGGGTTGGCGTTTCAGCGACGGCCACGGTCGCATAGATTCGACGGGCGGCAAAAAAGAAAGACCAGATGAATACAGATTAGCTCTGATTCGTCTACGGAAGGCATCCGAGTTTCAGGTGGTCCGAGCAAGTGTTTTAAAAAACAGAAAAGGCATGATCAAGACATTTATGGTGCCCGGTGAATTGTACGCAAATGTCATTCTGGCTTCCATCTACTTCGCGCACACGTTTTCTTCTACCAAGCCAGAGAACCTTTTGCACCTAATAGTTGGCAAAATATAAATGAGATTCACACCGCAATTGTCTTCTCGTGAGGCTCCATGAGGCGGCGCGCATTTGGCCATAGGAATGGCGAGGCAACGCATGCTCCACCACCTATAATAAGCGCCGTTAAGACATCCAGGGGTCGTGTCATAATGCCCCTACTCTGAATAAGCTCGCTTAAGCTTACTTGTCTAATGCCAAAGGGCTGGGTTCAAAGTGCTGGGCTCCCGGCGGCTCTCGGAATGTCAAATCAGACCATCCTGGCGCACCGGTGCCAAGGAACCACCCGAGGGGCGAGAAAACGGAGCGACTGCCCAACAGAGTATGATCATGAATTAGATTTCCCCTTTCCAAGGGGATGGCAGAGGTTATGAGACAGATGGTTGGATGGACAAATGGTGCTGAACCACTCCCTGGAATGTCCCACCACCTGTTCGAAGAACAGATCTCCTTACCCGTCCGAAATCCTACGTCGATCTGTTCTTCATACCTCTACAGTCTCAGAGACAGATCACCGGGCCGTGCAGCCTTTAGATCGATGTATGATTGTGAGCTGAGATGAAAAACAGATGAGTGCACAACGCCACAATGCATGACGACGAACGCGTTTCGGAGCCGATCCTCCTTGGAATTGAAACCGACCCCGCAACCTTCTCCCTCGTTGACTTTGGTAGACGATTAAGCTAGCGGGATAGCGGGCCTTGGCATCCGCTGAGCATTACATCTTCTCGATATGCTTTTTTGGCGCCAAACGAACGCGTTTGGTGGGCTTCGGAACAATTGCAAAAAATACTCCGGCACAGAGGGACGGGAGAATTTTCGTTCTCGGTTCGCACGCGCCAATATTCATTCGCCAATGGGCGTCTATCTTGGCCCGACCGAGACAGGGTCATTGGCCTTGGCACGGCCATAACAGGGAATGATCGAGGGGTTCGTAGGTCCTCTAATTTTTATGAAACAGAGGGGCTTTCCTTTCATCCATTGAAATATGAAATACTGCAGCTTTTGAGGTTATCCAATGAATGGCCCCCTTCGACTTAATCCAACCACGATAATCGATGCACCAACGCTCAACACTTAATAACTGGCATTTTTAACCGTTGACACATGGCGGGCTATTATATCATTCGTAGGTAGGATCTAACGAAAGACCTTGCTTCGATTATCTGAGTAACAAACACAACCATCCAACACATTGTAACACTCGGGAAATTATGAAATACAAATGATACATATGCGCTTGCATCAAGAAAACTATCTTTCTTGCAGTCATATTCTGGACTCTCAAAATTTATGCCATTCATTTTGTAAATATGAAATTAGATTCGATGCGAATCGACGGCTTTCAGCACGATGCCGCCGAATGCATACCTTGTGTCCAATAAACGACAAGACTACAACAACTCTGGGAAAGAAGAAATAGGAGCGAGTTTTCAGATTACTTGACAAATAACAGCGCAAATAGAATTATGCACAACATGACATAAGTTCCTTGGTACAGTTGATTTATGAAGGAGGTCTATGTTAATATAATCACTTCCAACACAGTTGTTTCAAGCTCTAACTAAAAGAGGAAAGTCGAGAATTTCAGTCTCAAGATAAAGGTAAGATTAAGAATATTTGCCGGCGGTCCCGGAGTCTCATTCTTGACGTCATGGGGTTACAAGGTCTGACGCTTCAAAAGACGCACATCTTGGATGCAAATAAAGCCATCACATATTTTCAATTTTTTTCTGCGCACGCAAGTAATATTTTACAAAATCTTTAGATGTATCGAATTCGCTGTGCTGTTCAATCACTACCCATCCATTGCATGCCAACCCAAGGAGTTCGTGCCATGTCTATTAACGTTCCATCGGCACACCGGTATTGAACTTTATTGTCACCAAAGTTAAACTTTAATAGATTAAAGAAGTAAGGCCATATTTTGTTCTTCTACTACTCCATCGCGCATTATCAGACACTTGGTTTCGTGGTAAGGGTGGATCAGGTGTAAGGTTTGGACAATCAGAATTCACAGAATGCAAAATGTATTATTAGGAGAAAAGTTGTAGGCAGAATTTGGCACAGCATAAATACCAAGGATGCTCATAAATAACGAAATGCACCAGTAACATTTAAATTAAATTAAATAATCCACAGAATGAGAAGAGGGATAAGAATGCTCTCTTGTGTTTGGACGACTGAGAAAGCCCGACCATGTTATATAGGGTAGTCGGGTTGCGGATAGAACCGGATTTGGTGAAATCCGTGCCCGACACACCGACCCCTGTCAACGAAGATATGATTATCGATAAGATAGATAAGCACTTCATTCAATTTTTCTGACTATGAATTACCTCACCTATCCCTTTGAGTGCCGCAAGCCTCCACTTAGGTACCAGCAAAATAGGTTGCGAACCACAAAGACCAAAAGTAAGGATATAGTCTTCTCCCGTGATAAATGTAATAATACCGGAATTATTAATTATTTAGTTCAATTAAAATTATATTTTGTATGCATCACCATCTCTTTTGTCGGGCGCATTGAGGCGAGGTACCTAAGTGGAGGCTTACGGCACTTAAAGGGATAAAATAGTGTCTTGATCTTTCTGCTCTGCCCTTCTTAATTTATATTGGTCTCTCTGTTATGATTTCCGCCCTTCATAGTATGTTCGCCACCGTTTCCCTTGAAAATCCACAATCGCAATGAATCAAACCGAGCTATTGCCCCCGGCCAATTAGAACCAAGAGTTTGTCCCTCAGGAATAAGAAATAGGCACCGTGCTGGTTCATCATCCAAGACTTCCCGACATATTTGAATGGGGAAAAGAAAAATCCCTTTTCGAGCTCATATGTGATTCTTCAGCTTAACAATGCTTTGAATTATTAGGTGTGGTATGAAGAAGCGGCCAATGTGTCTTTGTCGCTACGCAAGGTACACATACTTATTCCCTGCTGGTCCACAATGGATCAGATAACGGCAGATGGCCCCGCTCGAATTACTGAGTTTTTGGACAAAGAGGGCTGACGGATTTTAATCCTCAATCAACATATTTGCTAGATTGAGCCAGGGCAATTTAAAGCATCCCCCCACGAGTACAAAAAGTTCCATTCTATCATGTAAGAGGATTGCCCGATTGCAGGACGCCTCCCACAACCCGAACTGTGGGCCAGGGTGCCTGTACTTAAAAAGCCAAACGGGGTGTTCCGGCCACCCATGGTCAATGCTACCCAACCCACTTGGGGGAAATTCGATGGAACCATCTCTGCTTATTTAGAGGCTCACGGGTAATCGGATCGCTTACTACAAGATGCAAGTGATATGCTTCCTTGGAGACTTAATGGAGCCAATCATTTCTTGGCACGTTCGGGACGCTTGCCGAACTGATGTGGAGAATTAGGAAATATGATGCCATTGCTGTGCCGTGGACAATGTATTGATAAGGCCTCCCTCACGTAGTAACATATCGAATAACGACCTTGTCAGAGTTGCATTCACATTTCTCAGGGTAAGCAATACAAATAGGAAATGTCAAATAATCATCAATGCATGACCCAGGCAATTTGCATTCAAGTTCTTTGCAGCAGAAAAGATTCGTCTAATATTTTGGAAGTAATATATACAGCAAAGGAAGTTTTGGCGGTCAAAACTCGGGATGTACGTAAACACAGCCGGGCATCATCATAGCTGTCGTGATATGTGCAAAGGCCCTATGTAAAAACCATGCCTCCTTTTCATCTAGATATCGTCCTCAAGGGGGCTAAGACCCTGGGCGGTTCCAAGCTTGGACTCGAAGTAGAGCTTCACACGCTCGAGAGTGGCACGGTCGGCCATGAATCGGGCAAACTCAGCAGGGTTGGTAGCGGTCTCGTTCCAGAGGTTGGGCAGGCCTGAAGGGGTAGGGATGTCATGGCGGACGGACCACATGCCCTGGCCCTGGTATTCCTCGCTGAGAATCCAGTTGTGAAGGAGCTTGGCTCCCTCAGGGTGGGGGGCATCCTTGAGGATGCCGGCGGTCTGGGGCCACGAGACGTACTTGCCCTTGGTAGGGACGGAGTAGGAGATGTTGCCGCTGGTGCCCCATCCACCGGCAGCGCCGAAGTAGGCGGCACTGGTGCTGTTGCTGGAAGCAATGAGGGTGGCGGGAGTCTGCGAGCCACGGACCCAGCGGGGGTTCTGCTTCAGCAGGGAGTCGAACCAGGACTCGCCGTATTGTTGAAGGCTATTCATGTTAGCTTGAAGCTGCAGACAGCCGTCAATCGTTTGACTTACATAAGGTAAAAGGCAAAGAGGACAGCATCGTCGTCGTTGGGGTAGGTAAGGACAAGCTTGTCCTTGAACTCGGGTCGTAGCCAGTCATCGTACTCGACGGGCTCCTTGATTCCCTTCAACTTCTCGTTGTTCCAGGCACCAGACCAAGAGAAAACGTAGACACCGTACCAAGCGGCGGTGTCATCCTTGAAAGAGTGCTCAATCTCCTCAAAACCAGCAGGAGCATAGTTGAGGAGGGCACCCTCAGCAGCCCAGCGAGGGTAGTCGTGGAGGGTCTGAAGGATAACACTGTCGACGTAGACGGCATCGCTTCCGGCGGCCAGCTGCTGGTCGATGCGAGTATCATGGTACTTGGACAGGTCAACGGTGACGTTGAGAGTGATGTCGGGGAATCGCTTCTCGAAAGCAGCCTTCAGCTGGTCCTGCTGGTTCTTCTCATCACCACCGTGCCACAGGGTGATGACATTTCCCTCCTTCTTGGCGGCCTTGTAGATTTCATCAAGAGATCGGGTCTCGTACTCGACCTTGTTGTTGAAGCCAAGAACCTTGTCATAGCCCAGAACCGGGCTGGCCAGAAGGCCTGCGGTGAGGATGTTGCGAAGCATGATTCTGGATGTACCGGATTACCGAAGGTGGAAGAAGGAGAGAATGCTGGATGTGAATGATGATGTCAATATTGATGCCGATGCGGGATCAGTTTATTATATACTTGTTGACAGCGAGAGCCGTTGTTTGAGACTAGCAAAAAGAGCATAGAAAACGAGAAATCTCCACGACCAGTTGCCAAACGGGGGCAGCAATTACGGTGCATGGATCGTCATTGGACCATTGAAAGCAACAAGTCTTGGACCAAGCGGCCCTGGACTGTCTCGACTAGCGTGATTGTGTGGGGCGTTGTGCTCAAATGCCTCTCCAGAGGCCTCGGAGCCACCGTCTAGTTGGCTTAAGGTGTGAGAATGTGTCATGTCGATGAGGCGTAGGTGTGGCGAGGTGGGCCTTCATCTCGGCACTCAACGTGCGGGAGTGGATTCTACCGCGCGGGTGTGATGAATGGAAGCGTCCGATGCGATAAGAGATCGGTGGGTCTGGAGTATTCCGTCGGCGGTGTGAGTGGGAGGTGCCAAATGCCAGACATGGCCTTGCCGCCTGAACGAGTATTGCAATTAAGATTCCGCGGTCGCGCCGGAGGCTACGGCCGTTTTGATCGCATTAAGCTCAAGCATATATTTTAGAAAATTGGCTTTGTGCTCCGGGGCCTTGGGTGATTAATTACGAGGCTGAGAGACAGCGCGGAATAATTGGGCGTATTAGACATGGCACTTGCAAGACCGGATTATCTCTGGCTTGGCACCAATTTCCATCATCCCACCCAGGCCTCCGACGACTTTACAAATCCTTGGTGTCACCCAGTTCATTTACACGCCGCAGCAACTCGACATTCAGGAACAAGCCTTGAAAAATCGGGGCTGTTGTGTGATCAGCACCCTGTTTCGCCTGCTTCCTGCTCGGCACAGCCTGCCGAGGGAAGCGAGCCATCCCCTGGGATTTGTTTGGGCTGCATCCGGGATGTGGGCGGGCTTTGGTTGGCTTTAACTTCCAACAATTTTGAAACGCAGCGAATCCATCACACAACTTTAAAATCACCAGTTCCATGGAACCAAGGCCTCCGTGGACCCGAAAGACGTTGCGGGAGCTCTGCTGTCAGCTGACTTCCGTCATCTAGACAAATTCATTGCAAATAAAGTTTCCAGTCCTGCAAGGGGCCATTCGCTTTCGGCTTGTTGGTCCCATTGAGATCTGCGGCATCATGGGCCATTCTACGCTTTGTCAGCGCTTAGACTTTCGTTTAGCAAGAGGCTTGCAGGGGTCAACCCCCGTCATTTAGACTCGGGGCGAGGCAAATTGGGACGATTGGTGGGCAGAACGAAACTTGATCTTTTATGGAAAGGAGTGATGCCTCACTTTGCAAGTTCAAGTGTGTAATCTTTCCAGGGCAGTTAGATCATATTATATATATATATTTTCACTGAAGACTGGAGCAATCAACAGAATCTTGAAAGACTGGAGATCAGGTGCGATGAACTTAGCTTCGATTCCGTGCATAAACGCGCTAGCAGAGCTGCTACACGGAGTACAATTGAAGGAAATTGCAGGATATACGCGCATTGCACCATTGAAGAATATTCTCTCATTATCGTCACACTGGACATTCACTTTCGTGTAAACCGATAGATGCCGTGGGATATTTTTCACTCGAACAATTAGTTCGATTTTCCACCAACCGGGGTGACCGATAATGTTCCCCTTACTCTCTACCCTTAATCCATGGTGCACTAGAAAAGAGGCCCATTCGCATGGTCAACCCTTGGAATCGATCGAGAAACCCGTTTCACGTGACATGTCACTTCCAATCTCACATGGCTACGCTTCCATTCCGATCCCAGCGTGCGTGAGCGGGCCGCCATGCTTCCCGCCATTCCAGAGACTCACCCCTTTCACACTCAGCCAATCATGACTAGTCCTCTCGAATAATATGGCCCATATGGAAATTAAATGCGCACCCGCACCATTGCTACCATGTCTTACATCATCCTTTGCTGTCTATGCGACCGGTTTCCCCCATGAGCCCAGACTGGCCTTCGATCCCATTCGCGCGATTTAGTCTCAAGCCATACGACTGGAAAATACAACCTTCCCGGTTTAGATTTACACAAATTTTGTTCTTCGTAGTCATTTGGTATTTTCACGTTGTATCTGCTGGTGGATCAGTTGGCTAATTCAATTTGGCCCTTCGTATTTCTTCGCTTCGAACCGACGCCAAGCCAGCCCCGGCATTTCGGAGGCCGATAACAGCGGCGCCCGAGCCCAATGCAAACTATAAAGAGAGACATGTTTAGCTTCGGGTATCTGGCTCAGCCATTCTATGATATTTGCGTTGGCATCGGTTGCCATGTGCTCCGGTCACGTAGCAATACGGAGAGCAACGGCCATCGCTTTGCAACGTTGCCATCGCTGGGCCCCATTCCAACCACCATAACACGTTGATACCAGCTTCAACTCGTCCAAGACATGATGCCCAGCAATAAGCCAATTTTGGAATAGCCCTTTCGAAATTATGGAGAAATCAGTGAGCGCCAGCCGCCGGATTAAACGGTCCTAAGAGCGGCGGATCGAACGGGCTTTCGATCGTGATTGAATGACGATGCCGATCTGTGGAGGCCTGCCTTGCCTTTGTGTACTTCCGTTTTGCACCAAGATGAGTATATTCACTGTCTCACATGATGTAGTATGTCCCAGCCGCCTCTTTGGTCATTATGATGCTTCCCCTCATAGAGCGAGGACAAATGTCTATTTTGAGGCTGTTTCTCTGCTCCTATCATTGTAACCCATTTCATTCGTTGCAGGACAAACAGTGTTTCTTGCAGTGTTCCACTTCCCCTGTTTTGGGCGCCGCAAAGACCAATCATGGATTAGAAAGCCGCACATTCCAGCCTCCAATCTCAGACGTCTCTTATTCTTGAACACCTGGGCAACCTCACCATCTTGTATTCACACCGGGCCGATTTTGGGGATTCAGCGCATGTTGGAAAAGCAAAAACAACTCAACGTAAAAGGTTCCTCGACGTGGTGTTCAAGTAAAGCAAAGTTATATAAAGGGCTATGGTTCAATCAGTGTGTAACTAACAGGCTTTCACTCATCCGACACCACACACCACACATCACAACACTTATATTCATACATCATGCAATTCTCCAACCTTGTTGGCCTCGTGGCCTCCCTTGTTTCCGTGGCCTCAGCTCTCCCTATGGAGGCAGCCAGCTCCCGTCCTACTTTAAAAGTCTGGGAGGGATACAAGTTCAGCTATAACTCTATTAGCTTGTTTCCAACTCTCATGCAGTGCCGTAGGTGTTCTAATCTACCAAGGCGGAATCAGTCCGTCTAATTATTCGAGAGAATTCGTTGCTGACAAGTGATTAAGAAAACCTGTCCGATGTGGTAGATCCCCTCCCTAGCGGTGGATTCCGCCAGTGGCAAAACAGAATTTCATCCATCCAACTTACACTCGGAGTTGGTTTCTGTGTTTTCTTCAGGTAAGTCACCATTGTAATTGGCGGTGCTGTTCTATGTGCTCACGCAGCCAGCGACCCCGACTGCACAGGCAAGGCCTTGGCTGGCCCCGCCGTTGGCTTAGAGAACCTGAAGGACAACTACGGAGGCGTAATGAACGACAATATTGAATCCTACATCTGCTTTGGTACGGGAGACCAGGCAAACATTGAGGCAGGCAAGCTCGCAGGCCAGATTATCAGCGATCACAACAATGTCATCAACCCCGGCGACGCCCAATCCAATGACGTCAACAAAGCCACTGCCTCCGTCAGCGGCAGCCAAGCCCTTACACCCGTTGCGGGCCGCACTTAATTTGGCTATGAGATGGTGATGGCGAAGTGTTCGTTTCTCTCACTATGAGTCAGAGAAATGCCTGAATGGCACGTCACGAAGAAACGCTAGGTTCAGTTCTGCTACTGGCGAAGTCAGTATAATTCTTGTTGTAAATATAGAGCATAATAAACTTTTCATCCCATAAAAAGCTGCCCTCACAATACTCTCAAGTCTTCCAACTTTGTAATCCAAATACCTCTCAAATATGTCAAACTGGTAGATGGACAATACAGTACTGGCTCCATCCTCTGATACCCATGTTTTACACGTACAATTTGTCATAGCCATTATCCTGTCCTCGTATTGTTTCCGCCGTCCTCGCATCCGCATACCCACATCCAACACCCAAAAAGTCACCCTCCAAAGGCGGCAGTTTGATCTGTTCATAAACACTTCGGATGCGCTCCGCGCTTTCGAGGAATGCCTTGCGCACTTGTCCGTACTTTTCATCTGTGAGCTTCCCGTCCCTCTTCACAAAATCGCCATTGACTGTGACGTGGAGAATGTCGCCGACGCTGGCGTGCAACATGACTGCCGCAACTGGATCCGACCAGCCGAGCATGGAGGGTGAGTCGCGCGCGTTCCATACAACCAGGTCGGCCTTGGCGCCCGGCTGGATGACGCCGAGATCTGGTCGGCGGAGCGCAAGCCCGCCGGACCGGGTCGCGAGCGCAAAGGCCTGCACAACGCTCATGGGGTTGTTCCGGGGGATTTGCCACTGAGAGATTACCTGGTCATAGAAGCGGTAGCGCACCGTCTGCAGCCAGATGCGTGCTTGCGTGAGAATGTCGGTTGAAAAGGTAAAGTGGGTGTCGACACCAAGCGCCGCCTGGTCCAGAAGCAGATGCGAGTACGGGTTCGTGTGGCCGTAGTGCATTTCCGACTCCGGGGTGATGGATAAGTACTGGTTCGTTTCGCGAAGGAGCCGTGCGCTTCGGGCCGTCATGAATGCCCCATGCGAGAAGATGACGGGGATAGATCCGCCAAGAATGTCCAAGTCGACCAGGTCTTCTGGCAGATTGGTGACGCCCCAGGGACCAGCAAGGGTGTGGGTGGTCAGGGCGGCGACGTTGAATTGTTTTGCCAGGGATACGATTTGTTTCGCATCCTCAGGAGTCCCTAGAATCCAGCCGTCATACCCAATAGCGAGCTCCGTGTTGGTTCCTTTGAGCATGGAGCCTGTCGCAATCTCCCGAAAGTTCGGGATCTGCTGCGAAATGGTATAGCCAGTTGATGGAATGTTGTGGAATACGTAACCCCAAAAGACACGAGCGCCACTATCGATTGATCCCTTCAGCCCAGCGTACGCCGTTTCGTTTGACCAGGTATGGTGTGCGTGGTCCAACGTCGTCGTGACGCCAGCGTTGAGCGCCTCATACAGCCCGGCGAGCTGGCCAAAGTATACATCCTCTGCACGGAAGGTTGTTGCAGCCGCATACTCGCTGTATCGGAAGGCGTAGTCGGCCAGCGTAGTATTGGAACCGAGCGTCTTGAAAGCCGTCTGCCACCCGTGTCTGTGCGTGTCAATGAAACCAGGTGTGATGATTTGGCCCGAAACATCAATAATCTCGACGTCCTCGGGAAGATTATCCGGCTTTGCCTCTGTGCTTACATCCTTGATCCTATCGTTAATGACAAGGAGCGAGCCGTCACGGAAAATTCGAGGGGAATTTGTGTCGCTATCCCAGGCGACAATGGTCCCGCCAGAGAAGAGCTTTGCTGAGGAATTCGTCTCCACACGGTCTGGCCAGACAGCACCCATTAGGGCCATAAGGTTGACGGTATAGTTGTATACGTTTTTCATCCTGCTTGGCTTAGAATCAACTTGCCTCGTGATTTCGAATGAAGGCTAACAGGTGATAGATCAAATCAAGTTTTCACCAAAGAACCCCTCTTTTAAGGAACAATCGAACGACCTTATCTCACGTCATTCAATGCAAACAGCTTGAAATCATTGTTGCGGTTGCATACCATATTTTAATGACGTAGTGAGTAAGCCTACTTACGTCAATGTAACCTCGCAGTGTGTTGTGTAATAAAGTCGGCTCATTAAACAATGAAGCCGCACCACGCTGAGAGACCCATATGTATTTAACTGTGGCCAATGGAACACTTCTAACTAACCCAACCAAAAACTTTTACAATCACTCTATGTTGCGATTATAGCAGCGTACTTAAACCCGGTAGTTCTTGTAAATATTTCGGCTATACTCTCTCACGTGTTGGCAAAAAGAAACTCGGGTATTAAAATTCAGTAGCAGAGCTGTCACCAGAAGAACTTCATACGGTGTTAGATGAAGTCTATAACTATGACTTCATAGATCACAGAAACTCCCATAAGCTTCATATATAAAAAATAGAACTCATAAGTGTTAGTTGAGAGGCAAAAAGTCGATTACTCATCTTTGCATCCGTGAGCAGCCCTCGAACTAACACCAGAACTTATCAACATATGTTACCCACGCAACCAGATGACCTCAATTCCCCAAAGCTCTAAAGCACAACATATTGCATGAGAATCCCCCAACTACAAGAGTGACATGAATAGCAAAACGGCATTTACATCCACTCTTGAACGTTACGCTAACCCCACCCTCTAGATATCGAGGCTCTCCACCGCCACCTCTCCATCTGTGGGTCCCCCACTTCTGACTCTGAATATAACTTATGGACCATTTAACTCCAGGGCAATGAGAACTATAAACTCGGACGGTGTAGACGACGAATTAGTGGAATTGGTTCTGTATTTGGAGCAAAGAAACCAATCCTTGTCGCGGAAACTATAGCAAACACACAATCTCCATCATCAGTGAGTTGCGCCTGTCTGCCACCTTGATCTTTACAAAAATTAAAACTAACTTGACCAGTGTCTTCAACTGCCGTGGAAGAAATCACTTCTGTCCTGCATGCCTATGGCGCAGCACTAAAGAGCCGCAATGTGGAGGAGGCTGTTGGGCTTTACACAGCCGACGGAGTCATTCTGCCTCCACACTTTCCGTCTAGTGCGGGCACTGAAGCCCTGCGCGAGTCATACACGCGCATATTCTCAACAATCCAGCTTGTCATTAGCTTTACCATTGAGGAAGTTGTGGAAATGTCACCAGAGTGGGCGTTTGCTCGAACAACAGCCGAAGGCACCAAGACCATGCTGGCGACTCAAGAATCAGAGCCGCACGCCAACCAAGAGCTTTTTATTATGAAAAAGGTAGGTGGGAAGTGGAAGATTGCCCGATATGCATTCTCTACCATGAAGCCGCTGGTGCAAAATGGAATTCGAAGGAGCTGAGGGAGTCTGATGGGTGCATATGGACCGCAAAAGACCGACGCATTGATGTCTATATGCGTATGACGGGAATAGAAAAATGTGGGAAAATAAATACAATATTTAGGACTAGAATAAGGACTTCGGTTGCTGACAGGCTTGTACAACGAAACTCACACGATTACCTCCCTCACATTTGTGACATTTGTATGATCACTAGTACAGTAGCGCGAAAGATGGAGTTCAATTGAAGAGGAGTTCGAATACAGATTGTATGGAGTATACTGGGTTACCGAAATTAAAATGAAAAAAAAAACAAGGTGGACTGAGTGTGCATCACCATTCGTCGCCTCTTTGACGCGAGCTGCAACTCTACCCAACCTTGATTCTGCCTTACCCTAGAGTCACATGCCAACTGCTGCAGGCAGCAAGCGAACCAAAATGCGAATCAGGATTCGGGCAAGGCGTCGACAAGAAGCGGCTTACGCGTTAAATGTTAAACGAGCGAAGCAAATGCGCCACCTGTGATCAGCGACTTCTCATTCGCATGCCAAAAAGTGCTGACCTAAGCCAATCAGGCTGCCAGGCAAGGCACGATTGCTGCCTGCAGTGGACGACAGCTCAAGATGGCGGCGACACTTCGTCCTCGACGATTCCATCTCCTCTCCAGACACTAAGGACCGAGCACTGAGAATAGCATCCGGGCATCCATCGCTCCATCGGCGCAGTGACCATGTCCGACACCAAGCTGGAATCGCGCATTGCCGACGACTGGCTTGAGATTGACGATGCGGCGTCGGTTGTGTCGCTCTCGTCGTTTGATGATGACACAGCCATATCGCAGCCAACATCTCCCCTGCTCAAGCCCTCCCACGAGCCATCCCACGAGCCCTCCCACTCTCCCGATTTGGAATACTCGCTGCATCCTGAGGAACCCTCCCCGGCTGCTCCCCCATCACCGGAGCCGAAGCTGCTGCTGGACCCTCCCAGCACCCACAAGCTGCCCGATTTGATCGACGCACCAACAACCTCGTCCACCAGCAAGGATGCTGCCGATGATGCTGATGCGCTAACCCCGCCTCCGCCCACCACGTCCATCGCCATCACCACCAGCACCCGCGCCAACCCGGATTTCGAGGATCCCTGGGCTGTCGACCAGGAAAACATCCGAGACCCTCATTTCTACCACAAGACGCTTTGCGCAGCCATCGAGTCAATTGAAGCCACCGCCACAAAGGCCCTCGAGCTCGGCGCCTCCCGAATCTCCACCCTCTCATTCCTGAAATCCACCTGCGATGAGCTCGCCAAACACGCCAAGGAGCTGGAGCCCATCCTCTGCGGCTACGCCCATCGCTGGAACGAGGCCGGTCCCCATGCCGATGCGCAGGACCTACCTCTCAACCCAAGCCTGCTCGAATGGATATCGCATCTCAGGATGCAGCTGGTAAACTCCCAGGTTGAAATGAACAAGATCCAGGTGCCCGCCGCCGATGATGAGCGCCCCCGAGCGCTCAAGGCCAATTCCATACCTTTGCACGTCAATGTGGCTTTGGCGGGCTGCGCTGAGGCGCTGGAGGATGCTCTCACCACTATTGAGGACTTTATGCCCATTTTCAAAACGCAAGTCATATTCAGTGACCACCCCGCAAACCTGTCATTTTTCGGGTGCTAACAGATTGTGTAGTGATTTTGACGAGGCCTTGACCCGGGGGATGAATATTCCCAGCAAGGAGGTTGGTCAGGCCAAGGCTGCACCTCGCAGGGAGCCACCGCACCCAGACGTTGCTCGCCTTCGCCGGGAACTGTACTCTCTTAAAGACCAGCTTCGACGAATAAACGCCTTTCTGGGTTTCCTTTGCACCCCGGGGGCTTCAAATGCCCTGCCCGAGGTCCCGCCTACTATGGCGTGCCTGGAGCGTATTGTCGAATCCGTCTCGACAATACTAACAAACCATGCATCCGAATGGTTTGAATCTAGCTTGGGTACGGACTCTAAAAAGTCCATCTCTTATCAGGAGTTTCTGGCATTGGAACCTGACCTGCTCCACGACCTCTCTGGTCGTCTTGAGCAGATTCATGATGATTTGGTCATTGATGAAAGCGATTGGGAGGCAAACTATACAGTAGAACTGGTTCGAAACCACCAGATCGTCCTTCTCACAGAAGGTGGGCTGCTCAAAGAAATCATTTCAACGGCCGAGCTGTTGGAATCTCTGGTCTTTCCGGACAACTAGCGCATGTCGACAGTTTAGCGGATATTTTGGGAAAGGAAAATGCGGGGGGTTTGGCTGGCAACAAAGATTGATTTGGAAAATGGGTATCCCATGGTATTATGGTGCTACGGTAACGCATGCAAGAATTGTTTTTCTATTGATACCAGACATGTAGGCGTTTTGATAATAAATGTCAATCGTCCTGTCGACATTGAAGGCATTGGAGGGGCATGTGAAGGGACAAGGCCAAATGTGGCTTAGTCGTGTGGCGCGGGCCAACGCGTCTAGTCTACGCGTTCCAGCGGCCCTGGGAGTCATTCATTTATGCTCCCTCTATCCAACGCTGTGATAACATATTTCGGTCAAAATTCATCAAAATGCCACCCAGAAAGCGAAATGCACCGGCGCCAGATGCCGAGGAGCATGCACCCAAGAGACGTTCGCTCCGTTCAGCTGCCCGGAGCAACGAGACTAAGCCTGAGCCTGAACCCGTTGTTGAAGCCAGCGTAAAGCCCAAGAAAGCAGCTCGGAAGGAAACCAAGGCCAAGGAGGTAACTGAACCGAAACCAAAGGCCAAGGACGAGAAGAAGGAGAAAGAGACTCCCAAAAAGACAAAAGCAGCAACGAAAGAGGCCACTCCAAAGAGTGAGAGCAAGTCCGGTGCTCCGAAACCCTCAAAGTCCAAGGCGGGATCCGAGGAACCAGATGTCGACGCAATCCCAACCCACAACCCCAATGCTCCCAAGCATGACGGCGAATGGTACTGGTTGATGAAGGCGGAGCCGGAAACCCGCCTGGAGAATGGAATTGACGTCAGGTTTTCGATTGACGATTTGCGGGCGAAGGAGAAGCCCGAGGGCTGGGATGGTGAGTGAACCATGACACGGCTACCATGTCGATTCGCAACTCACATATTTCTAGGAATCAGAGCGTATCCAGGTAAAGTATTTGCGAAGGTGTAGTTGGGCCTTCAGCTAACAAACAGCAGCCCGCAACAACATGCGCAACATGAATGCTGGCGACAAGGCATTCTTCTACCACTCAAACTGCAAAGAGCCCGGCATCGTTGGCATCATGGAGATTGTAAAGGAGTATTCCGAAGACAGTGCGTGCTCCCATTGTCTCTTGTAACCCCTGTGAACCACGCTGACACGTCCAACTAGCCACGGCACGCAAGCCGGGGACCCCGTACTACGACCCCAAATCGACAAAGGAGAACCCCAAGTGGGACCTTGTCCACGTCGAGTTCCGCAAAAAGTTTGCCGTGCAGATCGGCCTTAAGGAGCTCCGGGAGCTCGGGAAGCCCGGCGGCCCGCTGGAGAACATGCAGATGCTGAAGCAGTCGAGGCTCAGCGTGAGCAAGGTGAGCGGGTCAGAGTTCAAGGCCCTCTGCGAGCTGGCGGACAAGAAGGCCAAGGACGCCGGCCTGGAGCACGAGGTTTAACGATTCTTGCACGTGTATGATTACTCTACCTTTCGCACTGCCGCCAACTATCGTTGCATTTTTCAATAAAAGGCTTTGTAATCTTTGCGTCACTCTGAGCATTGCACCGAACTGTTTTTTTTTTCCTTTTGAAATAAAAAAAAGAAAAGTCCAAATATATAACATTATCTATCCAAGATATGTGCTCGCTAAACGTTTTATGTGTCATCACTACTATGTACATCTATCAATCGTCTCGTCGTCTCTTTTTTCTTCCTTTCCTTGTCTCCTTTCCTTCTTTCTGATTTTTTTTTACTTCTCCAGCCTTCCGGCCTCGCTCGTCTCATCCCGAGACTGCTTCAGGAAGGGAAGCAGGGTGGTGCCTCCCGTGCCGGTGAGCTCCTTGGTCTCCTTCTGCGACGAGGAGCTCGCCAGGTTCTGGGGCCCGGACTTGGAGGCGTTCTTGGACGGCAGGATGATGTAGCGCGTCACGAGCTGGATGTGCTTGTTGCGGAAGAGCGTCAGGGCGTCGGCGGCGGCCGTGTAGCTGACGCGCAGGCGCTGCTGCTCCTCCGTCACGGCGGGCAGCATGGCGAGCTCGCGGATGCTCCCCGCGCGGGCGATGTGCGTGAGGAAGCGGCTGTGGGGGCCGGGCATGTAGTCGCGGATCAGCTCGTGGTAGCTGCGGTCCATGCGGGCCTCGGGCTTGGCGCTGCCCTCGGGGGAGTGCTGGACGCCGAGGACGATGTCGAAGAACTGGATCAGGGAGCTCTGGCCGTTGCTGCCGCCGCGGAGCTGCATCCACTCGCCCTTGCCCTCGCCCTCGTCGTAGAAGACGCCCCTGGGCAGGCCGGCGGCCTCCATGTTCTTGCTGCCGGCGAGGAAGGGCCGGATGTTGTAGTAGAACTCCATGGGGTCGCACTTCTCGTACATCCTCTCGAGGAGGACGCCGACGCCGTCGATGCAGGTCTTGAGCCCGTCGAGGGCCGTGATGATGGTCTCGTAGTCCCGGGTCTTGACGCCGTTGAGGGCCTCCATCATGGGGGCGACGATGGCGCCGGCCTTGGACTCCATGGCGACGCTGATGAGGAGGAACCAGGCCTCGGACTGGCTGCCGGTGAAGGAAACTAGTTGGTAGAGGTCGTCCATGTTGGACAGGTCCTCGCCCGCGCAGCCAAAGTTCCACAGGTTGGCGGCGGCATAGGTGAGGACGGGAGGGAGCTCGAGGTGCTTGGATACCTTGAGGAAGGGGACTGAGATTTGTGGGGGAAGGATCTATAAGTTGTGTGGTCAGCAAATACGATCCTCCAGGAACAAAAAAAGATAAATATAGTTGGAGCGCACCTCTTCTGGCTTCTCGCCACCCCAAACATAGGCGTGTGTCAGAAACGCGAGAATCACATAGGCCCGTCGCCACTCCGGCTCAGAGCGGAGGCGGTCGGTAGAGAGGATGGGGAGTTTCTGGACGGCCTCGCGGATCACGCGGGTCTTGATGAGGCCGGAAAGGTGCTGGGCGACAATCTCCCAGGGCTCGTAGTAGGAGTCTGGGAGAATCTTGAGGGGGCTGTGCTCGGGGAGGAAGGCATTGGTTGTGACTGAGAACTGGGCCAACTCTTCCCTCGTCTTGGCCTGTGTGGCCTGGAGGACGGCGTGTGGAGACATGACTGGATTGTGTGTATTGGTGTGTGTGTGAGTGTGTTTTGTGCGTCTTGATGTGCAACAAAAAGATGGCTTCCCGTGTCTTAAACTCTAAATTGGAGTTGCGAAACGGCTTTGCTGGCGCAATTGGCTTGCGGGAAACTTGGTTGTGAGGCGAGGATGGATGTGAAGTGATGAGATGAGATTAGAGAGGCCGGGAAGAGACGTCTAAAAGAGTTTGAACAAATACTTGATATCCCAACACCGCCCATTGCTGGCAGACAGCCTAAGCCGATGACGCCTCGTTTACTTCCGACGATTCTACACAGCCGCTTCCGCGCCGCTCGGCGCCGGTCTCCAGCGGTTCATGTGATGCGTGATGGCATCAAAGCGGCAATTCCAGCCTCCCGGATCTGGCTGCTTATCGAGATCCAGCCAATCACGGGCGCCTGTGGGCATAAAATGGGTAACACGAGCGCGCTAGCGCCGAAACATGATGCTCTGCGCGGGCTTCGGATGGCGGAAGTTCGGAAGTTACGTCTGCTGTCTCGCGCGGGCATCCGACCATCCGCACCCAACTACTCCACACCGCAACCGGGGAACTCAATGACGATGCGAATGGACGCAACATAAAGTGGTTTCGCGAGCCCTCCCCTTGTAGACAAGTCGTACGATTCCAAGACCACCAAAGCACCTCTTCCTCCTGGCCGGACTATTCCATACCGCACGCTTACCATACTCTCTGGTCCCTTCTTGTTGTTTTCACTTACACGGACGCAAAAAAAATGGAATTGTCAGCCTATGTCGACCGGCTTCGAAGCGGGGATGAGCCCAAGTTCCCCCACGACGCCAACACCCTTGCCTTTGCCCAGAACCTCGACTCGCAGGACAAGCTGAGCCACCTGCGCGACGAGTTCATCCTGCCCACCAAGGCATCCATCAAGAAGAAGTCGCTGGACGGCACCATCCCTGGTAAGACCGCCGCAACTTGCTTGACTGGCATCGCATATAGCTTGTGTGATTACTGACCCGGGAGATATAGGGTCCACCCAGTCTCTGAATGGCGCCAACGGCACCACCAATGGCCACCAGACACCCCCTGAGGAGCAGGGAATCTACTTTGTTGGCAACTCTCTTGGAGCCCAGCCCAAGGCCGTCCGCCAGTACATTGACGCTCAGCTCGAGACATGGGCGTCGATCGGCGTGAACGGTCACTTTTCGCAGCTGGGCAACTCGCCCATCAAGCCCTGGCAGGACATGGCCGAGGACTGCGCCATCAAGTCCGCCGACATTGTCGGAGCGTCCCCCAGCGAGATTGTCATCATGAACACGCTCACTGCCAACCTGCACATGATGATGGCCAGCTTCTACAAGCCCACCGAGAAGCGTCACAAGATCATCCTCGAGTGGAAGCCCTTCCCCAGCGACCACTATGCCATTGAGAGCCAGATCGTGTGGAACGGGCTCGTCCCCGAGAAGAGCATGGTCAAGATCCAGCCCGACGAGAACCAGCTCATCCCCACGGAGCGCATCCTGGCCACCATCGACGAGCACGCCGAGGAGACGGCGCTCATCCTGCTGCCCGGCATCCAGTACTACAGCGGCCAGCTGTTCGACATGCCCAAGATCACGGCCTACGCCCAGTCCAAGGGCATCGTCGTGGGCTGGGACCTCGCCCACGCGGCGGGCAACGTGGAGCTCAAGCTGCACGACTGGGGTGTCGACTTCGCCTGCTGGTGCACCTACAAGTACATCAACGCGGGTGCTGGTTCCATTGCGGGTGCCTTTGTGCACGAGAAGCACGGCAAGGTCGAGTTCGACGCCGAGACGGGCAAGCCCGTGTACCGCCCCCGCCTGATGGGCTGGTACGGCGGCGACAAGAGCGTGCGCTTTAACATGGACAACAAGTTCCTGCCCACGGTGGGCGCGGGCGGCTACCAGGTGTCCAACCCCTCGGCCATCGACCTGGCCAGCCTGTCAGGTGCGCTGTCCGTCTTCAACAAGACCAGCATGAAGGAGCTGCGGTCCAAGGCGCTCGTGCTGACGGCCTACGCCGAGCACCTGCTGGACCAGATCATCGCCGACTCCGGCAGCGAGGCGACGCCCCTGTTCCAGATCATCACGCCCCGGGACCCGGCGCAGCGCGGCACGCAGCTCAGCGTGCTGCTGCGGGACGGCCTCCTGGACGACGTGAGCGCGGCGCTCGAGGACAACGGCGTGCTGTGCGACAAGCGCAAGCCCGGTGTCATCCGGGTGGCCCCCGTGCCGCTCTACTCCCGCTTCGAGGACGTGTGGAGGTTTATGCAGGTGCTCCGGGGTGCTCTAAAAGTCTAAAAAAAAACAGGCTTGGAGGGTTCCATATTAATCTCTCTATCTATCTCTGTAATCTGAATGAGATTTCAAAACCGAGAGAGCACAAAAAAAGAAAAAAACTCCTGGACGGTGGGGGCGGGGGAAACCGGGGAATAATGGGGAAATTGTTTAGACATGATTGATGTTAGCGACCAATAGTGTAACAAAAATTTCGACCTTTTTTTAAACAACATGTGGTTACGTCACTGACGTGTGTGTGTGATGTGTGAGATCAGATCAGACCTGGAACAAGTTTGCCCCCCCTCTGCATGACTGAATACATAGTAGTTGGTTGTATTGAACTCGACGTTGATTCGCCAATTGCTGCGTTCCTCCGATCCAAGTATGCCGAGCGTCCCATCCGGCTCTTCGGCCGAACGAGGGCCACCACCACACGGCTCGTTCGTTGAGCCGCGTTCAACCACCAAAGATTGCCCCCCTCCCTCCCCTCTCTCCCCCCTTGTAAGCGGAGTTCAATTGAGGCGTAGAAATCTGATTAATCACAGGAGGGGTATTTGTCAATCTACGGGGACCAAGAAGGAAGGCGGAAAAATCGAACAGAGGAAAAAAAAGGAATGCAACGGCGGTTTGGGCGGAGAGCGGAAGCTGGCCCCTTGTGTATCCGAAGTTCCGTCCCCACCAAGCTGTGGAGTATCATTGCATGCGCCCGTCATCATATCACGCATTGCTGGAGATTGAAAGGGCCCTTTTTATTTTCTTTGGTTTTATTTTGCATGGCAGGATTCGGCTTTCCATGGCTTATTGCGATGTGAACCGGTCCGGCCTTGGCCATGATCCTCCCTGGCGAGCCTATAGGGAACGGGCGGCGGCACGTTGACTGGCATCAGCGAGGTTACGCGAGTTGCATCACGTTGGAGGCCGACGAGCTAGGAAATGAATTACGCGAGGGGAATTTGATCCTCTCGACGGCAAGGAATCTCGGCAATGGACCAAAAATATATGGGAAGGATTCAATGTAGAATTCTTTGTCATCAATTCCTAGTATCAACAATCGTGCCATCGATATATCTCACTTTGCAGTCAACCTGTATAACTTTAGATTACCTCACATGCCCTTTTTGTTTTTTGCTCCTCCAGAAACACAGATAAGCCGCCCACTTCCGTTTTTCTTTTCTCCCTTTTCTTTTGGGCAAGCCCGGAGCCGGGCCAAGAACCGGCAGAAAACAGCCGCCACCCTCCTTTGAACCTCATGATTACGACGCTCAGAGATGGTGGGCAAGATCAATTCCGCCACCCGCATCTAACAAGGTAAACAAGTTGAGGGCTGACCCCGAGTCTCCGTCTATCCCGGCGTTTCCGGTCCAATACGACGCATCCGGCGTCTGTAGCATGGAATCCGTGATTCCGAAAAATGCAGAATCCAGGTCCCCGAACCGGGGAGACGCTGTTGTCTGCAGGCCGTTGTGTTGCAAGAAGGATCGCTCCAGCGACTCGCGCGGCTTCATGTTGGTCGCCGGGCTGGGCGTTTGCGCCATGTCATTGGACGATGTCGGAGACCTTGACATGAACCCGACATCGCCCGGGATCAGCCCAAATAATTGGCTGGAGCTTTCGGTGCGGCGCAGGCGCTCCTGCAGCTCCCTTCTCTCAAGAGACTCCAGCGCGATTGTCAGAAGCGACTGCGCAATGAGGGAGTACTGCTTTGCGTGGGTGTCGTGTTTCGAGCAGTGATCGAGGGCCTGTATGGACATGCGGGTGTACTTTTCGAGGATTCTGCCGAACCCCCCCAGCAGGCCAATGCCGAGAACCAGGGAGCTCGCAAACAACCATGACCTGGTCCGGTCAGCACGGTACGGATAAACAAGTCAGATACGAGCGGACTTACACCAAGATAGGAACGCGGCCGACCAGGGCTCCCCGCTCAATCAGATCGATAATCGGATCTACCATCAAGCTTGCAGCGTCGATGCAGGCGTCGGCCAATCTCAGCTTCCCAGAAGTCAGAGCGGATCGGCCGCTGGACGGCTGCGAAGCGTCGGATAAGCGCTGGCACAGCTCGTACATGAGGAAGGGGCGCGATACCAGCATGACTGCATAGTAGTAGGTTGATAGGATCTGACATGCGCCGCCAACCAGGGCCTGTTCTCGAGCTCCGGGGTCTGCGAGGATATCCTTTAGCGGTTTGAGCCACCTCGAGGCCCAGTCCCGCAGCTGCAGCGAGATGCCCTCGGTTAGCTGAAGCGAGATTTTCCTTCTAGAGTAGATTTCTGTCACGACTCCCTCGAGTATGAGGAAGATTTGCACGGATGCATTTAGTAGATCGGGTGTCTCGCTGTTGCCGTCCTCAGAGGAGTGATAGGGAACGGTGCAGTCAACGTCGGACGTAGCCGGCGGCCGGCCCATGGAGGAGCTCAGGAACAGATCGACGACCCTCAGGCTCTTCCAGAGGCGGTCTCGCTGTCGATGAACTTCGGGCCCAAACCTGGCATTGACTTCTGTTCTATGGATCCCAATGGAGTATGCGGCGCGGACGGCAATGCCAAAGAACAGGAATGCGCCGTTGATCTGGCACGAGCAGAGCATGTAGAGAGTGATGAGAGTAAAGGCCTGGACGCTTGTGACGCTGAGGTTGCCGCTCAGGTTGGCAAACGCCTTGTCGCGCGCATACTCAAAGTAGTCCTGCGCGAGCTCCTCGTCGTCCATCTGGCGGCCAATGGCGAGGACGAGGAAGTTGACAATGGACGCCGCATCGTCGGGTTTCTGGGGGAGATTGGCCCAGATGACGAGGTCCTGGACTAGCCTGTCGTTCTCGAAGAGGTCGACCAGCCCGGCAGACGTCGACAGGTAGGTCGACACGGCGAGCGGGATGGACTCGGGAAAGACGACGGGCACTTGGCTGTCGCCGGGGATGCGCCGCGACTGATGCGCCGGGGCGTTTTCCAGGACCGAGTAACGGCTGGACTGGGGCGCAAAGGCGTTCTGGCCGACCTTGGCCGTGACGAGCTGGCGCACCGACTGGAAGAAGGACAGGGGCGCGCAGTCGCCGACGAAGATGAGCTTGCCCTGGGCGTCGCACACGAGGCGCGCCTCACGGGGCACCTCGGTGTCGTCCTCGGGCGAGCCGTCGCCGTCGCCGTCGCCGTCGAGCACCACCCGGTGGCCGTTGGGGTTTGCGCGGGCCTGTCTCACCAGGTCTGCGGCGGTGGCGGGCGTGGCGGGCGTGCTGTGCCTGGTCGAGTGCGCCGGCCGCGACTCCCGATCCGAGTGCGGCGGTGATCTCGGCTGCTGGGCGGCGGTCGCGGCGCTGGTGGTGTTGCGGCGGCGGCGCTGGGGCGAATAGTGGCAGGCGTGCGGGCGCTGGCGGCGCGCGCAGTAGCTGCAGGGGAGCTTCCCATCGCACTTGACCTTGCGCGCCTTGCAGCCGTCGCAGGCATTGGCGATGCGACTGCGGATGTATGGCTCCGACATTTGGTGGTGGCGGCGACGGATGAGTGGGAGAAGTTGCCGTGTGTTAGCGCCTCTGTGGACCCTGTGATCCGACGGAAGTCGAGATTGCCCGCTGTTCCGAGGGGCGGAGGCGGACGAGATCATGGGAGGGACCCCGGCGTGCTGGCTGGCTGGCTGCTGGCTCCCTCGTCTGGTGACGAGGTGGGCCAAGAGACGACTAATAAATAAACAACCAGGCCTTGCTAGTTTGTGTCCATTGTCCTGGTCCACGATGGCTCGCTTTGCCGATGCCAGCCTACATACCCCTCCAACCCCGAAAGCCATTGTGGCTGCATCATGGCTGCAACGCCTAACGCACACTAACCGTGCCCTGCACCACACTGCTTACTGCCACTGTAGCTGCCTATCGCGCCTGTAGCTGTAGCTGTAGCGCCCGCATGCTCGCCCGCCACTTACGCTCGCCGCCTACGCTCACCACATACAGAGCCTGGAGCCCAGAGCCCAGAGCACCTGCCTAGCCCCCTCCCATAAATACAGGAGGAAAACCCGGCATTCTCTCGCTGCAACCCCGCTGCGGGAATTGGCCAATTGCCGACAACACCCTGCCAATTCCGCCCTGGCCCACTCAACCCACGTAATTCGTAATGCTTTGCTTCCGCGATAAATGGAGAGGCCCGCAGGTTGTGACGGTCCATTTAGGTTGTGAGGCAATTAGCCTGGGATAATCTTGAATCTATATCTGCATCTGCCATCCCTCGTTCCCTGTAGTGACCCCGACCCCAGTTGCGACAGCACCGCGGCTTGCGACTAACATGTCCACTGTTGACGTCGACGCTGGATAACCAGATAATGCGCCCTCCCCCTCCATGTCAGCGGCCCAAGACCTTAAGCCGATGACCGGCAATCTCCGCCTTGGGATTGGTGCTTTCGTCTCGCCAGCTGTTGCTATCCGCCGTCGTTGAGGGAGCCGACTTGCCTAAAACCGAAGGTCGTGTTATCCGTTAATCTTGCTGAGAAGCTGCTCCAGTCGAAAAATTTCCAACTCTGCATCCTTTTGTCTACATAGCTTGCCTTTAATTCGAAAATGCCCAAAGGCCATTCATATCCGGGTCAATTAATAGGTTATTCAAATATCATGTTGTTTCCCCGTCATTAGGACGGTGTTTGGCCTATACTGCAACGCGTGGCTGTGGCACCAACCGCTCGCCGAGACCTGATGAAATACTTTTCCTGCCTCCAATGATGGCCTCCCACCTGGCTTAAATATCTTCCATTACTCGTAAAGAACGCCCAATCCTCCATAAGCGGTAATGGAATTCGTCATGAGACTTTCAACCCAATTTACAACCCTGGGGGGCCTCAGCCTCACTTTTCAAGCCGTGCCTAGTATTTCGTACTCAGCCCACCATACACAGCCATCCTCGCCTATGCGTCTCACGGGTCGTCGAGCTCTCTGATACGGCGTCTTCACCCCGGACCCGGGTAAAGCTATCGGTCAGCAACCCGATTGATCTCGGCAGGATGTCATTGTTATACAAACCACCCGGATTTGTGATTTCCTGGGCCAGTCGGACTAGTTTGGTGCCCGATCACACACATCTTATTATTTCGTACGACCAACATGTTGCATCGGGAATTTTGTAACCAAGAAATAGCATTGAAATTACTATTCACGCGGATGGGACTGGGGTACCCGTGATATCAATTGCATATGGGATTGGGTACAAGCCATCTTACTTGCAGCGGAAACACCGAACGGGAGGTGTATTTAATCTGGACATGTCCCAGGAGGTGAATTGCTTGAAAAAACCACTTTTTACAGCAGACGGCGCCGTTGAGAGCATAAACACAGCACAGGGTGTTTATGTATCACAGTCCCTAATCGATCGAGTTCTTTTTGTGTTTCACTGCGCCCATTACGCCATTGCATCAGTATGGGCCTTTCAAGAAAATGGCTTATAAGCGGCCGTACAGGGTCGGGGTTGGGAAACAGCAAACGGTTGCCCCAACATGACATAGGGAAAAGTATGGTTCTGGTAATAAAGCAGCAACATGTTTCCAAAGGGGATAAATCAAACAAGAAACAACAAAAGCAGGACAGAAAGTGCAGGCCTAGTAACCCCAAGCGAGACACCCCTGCTGAGCTGGAGGTGACCAATGCAAACCACCTACCTGCCTGTTGGGAAACCGAAAACAGGCCGTACGTCACACTGGGAATGCAATTGGGAGAAACGGACCAGAACTTGGTGAGATCCTTCATGTCTGACATGGACGTCGCAAACTGGGATACCACAAAGGTAAAATCTGTCGTGTCCTTTTGCACCAGTACCACCCTTGAAGAACTCAAGTCCTGCAGCCCAGTAATGGGACAAGAGCGGGTCGCCCTTATAGATGATCGGTCAAATGATGGGAAAACAGTTGTTGCTAGAGATCGCAGAGGCCCACTTACTGTGCACGATCTTTACCTGGAGTTGCTGAAAAAGGTTAGTTGCTAGACACAACACCTTTCTCTTGCCGTCAATAATTTGTTGGGACTGTGTAGCGATTTCCATCCTCTGAGGATAAGCACGGAGGCGTAGAAGATATAAAAACGACAAGAGAGTACCAGGAAAAGGTCCAGCCAAACGCTGACCGCCGCTTGATGTAATTCAAGCCTCTCTTGTTGATGTTAGAAGCTCAACGCTGAATTTTCAGATTCATTACAGATTTGAACCGATGGGCAACCATGGCTCTAATCCTCACAGCCTCAGACTTTCAGGCCTGGGCATTGAGAGATAGCTTGTACAGGCACCTGGAATTCAAAAACTACATTGGCCACGCAATTTCTGTAAGATCCCGAGAAGCACTGCTTGAGCCGCCTGACCCTGTCTCAGTCAACTGGTTATGCCGTATTCCAATACGCCTTTGACCTACCATTCTTCGCCTTGAGAAAAGCGATGCCACAAGACAAAGCTGCAGATATTCGGAAAGCGGGCAATTGTATTCGAAGGGGCGTGCAAGACCTGTCCCATCTTTCCAAGCGGTCCGAAAAGCAGACCACTCCAGCGGAGGGAGACTATCTTTGCGAAGGCCACATCTCGGTTCTCGTTACTGGGACCGATGACCAGAAATGGGTCGCTTACTGCTTTGCTGACACGTATTATGAACAGGAGCCTTTGCGAGAAAGCGCCGACGACTATCACGCGCGTGCATGCGATGGGAGCGGCTCACATCCAGATCCTCTTGCAGCTGGACTAATGGATTCCGAGCCACCGCTATTGAACCCCAAGGAGTACTTTTTGGCTGTTTTTAATTTTAGATTACAACGGGTCAATGGCGAATGGGTTGAATTGGTGACATGGCTCGAAAGTCAAATCATGGCACACGTATGCACAACCAAATCTGCAACATGCTCGATTTAGCTTGACCCGCTCATGAGGAGGCAGGTTCAAAAGAGTTCAATGATGGGACCAAACCCTTTGCAGGCAAAAAGCACCGAAACTCTATCCTGTGCGAGGCGATGTCGCCATTGGGCTGATCAGACAATGAGGCTGCTGTCCCAGGTATCCGAGTGTCTGAAAACCACAATTGACCACTGGGATTCTGTAGAGACACAGGAAGTATTTAAATCACCCGCTGCACCGAATTACAGGCACCTCTCTTCAATACAGGCCACTTTCAACAACCTCGACGGATTATTGAAAACTCTTGGTTATCTGTATAGGATTTGCGACCGATATGATACGAGTGTAAGTAAGCATCAGCGGTGCACGCCGGGGGGAGATTTTGACTATTTGACTTAGATATCTGTTTTCATAAACCAAGAAGGCATCCAGGATGCAAAGGTTCAAGCCAAAAGCACCCGATATGGTCTGATAATGAGCATAGTTATGATTTGTGTACGTCGCATCACTCCATTGGGCAGTTTTCATCTCACATGTTAGTTCTTCTCACCTATTGCACTCGCAGCAAGCATTTTCTCAATGCAGCCGGGTATTATTCCTTCATTCCTAGGGTCAAGTAGTGCATCCTTTTTCGCTTTGGCAGTCATTATTTCAGTCACTGTTTGGGTAGGGGTCGCAGGGATGCTCAATTGGGAACGGATTCGGTTCAGAAAAATCGTCATGGGCACGAAGCAGGGGCCAGACTTGGAGAGCCAGTAGAGTTTAAATTCGAAGAGTAAATTAACATACGACTAGGGTGCCTCAAATAACTTGATTGCGCAGGCTTGCCAGGACAGTGACGAACTCACTGCTTGGCAAAGCGAAAATACGTCCTTGCCAGAGCAAGAAAATACAACATGCTCAAGTGATAGCAACCAAAACAGCACTCAGGCTCTTATGCCCACGTCGTTATACCAAACCAGCAATGAAGAAAAAAGAGAAGTCGAACTAATTGGTAAATGCATCGATAATAAACTCGGCAGAAGGTGAAATCCACTGAGGGAACGTGTAAGAAATGTGCGCATATTGGCACACTGCACCAGATGAATCGCAGACCTATTGAACCTTGTCAGCGCAAATATCCTCGAAGAGTTTGGTATTTTGTTTCAAGCACAAAATACGCCTGTAAATGGTAAGTTGAACTCACTTGGTCACCATAAGCACAGTTGGAAAGCAGCCTATCCTGAAGACCACCCGGAAGTTCATTGGCAATGTAAGGGTCGCCAAAAGTAACAACAGACTTGATCCTCTCGTAAAGCGACTCAGGAATCAGTTCCAGAGCACGATGCATGACCATGGCTCCCTGGGAGTAGCCCACAAGCGAGAAGGTCTGATCAGGGCAGAGGGAGCTTTGGCTTGCGATGCGGTCAGCAACGTCGTTGGCCCCCTCCTCAAAGCTGTTGGCAAAGTCCCCACTAGCGGGATACTGCAGATTCAAACGTTAGGTTTACGAGAACAATGTGATTGTCTGTGACATTGGGCTACGGGAACCGACCTGAACAGGGTAGCCACGGGATCCTGCGAGAATCTCAGTGACATTGCCAATGAGTGGGTCTCCAACACGGTACCCATAAGTTCCTGGCTCAGAGGTTCCTCGAGCTGTGAGAGAAAAGTTAGCTGATACCCTGTGACGCCTAGCATCGAGCCTGGGAGGAGAGACGGAGTCATTTTACCTTCGAGAATCTCATAGTCGGAACATCCAGAGGGAACATCATCTGGGTTCACAGGAATAGCGGCTCCGAAAGGAGGGTCATTTGGGTCAGATCCAGAGTCTGCCGGACATTCCTGACCGACGACAAGAAGCGCAAGGGCAAGTACGCCACCAACTGCGAGACGAACCATTTTGGCGGCTGAAGATCTGAATTGGCTGTGATTGTTTGATAGGACCACGAAGCGAATTGATACAGCAAGTCTAATCAAATTTGAGGGCTATTTAGTTCTTTTTATATTATAATGGCGGCGCATGGAAGCACATGGCCGCCATCCTGAAGTGACTAGTTGGCCGCGAATGTTTACCTGATATTCCAGCTCCTGCACTGGAGTGGCCCGGTTTCCCTTTTTAGGTTCAACTACTAAACTCCGTGTCCGAATGTGACAGGTTTGCGGCCGAAGTCGATCCATTATTGCGTAGCTTGAGCCATCGCTAATGGACCGTTGGATGCCGGCTATCATCAGCCGTCGAGTCCCGCGGTTTACCCAGGCCTCGGAAAGGGAAATGGCGCATGGTTGTCCCCAAACTTTCTGCGGTGTATTAAGCTTACATTTCTGCCATGTGCCATCGGGGAACTATCCTAAGTTGCTGCGCCAAGGGGCGTTTGGACGGAAGGTTTGAGAAGAGTCGTAAGGATGATAGGCGGGGAACCCGGTCTCTTTACCCACATCTGCTTCCAACACCGACATTTTCAGGCGGGGCAGAGTTAAAAGGGCCGATCTGCTTATGCAAATTTTTGCGGACAACGGCCCCTGTTTCTATCCCCGGATTAATTTCCTGGACGCTGGCATGGGGCCCTGGTCTGGCGTTCGACAACACGGCTCTTGGCTGGTGGACATTGGGAAGACCTCCAACAGGGTTGCGAAATGAACCTAGTTTCGAGGAGCGCCATGTTGGTAGACAAGCACGGAAATGATGGAGAAGGGGAAACGGCTTTATGCAAACAAAATGCACCCGGAATCAGATGATTAACGTGCTTTGCAGAAGGAGGTGTGAAGATCAATTGATGCTAGGCGGAAATATTGTATCATCAATTGTTGACTAAATAGATGCGTAAACTATAAGCGCGGCTGGTGCATTGATCTCGTTGTTTAGAGCACAAGTCTTTTGACTACTGCCTCGGATATTGCAAGGAATGAACGAAACTATGGGCACAAAGCGAGGAAACTAAAATCTGTCTGGCCACCATAAAAACGACAAGTTGAACTCTGAAGGTCAAATTTCCTTCCTCTATGGGAATTGAAAGCCTATGGGAACACCCATCAATCGCAGCTCAAGGTGGCAAGAACGCCGCTATATTGGAGTTGGGTGTATGCTTTAAGAACATGGAATGCTGATACGAGAGGTATGTTTTTGGAAGCGATTGTCCGAATGTGGACCACATGGGGGCGGGATAATAGTCTATTGGTCTCCAAATGTAATACTATGTTGCTATTATCTCCAAAAGGAGTCTCTGCGGTGTTTTTATTGAAGCGCTGAGCAAGAAATATTCTCAGTGGAAATAGCGCAGTTTGCATGTGCCAATGGTCTTTTCCAGCTTCCTAATTTGTTCACTGGTGGGCTTTTGTTACTAATAACGACACCGCGCCGAACTCGGAGTAAAAATATGGAAACCAGGGCATGCTACTATTTACAGTACAGTTCTCCGTCCGCTGTCCTACCGAGTGCCGTGGTTCCATCAGCTTGAAATACATATTGTCATTGACAATACGTCTAACAATAGACTAAATCGATCATCAATATGAAGCCTGAAGACCCTAGGCGGGTTGAAACTCGATGATATTGGCGCAAGATTACAATACACAAGCCGTGACCCATAATGGCAGTGGCGAAAATGATTTTCCTTTGAATACAGCAGATAGAACCGACTCTCCGTGATTTAAATCACCGAAATTCAAGGTAGAACCCTTTTGGCATATATCTGTTTGATTTGATGTTGCGTTACATCCCCAAAGCTTTCATTTCGAGTTTTGATAGTCCTGAATCAGCCCAGCGATTGATTGACTTATATTAACCTCGGCACAGGACCCCGGCATCAACTTGGACCCCAATACCTGGAACGTCTCGTGATCCCACGATTGGGCATCCGGAATATATCCAGACGCTGCTTTCCCGTTAGCCATGGTCACAATCATGGTCTTGTTCATTGGAGACTCGTGCTCAATCTTCCAACCTATGCGGGTGAAAATTTCCGCACCGATGGTAGCAATCGCAATGTCACCCAGCGCAAGCACTCCGGTAAGAATGTCCACATCTGGGCCCGGTGCATATGTGCCTGGAACGCCCTCCCGTGCGCTGTCCAGTCGAGTTCGCCCGGGACATGTTGCATTCTTTTGCTGACTCCAAATCGTTGGGTTATAGTCCCACTCAGATGTGTCTGACATGACCCGGATCACCTCCTCGCCAATCATGGTGCCGGTGCTTGTCAGCTCGCTGAATAGCCTCCGAATCATGACCGGATCTGGTCTGTTGGAAAGACTGATCGAGATGATCTGATCCCGTATCGGCTCCTCAATGGGCTCTTGAGGCACTGTGAGGCCCGTGATAGGCACATGCCCCATGGACGCCAGGTTGTTCGTTCCAGTCCGTCGAAAGAGAGGGTTAACATCACCCGACGGCCATTGGGAATTCAAGGCCACAAAGCCGCTATCCCCAAAGTTTTGCTCCACCCATCGTGCCATTGCACCTGGCCAGTCCGCACTAGTATAGGCGCCCAAGTATGACTGCACTGGATGCATCGAGTAGCTGGTGTACACAGCGATGGGGGTGTTGTTGGTGGCCGCAAAGGTAAGAACTTGGACCTCCCGATTTACGGGGCCAGTTAAATTGGCGTCTTGAGTCCATCTACCAGTAAGAGGGTTCAAATAATCCCGGTTGACGTTCAAGTAAGCATTGCCTGTCGAGTATCCTACCTTGGCCGGGACCATCCGAGAGAGGGCCTGGTGCACCGCAGCAGCCGCAGCATCAGCGAGGCTGGCATATCGGTAGAGATCCCCATTGCCCCAGTGTGACCCCGACAGAGCCCCGGTGCCACATGGGGCCCCTCCGTGTGTGTGAGTGTACGAAATAATGATGTTCGGCTTGGTTGTATTGAGGATGCTCGCGACCTTGGCCTGTGCGGCTTGAAACACTTGCTCTTCAATGTCAATAACCTCGGCGCTTATGAGCGCTCCAACCTGATCATTGCTTGAGAAGACGATGGCCCGGACATGGAGCTTTTCAAGTTCAAACTCATTGAGAGCAGGCCAGTTCGGGTTGGGTGGAGGAGTAATATCCACTTTGCCCGTACCGACCTTGAACCCATCATTGCTTCTGCCGAGCGCACTCGCGGGGAAGGCGCACACTATGGCTAATAGCCTGCATATAGAAATATGAAGCAACATCTCGATTGGACGACTCCTCGAGAATAAGTCATCCGCCGTGTTCAACGGGGTTGGTGAATAAAACAATGGTCAATGTACAAAGAAAGAAAAGGTTGCTGAGTTTTATATCCCATAACATAGACAAATAAGTAACTAGTCGCACTGCCCATGTTGAGGCCTTCGTATTTAAACTTGGTCGTTTTTGTGCCTAGGATCCATTTAAAAAGATCCCATATTCATTCAATGTCAAAGACCGGCATCAGCTTCCGAAGCTGCATTGGTTATACCAGGATTGAACATTTCTAATGCGTTCGGCCAGCAGCAAGCTGACAAAATAGCCTGAAGTCATACTCTTTGAACTCGCGACATTGTGGACTGACGCAGTTGATTTTGCCAATCCGATTTCGCGGGGTAGGCGGCTAATCGCAAGCCTATAGGGTGAAGACGGGGATAACAGGGCTGATCAACAGTGCTGTTGTGGGGTTTATAGTTGCGTGGGGTGTTCCCCGGCTTATCACATCCGAAAATATCACCAATTAGTCAGTCGGCTGGGCTTTGCTTCGTTGCTGGAACACATCATTGGCTTTAAATCCGCATCGCTCACGGGGCAAGAGTTCCGTTGTATCCCTGTTATGCTGTTAATTGTAGTTATCATACGAGATACCTTGCAATAGTATGCGCTGTCGACTGTCTAGTCAATGTGAATTCGGCCCGACTGGCATCTGGTTATGCCACATTGCCGAAAGTATCAAGCACAGAATATGAGGAACCGAATGTTAAGAGGAACAGCAACGGTCGCTTCGACATTAATATTACTTACTGCCCTGCAAAATTTTAATTGATAAATATCCGTTGACAAAAGCTCCCCACCCGCCATTCATATCCATTTTACGATTGTTTAGAACTGCATCCGGATAGTCAAATAGAATTTCTTCTGAACACTTGGGCCAGGCCATTGTTATCAACCATTGAAAAATGAAGCTGAACAAACTTCTTCTTGTAGCCTCGGCAGCTGTGGGCAAGGCCATTCGATTTACCAACTCAAACTTTGACAACATTACGGTTGGAAACCCTTTCAACATAACATGGTCAGATGCCAATGGGCCTGTGACTTTGGAACTACTAAAGGGTGGAACCCCGTCATGGTCCGTCTCTGTTGGCCTCATTGCTGGTAAGACTATGCGAAGTGTTTTCGCTCATCTCTCATCGCCAAACGATTAACATGCTCACAGCTGATCAATCGGAAAATTTCTATGTCTGGACACCAAATGCTACATTATTGTCGGACACGTACAACATCAAGTTCAGTGATGATTCCAGCTATTGCCACAGCTTTCAGTTTGATCTACTAGGGGCGGCCTTGACTTCACTTACAACATCCTTAGTCACGGCGTCCGCATCCTCAACATATGCCACGACGTGGATCTGGCCAAGTAACTGATGCCATTCATCAGAGGAAGGCTTATTGTAGCGTCATTCGACACCAAAGGCTACAGTCTAGGATGGAGTTTACGAGTGACTAAGATAGAAATGAACAATACTGCAGATTAATTGCATCGGAACCTACGATGATTTGCTTTTCGGTTAGTCATTAAAAGCAATAGCTCGGATTGAAACTGTGAATATTAACAAGTGAAAGTGGTATATGTAAGCATGTTGAAAGATCCGTTATTTGCAGTGAAGAATTTATTTTGACTCACGGTTTATCTAACAACAAACCTGGTGCCTGGTTATTGCAAGTCCTTTTTTGGTTTCTTTTTGTTGCGGGATTGCCACCTGGCTACCCACATTTGTTTTCGCGCAACTACTTCTGAATAAAGAAGTCGATAGTCCTTGAATACCCCTCACCCTGACCTACCTTTGCGATTCGAAGAAGACGAGCAAATTATGCTAACTCATGCGTGTTGGCTTGCCTGACCTCCTCTTCTGACAAGTAGTTGATATCATCCACGGAGGCAATATAGACTGCACTGTATGATTGGGCGAGTTCACGATCTATCCTGTTCAGTACCTCGTTTTCCTCTAACCACCGATCATGATCTCACTCCTTACGCTCGTCAATCACCTGTTCCAGGTCGAACATCTCGCCGGGATCAAAAGTGCATCGAACTAGTGATGTCCCTTCCACTAGACGCCGGAATGCTGCTTCGTAAAGTGGTTCACTGACGTACGAAGCGTCGTAGTCGGGAGGAGCAATGAAAAGGTTTCGCAATCTACCTTCGTTATATGCCATGCGTTCTTTCATTGACTTTAAGATGTATTGTTGAAATATTAACGAACATCCTTGGTTGTCTGGCTCACCGTCCAAAACTAAAGTCATGGCGCAAAATACCATGACATATATCTGGAGTTAGGAGGTGATGAGCTTTGACAACGTCATTAGCTTGATACTGAGGTAGAAATCCCATGAAATAGCCGAATTTCCTGGCTATATGCCGATGGTATTCAGTAAAACCCGTTGTAAAGACGAGGGTGTTCCAACGAAATGGAAGAGCGGCTGTCTCACGAGCGACAAGCCGGCAGGTAATGCGAAGAGCTAGGTCGGGGGGGGGTTGCCATCTTTAGTCTTGAACTTCTTGGTGGCAAAATCGAATACGTAGCCGCCCTCGGTATGAAAGTAGGCATGGTAGATGAGGGATCGAACCTCTGCGGGGATTGTCAGGAATGTTGGAGCGGAAGACATGATTTTGGTCAGGGATCAAACATATCCTTTCTAGGGAATTAAGAGGCTGCAAGAATGGGTATGTGGTGGATGAGGATTATGTTGTTGTATTTGTTGATTAGGGTGATGATGACAGTGAGCAGTCGGGGAAATGGTGGGGGCTCCGCTCTAAATACTTCACAATTTTAGTGTTTCACCCTTTGTGACCACGCCTCACTTTCTACTCTAGGCAGCAGTAACCACAAAGACCTTATTCCTTGTGTAAAGTATATTATGCGGACAGAACATCGTTTGCGGGTATAAGATGCGGTTCTTCAAACCATAGAGGTGTCCAAATCGTGGCCCCAGCCAGCACAGTTAGTTGCAATAAATTTAAGAGCTAGGCTACAATACCCAATCGCCTCCATGCCTCTGTAAAATGCTTTCCTAGAATATCACGAGGTTAGCATCACCCATGTCTACTTGGCGAGATACAACCAGTGTCCGGAGAAGCCTCTCCCGGTGCATTCTATCGGGGGTTCTTCTGCTCGCCGTCGACCAAATATGCTTTTCCCGATCAACGAGTGGGATCCACCCTCTCCGATAGCCATGCAGGTGGCTTGGCGCTAGAACTGGTACCTGGGCTGGGTGGTTTGGTGCTGTTGACCGTTTGGCCTGGGGCTGGCCTGACGTCCACTGGTGCTGGCCTCTGCTTTCGTCGCTGCACCTGCCCCATATATTCCCTCTGGCGCCCTCCCCCTCCAACAATGGGGCGAGCTCCATCGCACAACAGCGGCGTCAAAGTCGCTCTCGTCTAGTGGTTAGGACATTTCGTTGTGGTCAAATGAGCATCCCGAGAAAACCTGTGTTCGATTCACAGGAGGTTAGTCCACCCAGAACCTGCTACATTCACGACAATATACTGACTCTTCTAAAAGCGACAAACTCGCTCTCCTCATCTTTTTTGCATTTCTATCCTCTTTTTTTTATACCCCACCAAGATTGGAGCAATGTACCACCCCGAACATCAATCAGCCTTTCTTTTATAGAATACTTATAAATACACAAAAGACACATTACTTGCTTACAACAACCCATCTTTCCATTCTACAAAACTATCCTCTTCTCTCATGCAGCCACCTTCTATTCCGGTCAGCTTCCACGCCATTCGAGTCAAGTTGGGTGTTGCTTATTTGGCATCCAATCACCATCCAGAGAAAATCCAATTACAGATTTTTAACCCCGCCATGGCAAGAACCCACTCGCAGACGTCAGTGCAGTCGTCGCTCCCGCGCACCAAATACGGTTAGCACTCTCCCCAGGCCCACTTTGATTGCCTTGCTCTCAACCTGACCATCTCACGTGAAGGGGAGGATGGATTGGAAACCTACCGGCTCTCTCCTCCCAAGCATCCATGACAATTTTGTGCTGCTGCCCCAACAATAATCCCATCGGCATATTTCACATTACGAGTAGCCTATGCCGTATTCTCGTTCCCGCCATGTACAAGCCAGCCCCGCCTCGACCAAAAAAGACAAGCATCGTTCGTTCCCGTACTGGTTGCAAAACCTGCAGGGCACGTAGAAAAAAGGTCACCCCTCTGCACATCTACTGCTCATTCAACATTTTGACAATCGGTAGTGTGACGAGATTAAACCCATCTGTAGCACATGTAAACGGCTTGGGAAGCCATGCGAGCCCATCGAGACAAAATTCGAGTTCAAAAAAGTCACCGTCCTCGATGCGGGGAGCACACCAATCCACAGTCGCGATACGCAGCCCGGCATAGAAAGTAGCTTATTGGACAACGGTTCATTACAGACGTATAGCAGCGATATAACACCCAGTAATATTGCTACTGGCCCTCCACAAACCGCCCTCTCCCCAAACAACTGCATCAATACAGAACGGGTCGAAGACCTCCCAGAGTGGCCTTCACTAACAACATATCATGGCACACAAGTGGAGACTCTACTCGATTTCACCTCTCCCGCCGGATTTCAATTAAGCCTTGATGCTGATGATATTCCTATAGCCACTGATGTCGCTCTTGATGGTCATCAACTTGACTTCCCAGTAATACCTTATCAGACCTCGGCAACACCCGTCGCGAGTACACATGGCTTTCTTGCAGATCTGACCCACCCTTGGTTTTTGGAACCTTTTCCAACACCGAGTCCGGAGATGTTCTACATGAACCTCTGGGATACACAATGTCTTCCACTGCTGCATCCAGTATTTAAGAGATTCAACATCTTGGAGAGTCTGTCGCCCGTTGAGGTTGATGCCATAATCGCACTTTCAGCCTGCCACATTAGCCGTGCACTCCCTCAGAAGAAAGTCTTCACCACATCTGATATTCCTGGCATGGCTTTTCGACCTGATAAATCTCATCAAACACTCAGCCAACATCATTACCGCTCGGCCATTAGACAAGTAGCCTCGTGGGTAGAAGGCGAGGGAAAGTCGGACATAGGATCTACGCTGGCAATTCTCATCCTATTTTGTTATCTCGAATCATCCATGGGTAACTTTTCGGAATTCGCAATGCACTCAAACGGGATCGATATAATCACCAAATATCGGCCTGGCAAAGGAGACGATCAAATTACCCTCGAATCCGGGCTTCTTGCCGCTTTACTTCAAGCTCGAATGCAAAATTGGTGGCGAAGATTTCATTTTAGCACGCCCACGTTTCAGAAAACACCCATTTCCACTATTCTTCAACCGGCGTTAGAAACTGCCCTATACACGGCAGATAATAGCAGAGTCCTTATTCTATCGGTGCTATGCGAGTCTTTGAGTCTTGCTTCCATGGCACTGGTGCGATTTTGGGAATCTCCAGAAGCCATCAAAATGCGACCCACATCCAACATAGAAACACAAACGAAGACGAGTGAAGTAAATATTAACTCGGGTGCTGAAGGAGACAATTGGCAAGAGATTTATGAAAAGTCTTCAAATACACAATCCCAACGGCTGAATGACTGGAATTCTCACTTGCCACTTTCTGAGCTACCCGTCGAGTCGTTTACCACCGCAAGGGGTCCATCATCGCTCGATGGAGAAACGTTGGATATTCAACCCCTTTATTTCAACAGCCATGCTGCCGCCATGAACTACGCCTATTACATCACAGCACTCGTTATTCAGCACACAACAAAAAATGTTCCCATGTCTGACTCGTCTGCTAATGATGCCGACTTTTGGATTTTAATCATGCTTCGCATCGCAACCGCAATCAAATGGAAAGAATGCGTTCGCTTGAATGCGTACACGATTGGATTTTCCGGGCTACTACTTACCTGTGCCCTCAGATCGACAAAATTAAATGTCGGACTCTGGATACAAGATTGGCTGGAAGAGCGACATAGAACGAGTGGGTTTGAGGAGGGAAGCTTTCCAGTCTTGCAAATTCTCCAGGTTCTCCGAGTCGTGAATAAAGAGCGCAGTGACGGTTGCGATGTATTGGGCGTCTTTCAGCCAACAGATGACGGAGGTGGAAAAGGAAAGTTTGATTCATACCACAGCCAACGGATTACTTCCATATTGGTTTATGAAAGGTGCCGCGAGACTGGTCAGTTGTTGTCAAAAGAGATTCCACTCTATTAGATGGAGCCAGATGGAGAATGAGACAGGCATTCCGTGCAAATCGTATGGGCTGTCTAAATTGGTTTGTTAACAGTCTCTGGTTATAATTCCGGGTACAAAAACATATGGGTTAATGATCACATATAAATAAAGCATAATTGGCGGCATGAATTTCGGAGATATTTTTTATTTCGACTTCTGGCGTCGGAAATGGAGACGTACGTACTGATCACCACCCACTCGCCCTAACCCAGACATCTGTGATTGTGGAACCACTTGATGCATCGCTTGAGTCAACAACCAGATACCAATCGTACAAAGCGCCTGTGATGCATGCGTGGTTTGGGTATATCCGGACGCTCTCTCCAACCTCGAGCGGTATAGCGGGTGCCTTCTCGCTTGCGTCATTTCTTTCCCAAGCAACAATAGAATGCTCTTGGCTGATTCTTTCCACTATTAGGCGTTTTGCGGACCCTGATGAAAGTTCCGACTTGCGGTGAACAACTCCCCACCCCTTGTATGATGGACATGGCTCTCGGCCAAGCCCAAGCGCTCCCACAGCAAGAAGGGCTTCGGGTTGCGCACGCTCCTCATCATTATAAACGCTGCATACTTCGGCCATGACAGATACTGCAATTTCCTCGTCGTAGCGTCCGAGAAAGGCGCGTGAATTGGTGGATATTTGCTGCATATCCAAGAGAGAATAAACTCCAGCGTGCAGCTCAAGCTTGGTCTTGAATCCGCTTGGTGATCCGTCTATGACCTGGCGAAGAGTTTTATCAAGAGATGTACCGCGGTCTGACACTACTTCATGGCCACGAGTCAAGTTTTCGATGGCGGTTACTTGCGGTGATGCACCAACGCTAATGATGAGTTTTCTGTCCTTTGGAAGAAGGGAGGCGTTGATTTCCAATGCATTCAAACATCCTTGGATCTCCTCATGGAGTGCGGTCAAGGCCTGTTGAGGAGTCGTGTTTTGATATGAAAGACTGCTATGCGCGTAGAAGCCTTGTAACCACACCTCACCCTTCAGGTAGAGCTGCATGATGAGTTCCAGGAGCCCACCTCTATTCGCTTTGGACGGAGAGATTCCTGCGCGATGGTAGCCGGTGTCGATTTTTACAAAGATACCAGTGGGGAAGCCCGTCAGCTTGAAGATGTCAACCAAGCCCGTGAGCTGCGATGGGTGGTCGACCAGCATGGAGATGCTGTTTTCGCCCAATTGTCGGCCAATATCTGCAAGTCTTGGAACTTGGGAGCGAGGAAGAGGGATTCCATAAAGAACATTAACATTCCTTCCGACACTCTGGTATTCCTTCAGCAGTGGCACGAGGAACTCAATCTCTGCAATTGTCGAGGCGACAATGTTGATATCGCCTGAGCCTGTGCCGAGCTGCAGCCTTGTGCCTTCTATAGTCTACAATTTCGGACATCAGATAAGAGTCGACAGATGGGTCGTGGTGTTGTTTACCTTGTGGGTCTTGACGTGAGGCCTAAATCCCGCCCCAAGAGTCTCCGCTGCCTCCAGCATGGACTCGCAATGTCGCTTCATTTTCGCGATGTCCAAAATAACCGCCGGTTTGGGCACATCTGTGACATCTTTCCCAACATAGTACTTTTGAAGATCCTCCTGACGAGGCACAGTCTTCTGGGGCGGAGACATTGAGATGGCCCAAAGAGAAAAGAATTCTCAACCAAGGATGTACGACTAAGAAAATAATGAAAAGGTAAAACGCAAGTAGAGTGCAAGGAATTCTCAGAGGAGCCCGAGCTATATAAATATAAGATCAATGTTAGTGAGATGCTGTCATGGTTTGGGAGCGCTATACTACTTCCAGGTAACGGGAGCGATAGATGTGGGGCGTTGTCTACTGTATTCACGTGCCTTGTCGGGTTTGGTAAAAGGCGAACAGAATGAATGAATCAGTAGGCATGGAAGAGCATTCAATTTCAATCAGCAAATAAGAAGCTTTGAGGGTTGATGTAAATTCCAGTGATGAAAAAGCAGGGTAAATGTACGATCAGTCTGATCGGGCGCTGCCAGAAGTGTGGCTCCATTTCAACTATTTTGCCTTGGCATGGACAATATATAAACGACGCAGCTCTAAATATTGACACATTCAGAAAACTAGGATGAGAATAATTAGAACAGGTTCTGTCACAATGCGATAACTTCGGGGCTCAATCCAAGAGGAAATGAAGCGACAGGGAAAATATTTAAGCCAAACGGCGGGACAACAAATCCGCTCAGCAAGTGGACCGATGCTTTTATGAGAGTTGTACAAGAAGGTTGTTTAGTAATTGATAAAATCACAAGAGCGTGGGTGGAACGAGGGAAGATTGGGATTATTGGCAATTGGGATGATGTTCAATACATGCGCCATTGCTTTGGACCAATTTCACATTGAAATGGCAGAAAAGGCCGACATTATCCAGATATCCGGATGCAACGTACAGTACCAATATCAACACTTTCGTCAACTGGTCCAACTAAAAATAAACTACTAAGAGTTACAGCCGGGATGTTACTCAGATTCTAGTCAAACGTGACTGGCTCTCTCAAGCAGATAGAGGACACATGTTGTGGTTCCTCACTTCGTAGACTGATGCAACGGTCCTGAGTTAAACTAGTCTATAAGAGCCCACTCATTATTTATTGATAACAATTCGACGGACTCGACAGTTTTGACAACGGTCTACCCCGCAACTTGGACATGATGGACTCGACATGGGGATTCTAGTGGTGGGACAGTTGCAACATTCCCACAAAATAACTTCGGACCTCCTCTTTGGAGCCAATAGTATCATCAGCCTCTGGGTAACTTGAAAGTCTGAAGGAAAAAGACATACCGTTTCGTGAATTGCGATTCCAGTCCCAAGCAGGGTTGGCACAGATCCCCATCTTTCCAAGATCAAAGTACTCTCGGGGTCGATTTGCGACTCGTTTACAAACTTATCCCGCGTTAATTATATTACAGCTGATTAATGCCTCCAAGAAATTTCGCTTTGGTGTATCCTAGAGTGATCGGAACGGATATCTTACATATGGTGACTGCATTATTGCTTGATTAAGGTATAGTTGATGGCTGGGGTCTCTCCAGTTGCACCCCAAGTGGTTTTTCTTAATTTCAAAGATGTTTAACGAGCTGATATGATGATTTATGCAGCCGAGTCGAAGAGAGGGTTGTGCAAGAATTTATAGAAAATGCAGGAGGGGGGGATCACGACAGTACCAGAGCGATTCGAGCACTCGAGACGGTTTGCAACGGCGACCATTGTCTTAGGGCTGCGCAGCCAGGTTGCAATTGTGGCGTGAGAAGACGCATCCGGCATTCCTTGTCGTCACTATGAAGACAGGACCGTTGACCTCTTGTGATACAGTTGTGTCGCAATCAAGCTTAGCGGGTAGGCAGCAACTGAGTTTTTGCTTTTGCCCACCCCATCGTGAACTGCACGACGCGGGAAAAAAAGTACCTCGGTAGTTGTCGGAGTTGCAGGCGGAAATAGCTGCCATGGTCTCCCCTACCTCCCGCTTCTCCAGTAGGCAGTTGCCAGTGTCTAGGTTCAAAACTTGGATGCGTCATCGCCTCGCCCGCATCGTCGAGTCTCATCGGGCGTCGAATGGGAATGGGGGAGTGTGTATCCCTTGCATCCTCAGTTGCTCGGGGTGCACTGACCTGTCGTTCACGATTGAAATTTTAGCAACTCACGCCAGAAATAGACCCATTGATCGCGTAAAACATTGTTTTTTGCAGGGCGAACATTCCATTGGCCAGCGGCGACCCCGTGAAGGGAGATGGCATTGAACGGTGGGGAACCGAGGAGGGGTGGTGGTTAGGAGTTGAGTCTCGCATCTCATGTCGTGAGATCAGCTTATGCCAATCAACGCGTGTGACATTATTGGCTTCCCAGTAAGATGGATCACCGTTCTGAGTCCCAATTGTCTCGGAATCAATACGGGCCTAATGTCTTCTGGTCACTCGATTCCAATTGACCTTGTTGCACGTGCTGAAAGCGAACCCGGCCGTGCTGCTCGCGTAAAGTAGAAAGAAAATAGACCAAGGCGCGTCATCAGAGCGCTGTGATAGGACCATGGCGGGGACAACAGCCAGGCAGAATCGGGAGGGGTAAAGGGTTCAGAGACATGAAAATGCTACATGTCATACAACGGGATCAACTTCGATATGCTCGTATCTGAGAATGGAGAGAAGAAAAAGAAACGAAAAAATAGGGAAGTCTTTTTTTAGAGTCACATGAATAAAGGCGCCAGCGTGTGGTAGAGGCAATCAAGACATTTTTTGTGAGAAGCGATATTTTTATCACAGGTCGCAATGGGACGCGGCAGTTTTTTTTTTTTTAATTGTATTATTCATTTCATTCATTCGTGCGAATTTGACCGCTTTGGTTTGTTGTTTTGCTTTTACAATTGAACAAGAAAAAAAAATTGATCCCCTCCCGTCATACACGTTTCTCATCTACCTCGAGGTGTAACCACCGTCAATGACAATATCGGCACCGGTGGTGTAGGTGCTGGCGTCGCTGACGAGGTAGACGTAGGCGCCCTTGAGCTCCTTGGCGTCGCCGTTGCGGCCCATGGGGATCATGCTCCTCCACAGCTCCTGGGTCTCGGCGTCGATGAAGTCGGACAGGCCGGTGTCGATGTAGCCGGGCGAGATGCTGTTGACGCGGGCAAAGTCGCGCCACTCGTTGGCGAGCGAGCGGGCCATGTGGATGCAGCCGGCCTTTGCGACGTTGTACGAGGTCTGCTCCTGGGGGAAGTTGGCGATGTGGCCCGACATGGAGGCCGTGATGACGAAGGAGCCGTGGCCCTGCTTCTTGAAGTGGGCGCCGACGGCCTTGGCGCAGTAGGCGGTGCCGTTGAGGTCGACCTGGATGACATGGTCCCAGTCGGCGGCGGTACCGTCAATGACTCCAGCGTTGGCGGTGGCTCCGGCGCTGTTGTCGCATCTCGATTAGCCTCATGGCAGCGGGGTAGGAGGGGGAGGGGGAGGAGTGAAGCAGGAGGGATGGAATGACGGGAGAAAGTCAATTGAGCTGAGGAGGGGAGTGAGAGCGGCAGTGAGGGGGAGCAGAGCAGCAACAAACAGGAAACTCACTTGGCAATGAAGGCATCAATCTTTCCAAACTCGCCAATGACCTCGTTGACGAAGCGCTCGACGTCGTTGTAGTCGGCGCTGTTGAGCTTGTAGGCCTTGGCCTTGACGCCGTACTCCTTGATCAGCTCCTCGACGTTCTTCTCGGCGCCCTCCTTGCGGGAGGCGTAGGTGATGGCGACGTCGGCGCCCATCTCGGCGCAGCCTCGGGCGGCCTCAATGCCCATGCCGCGGGGTCCAGAGGCGCCGGTGACGACGACGACCTTGCCCTTGAGGCTGAAGAGGTCTGTGAGGCGGGAGGCTTGGGGGATAGGCTGAGGCATGGTGGGCTGTGGTGGTGGTTGGTGGGACGGGGTGTGGTTGTGATTGGGAATGGAGTCCTTTTTTTCTTTTTCTTTTCTCGAGGAGGAGTAAACAAAGGGAGGGAGGATGAGGAATCGAAAGCTATGCGGTACACAAAGTCTAGGAGCAAAAAGGGAGGAGGCGTCCGGTATTAGTAGTCCTGAGTAGCACGCTCTGACAGGCAAAGACCAAGCAAGCTACACCTGGTGGGCTGTGACCTTGTGTCTCGGCTCGAGCGGGGGAGGATGGTGATGTGCCAGAGCAACGGCCCTCCCCCCATGTACAGTACGCAGGCCGGGCTGCAACACGTTCCGGGGCAGCCAGAGGCTGAGAATGGAGCACGGTGATGTCATGGATCAAGCTTCGAAGAAAAGACGCCGGAGGTGGAGGTGGGAGGGGAGACGTCGCTCAACGACGGCGACTACGCGGAATGGGTTCAGCCAAGGGGGAACCTTGACGCCCCCCAGTCTCGGTCGCGTCCCAGGCTCTGTTTTGCCGTGGGCATCATTTTGCGAGGGGAGGAGGGGGTGCGCGCGTACGGAGGAGAGGACGGGTAGGTAGCTGTACATACATGGATGGATAGATGCAGAGCAGTAGTGTCTCGTTCTCGGTGAAGGGCGAGTGAAGTGCTGCGCTGCATTGGCTGGCACTGCAAAGCTGCAACGGACTGACAAGTATTGCAGGCATTGCAGGCATAGTTACTGTACAGGCAGACAGGTAACTAGACAGGTCGACAGGCATACAGGCACCTCGCCGAAAGCTCGTTTTCGCGCATGAACCACACAGCGGTCCAAAGAGGGGCCGCGCCGTGGGCAAAGGAGGGGTCGAAAAAGAGGGGCATGCAATCATGACGGGGAAAGGCCCCAATAGGATGATGTAGACGACTGATGCCGACTCATGATGAGTGAGACGCCAACGCGATAATGCCGTCGCTTTTTCTTGCTCTCTATTTTTCGCCTCTCTGCGGGAGCCTCGATGCAACGGTATTCCGCGGTGCAATGCGGCGAGCGCTGCGAATGCTCTCAAATGGTGCAACCAACTGAGCTGGACTGTGCTGTGTTGTGCTGCTCGAGCATGTGAAAGAGAGACAGAGCTTCCACGAGCTCTCTGCTCTCTCCCCTGCCCTGCCTCCTCTCTGCCTTGCTCTGTCTCACATAGCTACCCCTGCCACGCCCCATCGCGCCCCATACATACATACATAGCTCGCGTGTCCCTCCCCTCAGAAAGCCATGTCTCTGGCCAAGCTGGGCCTCGCCGAGAGACCCCGAGCCCCCCGTGTCTCCCGCGCCGGCCTGTCGCGGCCCATGGGCTTGTGGAATTCTTTGTCATGTTGACTGAAAGTCATGATTCACCATGATTAACACCTTGCTAAGCAAAGCTGCGGCGCCCCTCTTTTCGCTCCCGGGCCTATCTCCCCGCTTACCAAGTACTGCGACGACGTACATACTGGTCTTCTCCAGACTGGGACCGGGACTGGGACACAGAAACAAACTCCTCTCTCCTGCGCTGTAAACAACCACCAATGCATCACCCCCCATGCTGCCAAATCTCGGAGAAATAATGCCGGGGATGCAAACACGTTTGTCTGCATGCAGCTGCACCCAGTTGCATCCACTGTGCAGGGCTCTTCCCTTCTCATTTACGCGCTCCATCAGGGTCAACAGGTCAACAGGTTCGATCGGGCCGTGACGTCACCCCCCCTGTAACTATCCCCTTCTCCCCACCATATGACATTTGCACTCCCGACTTTGACCAGAATCAGCTCATGACTTGTGTCGCATCGTATTCGTCCTGTCTGTCCCGGCACCTCGTGCGCCATATAATTACTGCCGATGCGAATAACTCCAGCCGAGCGCTTACTCTCCCACCCCCTTTCCCCCCTTCCCGAGCCTCATTACTTACTGTTGCACTCCGCCAAGGTACCATCTTTATTTCCAACGATCCGATCGCGCGTCTCGCCGCCCTTGGGTGCTGACATTACCCCCCTCCACCATCATCACCCATACTCATCAATCCTTCCCCCCAAGGTCATTTTTTAGCGACGTTGCACCCACCAGAAATGCTTCGCTGTAACGCAGCACAGAGCGCAACGCAGAGCCCAAAAGCCAAGCCAAGGCCAGCCCTGCCCAGCCCCAACTCAAAACCGCTCAGGCATCTTACTTTTGCCCCCCTCAACGCAACGCAACTGTCGGCCCGAGGCTGCTGCGCGGGTGCCCGAGCCACCATGACATGACACTATTCAACCCAACCCGACCCAACCAATTCTATTCTGACCAATTCTGACCCCCCGCACACTGTCTTTCTTCGGCGATGTCGCCGCTCGATGCGGCACGCGAATCGGAACATCTGTCTTCTTCTTCTCCTTCCACTTCCAGCTTTTGCTCGCGGCTATCGCGGGATCGGCAACACCAAACTTGCATTAGCATACACATCCAAGAGCACTATTTCCACCTAAGCAGGCCACGACAGGCCAAGGTGATCCCGTCCACCCTATTCTGTTTGACTGCATATCGCCCCTATCTCGAACTAGGTAAGCCCTCATGTTGAACCCAAACCAACGTCCTCCCTTGTCCTGAAACATGTCTCCATTACATAGTCTTTAGTCAACTTGTTGATGCTTTTCGCCTCACTTATCTGCCACACTCCCCCTACCCATGCCTCTCCCCATGCCTACCCCGCCTCTGCCATGACCTTGAGCTGCATTACCTCTAGCTCGACCTCTACCCCGGCCTCGGCCAGCCCTGTCGCTTGCCTCTTTCTGTCGTCGTTCGTTGTCTCGTAACAGGGCTCTCTTCTCTTCAACGAGGTGCCGCGGCGTTTTGCCACTTGCGTTTGGCTGATCCATCAGATGATCCCCGCCAGCTTCTGTCAGGATGGCCAGCATCTTGTCCTGTGCCCGTATCTTGTCATCCACCGACTGGCCAGGTGGTAACCCATGACTTGCTTCATGTACCGGCGTGTTTCCGCGTTTGTTTCGAGTATTGATTTCAGCACCGCTCTCAAGCAAAAGTCTCACAGCCTCAAACTGTAGGCAATACGCGGCGACATGAAGTGGTGTATTTCCCTTCTCGTCGACATCGCTTACTGATGCGCCATTGGCCAGAAGCACAGCAATAGCATCTGCATCGGTGGCGGCCACGTACAGAGGTCGATGGACCAACAGGTGCAACGCGGTATCGTTCTTTTTGTTGCGTAGACTTGCATCTGCCCCGTTTTCGCATAGGAATCTGATGATAGACGCACCATCTTTCCATTGCTGACCATAAGACGCCGAGGCATAGTGCAAGGCTGTATTCCCCTCATTATCCTGAACATTGATCAGACTTGGGTTTCCAGACAACAGCAATCTAAACGTAGCAAGGGCTCTCTGTACGCGGTCCTGTTCCTCTACGAGGCCATCGTCTGTCCCTCCAATATTTGGGTGAGCGGCTGCCCAGTGAAGAGGCAGATGTCCCGCGCTGTCTCTGCACGAAACCATGTCGTCAATTCCTTCTTCTTTGCTTCCAATTTCAAGCAGGGCTTTGATCCCGTCGACATTCAAGTAAAGACTGGCAATGGAAAGCGGCGTGATGTCCCAGACCGGACCGTTGTTTCGAGACCTGAAAGCCCCGTCATCATCGCACTGCATTGTAGTTGCATGCACGTTAGCGCCGCCATCGACGAGCCTTTGAAGAAGATCAGGGCCGGCCCAAGACGCAACCAAGCTCATGACAGTATCGCGTGGCTGTCCTGGCGTTCCTTCTCCATCGAACTCATTAAACCAGTCCTGTGACCAATATTCCGCATCATTTGCGTTCGCTCCCTTGTCTAGCAGGAACATAATTAGCTCCTGGCGGGCTTCTTTCACATTTTTTGCCGATCTGTTGCTCGCTGGACCTCCATACACCTGGGTTGCAGCCGAGAGAATTGCCGTCCTGCCGTGCTCCTTGGCGTGGATGTTCGCGTACGCCGGCCGGTTGCTAAACAGCCACCGCACCATCTCGAGCTGAGCATGGGTACACGCCACATTTAACAGCAAGAATCCCCGTTCCTCGACGGCCACAACTGGCACAGACGACGCGGCATGATGCTCCAGGAGAATCTGAAGGACATCGGTGCTTCCGGCCTTGGCAGCAACGTAAAACACGTCCCAATGTGTTGGCACCATGGGCCAAACAGCATATGGGCTTTTGGGCAGGTACTGCTTGAGCATAGCGACATCATTTTGTGTGATTATGGTCATCATCAACTCCCCAAATTCGCTTTCGACCAAAACAGCGCCATCCCGGTCAAGGATAGACAAAGGGCGGAGGCTGTCGTCCGTCTCATATCCATCCTCTGAAGGGGGTTTTCGAAATGCTCGGTAGGGTGAATCCACAATGGGGGTAGTAGGCTGTGGAGGCATGCCGTCGCTTTTTGGAGAGGCGCTTAGAGTAGCGTAGTTCAAATATTTCAATAGATGGTGGCTGTTTTATGGGTATCTCTACCGTTGCAGAATTAATTTCGCCCCCTTTTGCGCGGAGTCATCCGGCGGCCAGGTCTAAAAGTGGATCGCGGCAAATTTGGCCATCGGTGGGTGGACTTGGAGAGCGCCAACTGACAAAATATTGACATGAAGCGGTGCGAAATGTTTCTTGTATGAAATTGGGCTCTTTAGATTTTCCTAGATGTTTTAATCATTGTCTTGGCTGTTAATAGATTGCATTTTGGCGGAGATGCCGTATTAAGCCTACCCTACTGCTGGACGATTTTGGGCTAACTCTACAGCCAATGAATTCACTTCGTTTCCCTTCAGACGATACTAGTAAGATAAACCCCCCAGCTGAAGACTGCTTGATAACCGAAGATTCTGAAATTTTGGCAGAAACCCTTTGTGAAATGAATTAGATATTTTGAAAAGTCTCACTTATTCTACTTGATGTTGAGTATGGTAAAAGAAGTGTTGTAGGTTTTGTCTACAACTCAGACGCTTTGCTAATTCTTTGGCTGGTACATTGCCAGGTCTGCAAGATAAGCAACTCCTACCCGCTCAAACCTCAGGCAGCGTTGCCGCTCGGGTTGAACAAGTGAGAAATTGAATATGCAGATTGCAACTTACATCAACATGTCCAATGGGCGCGATGCGTAGATGCGATTACGCCTTAATCTGCCCCACAAATCAGACAAGGCGGTCCACAACGCGTCTTGTCAATTGCACCCTAGTGTAAGACAGGCGCAAGACACGTAAGGCGTTTTTGCCAAGTTATCAACATGGCTTTGACAAGTCTGTGACAGTGAAAATGAGCGCATTTGTCTTTGGTTGGTGCTGAGCCAGGCTAATATGATGTCACACCCTGGCTTGTATCTATTTGCTTATCTCACCGACAAGTAGCCACTGCGTCATAAGGAGCGGATGACAACCGACGGTTGACAGACTCAAGACGAGACAGAGCATTATAAAAGGCTTGTCGTTTCGCGTTATAGTCGAGGGAAATAATCCGAATCATAAACCATCTGCCATGTACTAGACAAATTCCCTTCAATCTTCGACCTCTACTGACCTTTTTCAGCGCGACTCATTCATTCTTTAATCGCCATGGCGTTAACTACTACTATGTCACATTCATATCATTCAATTGACATGATAGGTGATAATAAGAACGCGAAGAAAGCTACTGCTCACTCAAATGGCGCGGGGCCTGTTGCAAAGCGATGGGACTACCGCTACAGCGACGAGAGTCATTCCATGACCATCTCGCCATTAAAGGAAACGGCTAACGCGCTCGATATTTCGAAAACAACACCTCTGGGGGCAGCACGCCCCCATAGAGAATATTATCCTTGGCAGAGCATGTCCGTTTGTGCTACGGAGGAAGCTGCCCTTGGAACAGTTGCACCTCTGACATGTGCCAAGGGCAAGGGGCCATTCGATCTCTCAGATGCCCTCAACTATGGATATACCGCGGGGCCCACAGATCTGGTTGAATTCTTCACTTCCCATGTCAAAAGAATCCATGATCCACTGTACAAGGACTGGAAGACTTGCCTAACATGTGGATCTACCGCGGCCATTGATCTGGCTCTTCGGATGTTTTGCAACCGAGGAGATTGGATTCTTGCTGAGGAGTTCACTTATTCGGGCACCCTTCTAGCTGCCAAGGCCCACGGACTCAATGTCGCAGGCATCAAAATGGATGACCAGGGTCTAGATCCAGAGGAACTCGATTGGAATCTTTGCAACTGGGAAACAACGAAGGGCAAAAAGCCGTTTGTCCTGTACACCATCCCCTCTGGACAAAACCCCACCGGGGCGACACAACCAGCTGACCGAAAGAGGAAGATTTATGAGATTGCACAAAAGCATGACCTATACATCATTGAGGATGATCCGTACTATCTGCTAAGCCTATCTGGAGGTGCAAGTGGCACTGTTCAAGAAGAGTCTGTTCAAACCCAGGATGATTATGTCAAAAGGTTGCCTGTCTCGTACCTTTCTCTCGATACGGATGGCCGCGTGCTTCGATTAGATAGCGTATCCAAAATCTTGGCACCTGGAATGCGAGCTGGATGGGTGACAGGCAGCAGCCAAATAATCGAATTGTATGTGGCATTCGCTGATCTGAGCACGCTATGTCCAAGCGGCCCAACCCAGGTTTTGCTTTATAAGCTGTTCCTGGAGACATGGGGCCAAGATGGCTTCATAGATTGGGTTATGCGACTTTCTACGCAGTATAGAAAGCGCCGCGATGTTGCACTCGAGGCGTGTAACAAGTACTTTCCCCCAAGTGTTTGCACATGGAACACTCCAGACGTCGGCATGTTCATCTGCCTCCGAGTGAACCTGAAGCACCACCCTCTCTGGGAGAAGCGACAAATCGAGGATGGCGATGGATCAGAATTTCGCCAATTGATTGAGGATAAGATTTCCGAAGCCGCCGAGTCCAGAGGAGTTTTGGTAGCCAAAGGCAGTTGGTTCACGGTCAGGCATCATGCAGGCCAGCTGTTCTTCAGGTTGACGTTTGCTGCGGCGCCACGTGAAGATCTGGAGCAGGCTTTTCATAAGTTGGGTGACGTGATTGCATCCGAGTTCGGAATCAGATCATGAGATAGTGCAACGGTCATTTCTATACATTTCATCTATAAGCATAATCAATTACGATTTCTTTTTGTGTGTGAGTTGCCTACAAATACGAGGTCTTGAAATCAGAAAAAATAAAAAACCCAGCATTCTGTAAAATGTATGCCGCTCCATGAGGAAAAAAAAGAATCCTGAAAAATGTTCAACTGAGGATCCAGTCCTCGATCGCCAAACAGCTCTAACCCTTGCTGGAGGTGGGGGCTTGGTACCGCCTGACGAGATTTCAAGCCAACTAACGCTAAGGGTCCGTCGCAACGAAAGCCTTACCAGTCGGCTGAACTCCACATCAGGCCTTCGCAAAACGGGACATTTTCTGAACGACTCTAGAACAGTTGGAGAAGAAAAACACCAATATATGACTATCTCTTGTTCAAAATTCTCAAAAATTGATTAGAAGATAGATGCGAGAGCTGTGGTGGTTGAACCATAGTTCTGACCATGACTTTCAAATGGGAGCTAGTCCAATAGGCGCGGAAATTAGTAGTAGAATTGGCGGAGCCATCGGCATTTCGGCACTCATAGTGCCCCATCCACGCATTGACAGGCACCACGATCCTTCACAATGTCAATCAGATACCCATTTCATCCTTTTAAATTGCGTCACGTGTTTCACTGTCTCAAGCTGCCCCCACAGTCCTAATTCCTTGGATAAGGCAGACCGTTTTCTTGGCAGCGTTTGCGCCACATACCGATGGTCTCCAATTTCATCTTGACTCTCGCATCCTGGCAAGACACCGAGAGCCGTAGACGGAGGAGATGAGTTCTCTGTTTGGGAACTCAACTGGGAACGCGACCGTTTCATGGCAGCCTGAGCCAAAGTTCCGCGGAACATGGGGCATCGTGTCCGCGTGTCTTGCCACGCTTCTGCTGTGCACTTGGACAGCGGTGCATCTCAATATTCCAGCCCCCGGGAGGCCGACAACACAACCATGGCGGAAAATAGGTTGGATGCTTGTTGGCCTATTGGCCCCTGAAATGGTATGCTTCAATCCCCGCGCAGCTGCTCATCAGAACCCTCGAGATTAAGTATCTGCCATTTAGGTCGTATTCACAGCATGGACCCAAAAAAGATCTTCAAGTATATTGCACAAGAGCATGGTAAAAGTTCTCCGCCAGCCGAACCCGCCAACATTATGGGAGAATGTGCGAGCCTGGCCAGTTCGGACCTGGACATCAATCTGCCAAGCCCCAGGCGCAATTCAGAATTGGGTTTCTAAAACTGTTCGAGCCATTTTCAGACCTTCTTCCCCGTCCTCGTGGCCGATGAGAATTAATTCTTGTGGAGAAGAAGACAAATCATTGGTGGAGGTAATCCGGTCTCATCGCGGAGAACTTTAGGTGCGAGGCTAATTTCTCTATTAGATGTATCATCTGAGCCAGATGGACGACGTAAAGCTAGGCGGATCTGAAACAGTACCGCAGCCCGTCCAAGGACACAGATTTTCTACGTGGACAAAAACTCATAGTTGGTATGCTGTGATGGGTGGCTTCGCCATCGACATGCGTCATCTCCCGCGGGGCTTTGTCCCTGGCTCGCCGAGTTTTCAGACTCTGTCGGCAGAAGGACTTTTGCTGCTTGCGCGATGCAAGCCAGAACTCCTTCCAGACATCTCCAAGGAGGAGATTCTGGACAAGAGCAAAACAGATGGTTTCAAAAAGTTCATGATATGTGTGCAGGCGAGTTGGTTTTTGGTGTCGACCATTTTTCGCCTGTCCAACAAATATCCCATCACCCTCCTAGAGCTCAACACATTTGCGCACGCATTGTGTGCGCTCTTCGTATATGCAATATGGTGGTCGAAACCTCTAGATGTGGCTGGGTCGACGCTTATAGATGCTCGGTTATGCAAAGATCTGGTGGCCTTTCTGGCCATGGCCAGCAATTACACAGGTCGCCGGGAGATGGAACTCTTTCGGTACCAGCCAGAGATGGGTTCGACCCCCCGGGTCAGGTTCGATCTGAGGTCATCATCTGGTGCTCCTGCCGACTTGGTCACAACTGCCAAATTCGAAAATGAAGACGGCGCAGTCCCGGCCAGATCAACCATTTCTCCAACTGATATCACAGACCCAGAAAGTGCCTTCCAAGTACCAGAGCCCTCTCTGGTTCTACAAATGGGTCACACCTTACACGGTTTCTGTTTTGAACAAGGAAACGAAATACCACTGTCGTCAACTTCTGCCCAGCGACAACCCGGTATCGTGTTGGGCCCAGGAGATATCCTCCGTTGGAGTCATGCTTCGGAGTTTGTAGAGCGCTTCCTCAAACATCAAGAAGCTGGTCAGTTCTGTATCGACTTCAGAGGTGATGATGCCGACCCCGAACTCGACCCTGATCGCGTCCCCAGTCTCGTTGTGGACAGGGCTCAGAACTGGCCGACCAACATTATTAGTTTCACCAGGTTCCAGGCAGAGCACATCTCAACACACATCGCCTTCGGGTTATCTGGCTTGTTTTATGGAGGCTTTCATCTGATCGCGATGAATGCGCCGTTCCAGAACCAGACGGAGTATTCTCTCTGGCTCCTCTCATCAGCTGGTCTCTGTGCTAGCGGACCCGGTGCGCTCTTGGGTCTGTATGCTAACTTTTTACGGGAGTGGCTCAATCGCACCAAACGATACCGCAACTCTGACAGCCCGACCAAAAAGGAGACGGCCTGGGACAGTGTTATAAATATGGGATTGTTTCTCCCTCAGATCCACTTCTTCTATTTCTACCTGCCAACTCTTGCAGCAGTGCTGCTCTTTGCGAGGGTGTTTTTAATTGTTGAGTCTTTTCTGAGTTTATCACACTTGGATCCCAAGGTGTTTGCCATTCCGTCATGGACAGCGTACTTTCCACATGTGAACTAAATTCAAGATGACTAGCACAAAGGAAAGTCTATTCACACTGAAACCGTGGAACAATTCGGACTGCCCTTGGTCGGATGGAACAAAGGCAACAAGGTAGGTAACTCACCAGTATATACCTAATGACAAAAATAGAATTTCAAGGTTTTATACACCACATCTACCATAAACACTGCACCCATACGCGTATAATTCAATTTACCCCAGAAAGCCATACCATGGCTTTGTGAGATTTTGTGGCGTTCTCCGGGATGTTTGCCATAGCCAAAGCTTAATTCGGCCAACACCCCAATAATTGCAATAACTCGTCTATTTGCAACAGAATTTGCGGTTTTTACTATGGGTAGCTGCAAGCTGCCATTTACTGCAGGATCTTTGAAACGAGGTACTGAATTCAGGGTGGGACATTTTCGTGGGAAGCTTTGGTCGTTGGACCTCTGAGAGGCGGAAGCGTGGAAGTTTTCGGTTGGACTTTGGAATAAAGCCAATCATATCTTTATTTCAGATAAGGAGGCCCCATCGCGTGGGCCTTATCTATGCCCCTGTTATTAAAACAGCACAGGACAACCTGTTGACTTTATGGGGACTACCTCCAACCAAAAGGAGCTTAACGAGAAGCCTCATTCCGGGCCGAGACAAAATCCGCAAGATGTGACTTGTCAACATCCCCTATTTCAGAAACTCTGATCACTTTCTTGAGACAGAATCACATTACCCCGCCGTCTCAGTAACTATTCTTAACTACAATTCATTCAAAGACAACCTCAAGATGCAGGAGCGAGCTGTATGTGGACTGGATTTGATTTGAGATCGCACCAGCCTACGTGGCAGATAGCTCACTGGATGTATAGGTCACCGAACTTATCGGAAATAGCCAAGGTCCGGTCCAACTTCTTAGGATAGTTGGCGGCTGGGGCCTCACCAAGTATGGAAGTCCTCGACTTGACAAAGACTACTGCTAACAGCTTTATTTCTGATTAGTGGGCCAGGTTTATTGTGAGACTCAGTTAACACTAGAAGATTTGGAAATTCTAACGATAAGTTCTCAGTATGTTACGGAGTGTCATTTCAGGAACCATTACTGCTGGGGCCGTCGGCGTCTCTGCATCGATTGTTGGAGGCATTCTGACAGGCTCTGCGGCGATTCCATTCCTAGTGGGTTCAACTATCGGTTTCGCCGTTGGAAGCTTTAGGTGGTACTTCAGTGCCACTAAAGAAGCACTTGGTCAACTCAGAGCTCATCCTTCACTGCTACGGTTGCATCTTATGACGAATTACCCATGGATATCAGAATTGCAGAACAAGAGCCTGGATTGGTATACGGTCGAGAGGTTCAACTCCACATGGTCCCTCAGAGGGATGCTGGTGGTAGCTTGGTTGACTGCCCAGCCTGCATTGGATGAGATGCGACGATGTGAAGAGGCAGCGATTTTAGAGGAAGCCCTACGCAAACGGGATACTGACACCGGAGACAAAGCCGAGCTCTTGGAATAAATGCAAAGCCCATACCTGCTCTCAAGTAGTGTAATTACGTCATAGAGGATGATTTTAGGCATAAAGGTTAGATATTTCTATTTCTCAATTTCAAATTTCATGTTTTATGGATTCAAGCTTTTCAGCCACACACTATCGGTGTGAAGGAGCTCGTCGCGCGGAAATCCCTGCTCGAAAATCCGACTTGGGCCTGAATCTCTCCACATCCAATCACCCACTGCTGTTGGGTGACATCCCAGTGGCTAATGTCCCTTCGGGTGAGGTCAAAGGTCACCTCAGTTGAATTACCAGCCTTCAGATAGACCTTGTCAAACCCTCGAAGAACATGCTTCGGCGTGGAAGCCGCATCAGATCCTTGAGGCAAGCTCAGGTAGAGTTGCGGCACTGCGTCGCCAGCAACAGATCCAGTGTTTTCAAGCGTTACTTTAATCTGATAGACGACCTCCCAAAGGTTGGGGTTTCCTCCTTGTTGAATCTTGGCCGAAGCAGGTAGGCTCGAAAGAGTGCCGGTAAAGGTCGGTGTCACATCCACCTCCGTCGAGAGCGAAAAGGTGGTATACGACAGTCCGTAACCAAATTCATACAAAACACTCTTGTTGTAGTAGTCAAAATGTCCTAGGAAGCAATCAGTAAATATCCGCAACCCCAACTGCGTGCCACTTACGGTAGTCGATCAAAAGTCCTTCTTCAAAGTCAGACTGCCAAGCGCCACGCTCAACTGTGTTGAGTAGCTCGGTTGAGTTGGTGATGGGCGCAAAGTCATAATCCGACTGGCTCTTCGCAATTGTGTACGGCAATCGACCGGATGGGTTGACGTCTCCCCAAAGCACATCCACGATGCTGTTTCCAGCTTCCTGGCCAGGGAGGTGGGCAGCAAGAATAGCAGTGACATTGGGGTGATCCGCCCAAGGCATAGTGTTGATTCCTCCCGAGTGCGTGATGACGACGGTGTTTGAGCAATTTGCCGCAATGTTCTGCACGACCTTGTCACCATCCCAATCAGTAGCTAGGGTTGGGCGATCTTCGCCTTCAGTGGCCCAGCTCTTAAGGAAAACAAGACAAACATCCGGCGGGTAGGGCTGGAGTGCAGCGATACTATTTGATGTTAGTCACTGCTGGCTCAACTGTCGTGTTCACTTACTTTGCGCTGCCTTCCTGCGCAAGGGCTGTGTTGTTCAAGATATACTGAACAAGAGTCTTCTTGCGGTATCCAACCTTTTGCTTAATCGCTTCAAGAGGGCTAACGATGTACGTGAAGAGTCCGGAACCAGACCCGCCTCCTGTTGCGAGCACGCCGTATTCGTACTTGCTGATTCCGTTAAAGTACCAGTATGACATGCCATTAGTAACATCGCCTGCGTCGTTTCCAAAGACGGCAATGTGCTTTGGAGACTTTAGCGGGAGGGTGTTGTTTTCATTCTTGAGAAGAACAGTGCCGGCAGCGGCAGCTTTGCGAATTTCGTCTCCGTGGTTGTCCCGCACATCTACATTCCTCTCAGTTCCAAAGGTGAACTCATACTTGTATTCGCTGGCTGCATATCACATTAGTTTATGACTTGCAGACATCTAGTTTCACTAGTTTCACTTACGCTTAGAAAACATGACAGCGTTCAGTTCCTTTGCGCTGGGATCAATTGCCGGGAATCCTTCATCTTGCTTGAGATGAAAGTACGGTGTCATGACACGACGGCACATGTCGTCCAGGCGGTCAACTGAGACACTACCATTGTTTATCGACTTGATGAGGTTGTCATGAAAAAAGACAGTACCAAAGCTTGCAGTTCCTGGCATGTCCATATCCTCACCTGCATTCACAGCGAAGGCACTGCTGTGGGTAGCGCCCCAATCAGACATGACATAACCTTGGAAGCCAAGCTCCTCCTTGAGCAATCCGTTTAGAGCCTTGCTGTTTTGACAACCATAAGTTTGGTTGAGTCGGTTGTAGCTGCACATGACCTATGCTCCCTGGTTAGTCGCCAAGCTCTTAGTTGTGATTTGGGCTACTTACGGTCGCGACTCCGGCCTTGATGGCCTTCTGGAATGGCCATAGATAGAGCTCATGCATAGTTCTATCATCAATGTTGGAGGACACCGCCTCGATAGTCATGTTGTTGGCATCCGTAGTTGGCTGTCTTTGAGTCTCTTGTTCGTTACCAATGAAATGCTTGGCGCAAGCTTGCACGCCCTGGTCCTGAATACCGACAATGGTTTCGGAAAACAGTTCTCCGGTAAGATATGGATCAGGAGAGAATCCCTCCCAGTTTCTTCCTGCGACAGCAGATCGACCGAGCGGGCCAGCTACAGGTCCAAGGGCGATTTGGGATCCCTTCCCTCGAAATTCCTCTCCCATGTGGGCTCCGCGCTTGTAGGCAATGTCCCGGTCCCATGTTGCGGCAATTGTCAGACCAGCAGAGAATACTGAGCTGTACGTTCCCTGCTCCTGGGCCAAAGGCCCATTCTGAAGGCACAGACCAGTAAAGTTCAGGCGGTAAATGGGTGCGATGTTACCGACGCAGGGCCCTTCAGTACCGGATACCAGCAACACCTTTTCTTCCAAGGTAAGCTGGGAAACAAAAGCCTCCGCTTTTTTAAAAGCATCCTCCCAATTTGTTCCGCTGGCAACAGCTATGACAAGTCAGATATGTATGTACCAAAGCCGAGGCTGATCATACTTACGGTTGGGGATTTCTTCGGGCGATGGACTATATAAATAGTCATCATGGTTCCAAGCTGCTCCCACAAGGTCGGTAAGCGGGAGCAGCGCTAGAAGATTCCTGAGCTTGAAACCCATGGCGCTTTTCTTGGTCACCCAATTGCCCAGATTAAGTGAGTTATTGGTGGTCCAAGAGAACTGAGAACAACGCTAGTCGGTTCCAAGGGACGCCACCCCCGGGCCTCTCTGACTTTTTATATTCCGATAACCTCGTTGGCAGCCAAAAGAAAACGTGGGTGATGACCAGGTTCAGAGAAACATGTCCCTTGCTAACCCCGCATGCCGTGGGCTTCAATTGCACGGTTGTGGGTACCAAGGGGACCTGGATAAATGAGAAAGTGGGTTGTCGCGTTCGTGATCGCCATACAGACCTCCGCCCTAATAAGACACTCGTAAAAGCGTCAGACCACAGAGGGCGGGCAACCAAGTGCGGAATATGTGACGGAATACGGCTTGAAAGGCAACAAACTCCAATTGGAGTTTACGTTTGCTAGGGCCGGGGGAGTGCCCAAGCATCTGGTAAACATGCAGCAAAGGTCCAACAGTCACCACTGATGAGTGGCGTGGAGTACAAAACGACCAAATCATTGGGTGGTTTGAGTTCCGCATTTCGGGATCGGGCAACTCCATGGGAATCCGAGCGGCCGTGCATCTGGAAGACCCTGGCCGATGCAGGTTGGCCGTCACAAGTGATCACATTCATTCATCTAAAGACAATCAATCAGCAATATCGCAACTCATATCCATTATCCGAGTTTAGAGGTCAATAGCAGCAATTTCACTTAACCTCCCCGACAAGCCAGTGTATTTTTCGTACACCAAGCTCGCCCACAAACGATGCCCAACGCGCGTGAGTTGACAGATGCGGTGGTCATTCCCACCAGTTCCCCACATCTCGGGTGCTGAGACCCCATGGGCCTCCAGGATCGAAATGCCACGGCAAAAGGCTCCCCACAATATCCCCGTGGTTCTATGGCGCTCGGGCGATATTTCCTCAAAACCTTGTTTTCTAGGTAAGTTAAACGGCCTGAGGGATTTGCATAACCCAGTCAATCGGTCCGTTTACTGTCACATTTCCCAATCTCTTCAGGACTTGTGACGGGCATGGAGAGAGAACGACCCGATGTTTTCCCGCTGCAAGGGAACGTTGACCACGATCACCAGACTCGACCTTCATTGCTCAAACCACGCACAATCCACTCTCAGGATCGCTTGACAGTTGCGACAGGTATCGTTGATAATTGAATTAAGTTACGAAGGTACAGATTCACGCGTAAATCCCTGGAGTTTTAGTGCTGCCAAGGCCGGATTGCAATACAGATCTCCCCGAAAGATGCGCCAAGATTGAGGCACAATAGCGGCCGTTCATCCCCAAATGCCTTGTCCGCACACCGCCCAAATCACACGGCAGCATCCCCTGTCAAAGTCCCCCCTCCACCCAAACCCCTGCGCATCCTCAAGCGCATGTGGCACCCGTCACAAATCCGAAGTTATCCCTTTCACGACATCAAACTATTCTGTGCCCGCGCGGCTTTTGGGGTACGGTCCGGGGTCTGTGGGGTGTTGCAAGATGGTCCCCGCGGCATCACAAGATGCCTTCTTGAATATTTTAGTCCGCTTACCTTTCGAACGCTATCTGGTTTTGTTACTGGATGAGTCGAAAACACAAAATTAGCCTTGGATTTATTTACTATTCGGGACTTTGGTCCGGTATTTGCATCCTCAATCGCCTACAAAGAGAATTCATTGTGAAGAAATATTAACTTCTTGTTCTTAATGGGTGCTCACATCGCACCGCAATCTACTACTCTTGACAATATTGACACACAACCACTCAATCTTAAAATCGATGTCTCAATTACTTTTAGTTCCACCATGCTAGCTTGGTTCTGGGGTGACCCAAGTTTTATAGCCAGAATAAGTAATACATCTGAATCATCCAACCGTGTCTCAGTGTCGAGCATACCGTTAACACCTGAATAGGAAGTGCCTAAATTGGAAATACTACAAATAGTGCCACAACTCAAAGAAAATGTCTCTAATTGAGGGTATCCATCCTTGATGTAATATAGAGGCCCTGATCTAAAGTACCCCTCCAGCAGCTGGTGTTTCGATTGTATCCAGCACTTCAGTTGATGAAATCCATCTTGCCGGCCCCATGTTTTAGTCAATTGTTCAATAAAAGCAATACCGTCTCCCAGTAATAGCTCCAGTTTCCTGGCGGCTGGAAGGAATGCCATAAAACCAGAATTATTGCTCCCTATTAATTTCGTCCATGCATTCCAACACACTTGGAGAACTTGGTTTTCCCAGTCGAAGACATGAATTGAAGAAGGTAGAAGGGGCAGAGTGCCAAAAAATATTTCGCGAGCGCTTTGACCATACACCAGTTTTCGCCAGCTTGGCAGTGTTGCAATAATCCTTATTTCCGGTTGTAGCCACTGAAATAAAAGATCAATTTCCCTCTACAGGGTAGGAACAGGCGATGACTTCCAACTTCAAATCGATAGCCTTGTTAGTGTTATATTACTTGCAGATCACGATGGAGACAGCAAGTGAATTCGATGTGATAATAGAAATGAGCTGAATATTTCCGGGCCTTAGTAGAATTAATAAACTGTGGACTAATTTACCCATTTCTTTCGTCTATGCGGCTGATCACGTCGGAAATTCGGCAAGGCAATTTGTCTACAATAACAAACCGGTCGTTCATTATAATCAATTTTATACATCTCTACATTCTAATCATGTGTAGGTTATAGCTCAAATATGCGTATCATCAAAAGCCTTTGTGGTCCTCAGACCATCATCCCTTCATAGTAGCATGGCAATGGCGATACCAGCAATAGTGATACCGATGCTACGGTGCTGACTTGGGACGCCATTTGTGTTCACTGCTGTAGCAGAGACACTCTCAGAATTGGTCTGAGAGGCACTGCCAGTGGATTGGGAAGTCTTGTCGGGAAAATTACTACTTGCATCCGCTGTTGTGAGGGGCATGGACGTCGTGATGGTTGCCAACGGAGTAGTCAGGGAGCCAGGATGCGCTTGGCTGCTAGTTGTAGCTTCGGTGGTGGAGGTAGTGGAGGAATCACCCGCTGTGATGGAAATAGTCACAGCTTTGGTGGTTTGGGATGCAAGATTTGTCCAGGTTTGAGTTGCTACTTCACTCCAAGGCCAACCGAGATCTGTGAATGAATCCACACACACAGCGCTCGATTCGTACATGTCGCACCCCATAGTTTCGATTCTAAAAAAAACATTAAAAGGACTACTTCACAAGATGAGGAACGTTTTTACGTACAGAGGTGCTGTTGAATGTATGTCATCGTCATGGTATGAGGAATAGACGAGACCCAGTGTTGATGGCCCGTATGTAACGGTCATATGATTATACATGCCACAGTATATATTCGTCATCCCCGAGGGACATCGGACACTGACGGTTGTGGCATCTTCGTTGGCGGTGACGATTGATCCTGAAAGTGTCGCTTGGAAATTCGGGGGGGCTAAATTTGGTAACCAGACACTAGTTAATGATTTGGCTGTCGCTGTACCAGCCATGACTAGCCCAGTCAATACGTGTGAGCCAACCATGATCTCTTGTTTGGGCCCCGAGATGTTCGAGTCAGGGAGACGTTTGCTGGAGCAGCGAGTCAAAAGGTGATTTGGGAAAAACCCAGACGGAAGAACGGCACAGTACACATAAGGGGGGGGAAGAGCGATGCTTAAAAAAAAGACTAAAATACGAAGGAGAAACAGCTGAGCATTACCGTGATTCCCAGTCGGATGTAGTTGTTACGTTTAGCGACCACACTAAACTATCATAGGAAACGACCCCAGTTCATGATTTCTTGGCCATCGAATTGAAATCGTCAGATTGGGTGGAGGCCACTCCATGCCAATTTACTGGATGTAATGACCATGCAACCGGTCGTATTCTCTCGTACCCCCGTAGGGCTGCAGGGGAAAGAATCCGATTGATGTTGGGAGTCTTCTTTGCCTGGCCAGGCTGAATCAACTCCGCCGACCCGTGCCTGACTTTGCAGATGAAACTTGTCATGGGTGGCGGCTGACTCTTGAGAGGGCCACCGATGCTACCAAATTGGATTTGGAGATAGAGTCTTGGCAGGGGGTTACATATGTCAAGCGACCGCCACCCGTGTGCGGACCCTAACGTAGGCGCCCGGAGGAAAGCCGGCTGTAGGGACGCCCCCTGCGTCATTGTGGCCTCTAGAGGGGGAATCGTAGATAGCGCGACTACAGAGAGGGCAAGGCTCGTGTTTTGGTGGGGAAGTGGCGCTTTTAGAAATCAATAGTTCAGTTCAGCTTCGGATTTTACGAGGGCATGCCAAACCAAAAACAACCACAGAGTGTGGTTGGACCAAAAAGTCGGAATGGAAAGGGGACATTCATCGTGTTCTATTTCGGGGCCACCAGATGCGCAGATCTTTTTAATAGTGCAAGGGCCCTCGACCCAACCTGAGCCTTCATACTTGTTGATTTCATCGAATGCCCCTGCGGCTGTCCACTCTTTTACAATGACTTTTCGTTTCGTTGGTACCGGCCTTGCGGCCCTTGCATACCTGGTTGTTGGTTCTGAAGCCGGTGTGTGTAGACCCCAAACTCGAGTGAGCTCGAGCGCGGGAACCACGACCGTTTCAACCACGCAAAGCCCTTATCTCAATGTCTCTCGTTCTACAAATTATCTTTCTTCTGTAACTACCACTGAGGCACTGGTTCTTTCAACCCTTTCAACTTCGTTGGTTGATACCACTGCGCTATCCTCTTCTGTTATTTCTGACATTTATTCGTCTGAGACCGCCTCATCAACGGCTTCTTCACCTACAATTACGTCCACGACTGAGTCAGCTGAAAGCACCGCGGCAGCATCTTCGCCCACAACTGCGCTTGTAACCGAGTCACCCGAGGCCACAACAACCTCTATCTTGCTCGCAGTTACATCCGCGATTGAAACGACCGAAACCAGTTCGACTACTAGTGCTGCTGAGGTGACCAGCACGACTTCAGTTGCCGCCCCAACCTTACTTCTCGTGAATGGAGCGTTTGATGCCGAACCCCAGACGACCGGTCCATGGGACCTCGGATATGCGAAGGCCGTCATTGATAGCAGTCGTTCTTACGATGGCTCCAACTCACTGAGTATCCCAGTGGCACAGAATGCTCCGTACACCTATTACGATATAACTCAGAGCCTTAGCGCACCTGAAATTAAGCCTGACATCGATTACGACTTCTCGCTGCAGCTTTACCCTGGCAGTGTTACCTCTATAGGATGCGCCTCCCTCACCCTGTATTGCATGGTTAGTGGGTCCACTATATCTTCCTCTCCTTATAGTGTTCCCGAGTCTGGATACAACGAATGGCAACCGGTGTCGACTACCTGCCAATTCACTCAGAGCCAAATTGACTCTGGGGATCTTGGTATTGTGGTGGAAGTCATGGTTGGCGATGATATGGACTCTGGTTGTTGGGTTGATGCAGTCAGCTTTAAGGAAGCGTAATGCAGCTGCTTTCAATACCAGGGTAAATGGGTTGGCCATCATCACACTGGAATAAGTTTGATAGTCTAATTCGCTAAGCATCCGGTGCAACCCCTGATACAAGGGGTGTTGTGTCTACTTCCGCACCGTGAAGGCAAACCACTAGTATAATTCAGCTTTAATATGATCTTTTGCAATTGGATGTTCATGTGATTTTGCTTTTCCAGTAGTAGTTACAAGGGAATATTGGAGATCGATCTACAGTCCCGCTGGCATCTCGCCTGGAAAGCACTGGCCAAAGTCATGGGAATTAAATAATCAATCATTTTAAGTAATCGGCATCATAAGTCTCCTGGTTCCCCGCTGTAAATATTTTTGAAGCGCTGTTTAGGTTCTTTCGTCGCTGACAACTTTCTCTAATTCCGGCACATCATTTATTTTAGATCATAACAAGAATAAGTATCTTTGAATGAGGGCCTGGAATAAAACACGTTCGAGGTACGAAATAATATGAGATTGGATCCTGTAGGTTAGACCAGAAAAGGCGTTTATCTACAGTTTTACAATGCCAAACCCCTGAACCCGGGCTGTCCCGAGCAAATCTTTGGTAATTTCACTCAAAGAGGTTACACCCGTAAGGGCCATGGTACGAGAGAGTTCCCTTTCAAGTACGTTCAAGACGTCCTCGACTCCCTTTTGGCCATTGTAAGCGAGGCCCCACAGAGCAGTTCGACCGATGAGGCATAAATTGGCGCCGAGCGCCAATGCCTTGAAGACGTCACTGCCTCTGCTGATGCCGCCATCGAATATTATGGGTATCCTTCCCCCAACAGCCTCATAAACTTCGGGCAAAACCTCCAGGGTCGAAGGGACGTCATCCAATTGCCTCCCGCCGTGGTTGGACACAACGATGGCATCCACACCAGCTTCTACTGACCGAGAAGCATCTTCTGCAGTCATAATGCCTTTCAGAATTATCTTGAGCTTCGTCTGAGATCGAAGCCAAGGGATAACTTCGTCCCAGGTAAGACTTGCGTCAGCCAAACTATCCGAGTGCTGCTTTACCACTTCCGCTGCCTCAGCTGCCGTTCGGGCTTCCAAAAGAAGCCCCGACTTACTGCCAGTGGCTGTCGATTTGAAATTAGCTTGGGTGACGCCTGGAGGAAGCTTCAAGGGGTTCTTCCTAGATTGTACTCGGTTGCCCAAGACTACCGTGTCAACAGTCAGCACAATCGCTTCGTAACCTGCCGATTCTGCCCGGCGAATCAAATCTTCAGTGACGCTGCGCGATCGCAAGAAGTAGAGCTGGAACCAGGGACGGGGATAGTGGCCGTCACGTTCTGGTAGTGCGTCTATGACATCTTCGAGACTGGTCGTCGCACTCGTAGAGAGCGTGAAGTTTGTGCCAACTGCATGACTGGCACGAGCCACGTCGATTTCACCTCCAGAGCCGACAAGCTTCTGATACGCGCTGGGAGCAACAGCTATGGGGATGTCATAATGCTTTCCAAGAATGGTTGTGCTTGTGTCGATGGTGGTTACATTTCTAAGAACCCGGGGTCGCAACAGTAACCTGATCAATGAAAAATTAGCTCATCACAGGCAGAATAAAGTGCCAGGAATCTCTGAATCGCACGTACTTGGAATAAATGTCCCCATTGCGCTTCAAGGTATTTTCGTCGTCTGCTCCTGTTGTATAATAATCCCAAACGTCTTTATCGAGTCGCTTTCTAGCAATCTCCTTGAAGTCGGCGACCGTAATGGGTCGCGAATCGATGTTAGCCATTTGAGTTATTTAGGTCGATGAGGAGGTGAAATTGTCAAGCAAGGTTGAGAAATGGTGCAATACTTGACCCCGGACCAGTTTTGATAGCCATGCAGATATATCATGTGACCTATAACTTCCAATTGATCTAAGCAGAAGATTCCTGGATGATACTGTTGCTAATCAAAAATTGATGTCGCCCAACATTCGGTTAACAAAAGTATCCAGGCTAATGAATGGTCTATTATTTAAGTTCGGTTCTAAGTATTTGAAAAAAACACTCTGCATTGATTGGCTGGTGATCTATGGTAATTGAAACACTTGATTAGCCTAAGTTATCCTCCTGTCTGGTGATCTTTCTGCCTTGGCCTACTTTATTTCTCACAAACACCTATTTAAACCGTTCTCTTCTTCAATCGGCCAAGATTCCAAAAAGCAATTAGTTCAAATTGCACCAGAATTGAATAGCATGCTGGTAGACGGTCATCATTATTGGCACATGCGATCTCGGTATCGCAAGCTATTAGCTTCTAGTGCATCGCAATTCTTGACTAGTTTTTATTCATTTATTTATTCTTGGTTCTCTGTTTATTATTGCATTTATTTTTATTTATGTTCTTCAACATATCGACGCTGGTTGGTGGTTAGAACCACAGCATCCATTCTTCGGAGGAAGAAGTGCTGGCCTGAATCCAAGTAAAATGCCAATATTTACCTATTTTCAACTTCCCTTGTCTATTTTGTACATGAGATTTGGTATTAGTCATCCCCACGCCTTGGATCTGCGAAGTGGATATTTTCCTGCAATTATTTCTTGTTGTAAGGCCAGGACCTAGTTAGTCCGCGCGTCTAGCTGGCGTCGCAAACGTCACTCGCACGTAATGGAATTGCTCTTCTCATATAGGGCTACCGACCAATGAGGATGTTTCCCAAAGGACCATGCCTTTTTACATGGCCAATTTGTCGTACCGATTGCACTGGATAATTATCGCCGTCATATGAAGGGCACAATCAGATGTAAACGCGGGCTATTTTTAGGATAAGCTTGACTCTCTCCCGTGGTGACACTGCGACAAGAAAGCGAAAATGGGACGATTCCTTGGGCTGAATTGACGCTAATGACTGCATAGTGAGATAACGGCACATCGGGGCAGGCGTTAGCAAGGCACCCCGCACTTGCACCCAAACTCTTCGGCTAGAGCGTTTTGTGGGCGATGAGGTCATATCGATGGCTGCGGCTGAGTCTCCTAAGCCCAATCAATGCACCACGTACCAATGATTGCAGCCAAGGTTATTTCGTGGCAGTGTCAGATGTAAAGACCCCCGCTATTCCGTAGGCTAATGAAATGAAGGATCAGCGTAAGCGGCAAAATCGGCATCATGTGTGCGTGTCTGCTCGGGAGTTGTTTTCGTATGTAAAAGCTCAATCTGCATCCATCTGGGGAGAACTGTTTCTTCGACGTGCCCAGCCTTGGCATCGACACTAAGCCCTACGACAAACCTTATCCATCCCCCGACCGACGACAATGCCCAGGATCGTGAAGCTCCTCGGCACAGGTATTGGCCTCGCCTCCGAAGCTATCCATCACCGCCGCAATCGCTCCGAGGCTGGTCAATCGCAAACCCCAGACCAGGACCAAGGCCAGAGCGCTTCCTCGGTCCGCGCCATTCCCGATGCGCCTCCCCAGTATGTCGAAGCCGACGACGCCTACGCCCAGGAATTGATCAGATCGGGGCAAGCCGTCGAATTTGGCGGTCCCGTTGCGAGGGACGGCGGGCACGGCACGTCCAAGACTGGCGAGAAAGACGACGAGTCGTCGTCATCCGAAGACGAGCTCGATGGAGATGAGGCTGCCTGGGAGCTGGACGAAATGGCCGAGCGAGTGGCGCCGCCGTCGTACGATGCCTCCGAAGCAGACATGATGCCGAATAGCAACGACTCGGACGAGGTCAAAGCCGCCAAGCAAGAGAAGCTCATTCGCGCGCTGGTGCAAATGGCTGGGCCGCCGCCAGTTCCGATCCAGCAACTCCCTTGCCCCGTCATTATCCCGCAAAGACGACCGAGAAACAAGTCCCGTGGGTTCGTGAGGGCCTATGCACCAGTGCTCCAGGATTGCGGCATTGGTCAGGATGTGTTTTTGAAGTTTTTGAACGACTGGGAGGGTGCAAGCAAGGTATGGCATGGAGATCTCCTTTTTTCTTTATAAAAATGACAGCGCGAAAGCAACGAACTAACCTTTGAACAGGCTGACCCTTGGCTGGATGTTATCATAGTGGCAGCCAATGTCGTGGGCTTTGTGCCCGCAGTTTCAGCCCAGGTCGTCAGCGCTGTTGTCAATGTTGCTGCAGGCACTGCCAAGGAACTACAAAACCGCCACCGCCGCAACACTTTCCTGGACCGCTTTAACCAGGATGTCCTCATGCCCCGCGGGCTCTTCGCCATGGTCATGTCTTTTAAGGATGAGGCTCCTGGCCAGCAGCAGAGTGGGCCTCTGGGTCGTCTGTCTAGCTCCCTCGGCGCGAGCTTCTTCCATTCCGAAAGGCTCGACATCAACGAGACGGCTGCCAAGTACAGCAACCCCGACCCCAATCAATCCAAGATGAAGAAGGGCCTGGAGAGTATCAGGATCGCTAGCGGAAAGACTTACACTCAGCTCGAGCTGCCCGAGGCTGCGCCATTGGTATACCCGGACCTTGACAGGGCTGCTAAGAGGGATGCCGACGGCAAAGAGTCTGACAAGAAGAGCACGAAGGAAAAATGGAAGAGTGCAGGCAATTTCGTCCAGGACTACTTCGATCGCAGGTCCCAGGCCGAGTTTGAAGCTGAGCACCAGGGTTCAGCGGTAGCAGTCCCCTCATCGTCGCGCCAGCCCTTCCAGTCCCGTTACTCGGACCCCAACCATCCCGCAAACAGCGGGTCTCTTATCTCGCTACTCACGGGAGGTGCTATCAACCCTGCCGGTAGGAGACAAAACAGGAGACAAGCGCGCTGGGAGCGGACGAACGAGAGGAGGGTGGCCATGGGCAGACCGCCGCGGGCGAATAGACGCGACAAGAGGGGTCAGAGAAAGGGCATGATCAAGAAACTCCTTCAACAGAACGTGCTGTACTTTATCGTTGTCAATTTGCCTTCGGAATCAGACGTGCAGCAGTCGGTGAACCAGCTTGAACAGGTTATGGCCAGTCAGGGTCTCACGGGATGAGAAGGGCATGTATGTGGTGAAAGGAGCTAGAAATTAGTGTAGGTGATAGTAGATAGTACGGGTCAACTACAGACACATGCTGTTAGTGCCATCTAAAGTAGAGTAAAATTGAGAGGCAGGAGAATGGTAAAAGACAAGTTCTACGTCAATCTGAATGGGAGACAATGTTTATGACGCTGTACGTATTTAGTTAAAATAAAATACTAATACTAGCGTAGGTGTGGCGAGGAGAAAAGCCTGTATTATTTGCTTGATATGCTAAGGTTATGTTCAGTAAGTCAAACAGCCCATTCAATGCCAGCGCTTGGTTTGCCTTCTGCAAACGTTGTCCTGGGGGAAACCAACGCTAAAAACTGACCTTTGCTCATCATTCACACAGCACCCCGGGAGCCACTGGTCCAAGCCGGTGGCGGTAGGCCTAGAGCAAACAAACCAAGCGATTTCAAAGCCAAACATCGTCTCCCCAGCCAACGCTCGGTCATTTACTCGTATGGTGAGGAATCGCTTGCAAGCGGCGTGTGGTGGGTTGTTTTACTAGGGAGAAAATAAAGAGGATTTACCCCCTCTTGTTTCCCCAAGCATACACCACCATAGCCGAATTAGTTTGCTGCTCGTCTCATTACGCGAACGGGAAATTGGTCCGAAAAAACTTCCGGCCGTCGCGACTTGGCAAACTGGCTGGCCAAAAATATGCAGTATCACAACGCTGATTCCGATGTCTCACGGGCATTAAGGCAAACCACAGTCTGTATTGCTTCAAAAGAACCCTAATCATGTGACTGCATGGCACTTTTATGGCCAAACGAGAGGCCAGGGTAGATTGACCGCAGGCCCGGAGATTTGGAGAACGAGAATGGCAAAATCTTCTGATTGCCAACGAGCTTTAACAGCTAACTTTGGACCGGGGAGGTGAAGTGTTATGAGGCCAAGTCTTGCTAGTCAAGTGCCTAGGGAATACTCATGGTGGCATCTTAATGTAGGGTAGCTGGCATTTTAGGGAGTTTGGTGGGGCAAGTTGCTCTAGACTTTATGAACCGAAGGTCAATTATTATTCGTATCTCATTCCAAAAAATTGGCTAAATTATCCAATGCTCCAAAAAAACAAAAAATCATTATCGCTTGCTTGCCGCCCATGCATATTCCTAAACCTCCTCTCGCTTATAATCGACTCATGGCAAAGGTTTTTTGTGATCCTTTTCTTTGGCCCCGGTCACCTGAAAGGGTCGGTCTCCAGTAAAGCGCCATGGGGAATGGGCTGTCAGTCTCGGACCAGAACCCCTCACCACTAATTGCGCGCCGTTGGTAGGCTCTCGACTTCATTGTCTTGATCAAGCTCTCGACGTCTCTGTGCTCTGCCGTGCGCTTCTCCCACTTCATTTTTAGCGCGTTAAAGTCATCGCCGATCAGAACCGGCACGATCGCCCTTGACGATGTGGACTGTTTCGATTCATTTAGAATCGCATTAAATAGCTGTGTGTATGCATCTATCGTGAGGAATGGGCTGTAGACAAGGGTCTCTTCGTCTATCATGCGACCAGCCTCCCCTAGATCTGATGAGGAAGGTGTCTTGAGGACTTGCACGCCGAGGCTGAGGAGAAATTCTTCGTCAGTCTTGGTGAAAGTCGGGTCTTGGGCGTATAGTGACATGGTGCCGTCGCCAGTTGATGATAATTTTGAAGCAATGGCCATGAAGATGACGAGCTGCTTAATTCGGCGTGGCTGGTCCTTTGACGCTCCCAAACTGCCCAAGCCCAAGGATACGGCCTTTGTTACTTGCGGGCGGTTTTTCGCGAGCAATAGAGCCTCAAAAGACTTTGCTAGTGCAGATTCGTAGAACAGGTCCTTTGTTTCATTGTAGAGCGCGTAAAGTTGCTGGAGCTGCTTGGAAGAGTGCTTTGGCTTTGCGCTCGAGTTGGACGCCACAGTGGCTGCAGACCTGTTCCGCGCTTGATGGCGAGGTCTGGTGTGGATCGCCTTGTATGGCGCATGCAATTGGTCATCTGTACCACTCCTGGTAAGCCTTCATTCACACGACAGGATCAAAGTTCAAGAGGCACATACTATTACTGGCCAGATCAAACACTGCTGCAGCAGACATTTTTGATTGGAGTGATGTTAAACTTGATGATGATGCACAGGGTCTGTGAATGGCTGTTCTGCCTCTGTAGTGTGGGGTCAAAAGCGACGGGAGCAGGCTGGTGTGTGTAGAGGGGTGTGTTATTCAGTGTTATTCAATGCTGAGTCTGGATGGGTCTCTTCAATGTCATCCTTGACTGAGCAGATTGGTCTACATATACGTTGTGCAAAACGATGGGCATATTTGCGCCGTGGAGCTATCTGATTGTAAGCAGCGCTTGGCTCAGCTCAGCTGGTGAAGCATTTCTAATCTTTGTTCGGCGTTCGGCATGGCGTGCTGACCGGTGCGCGCATTGGCTGGCACCCCCAAAACGGGGCCCTGTCGTGAGACCCTGTCGCTGAATAATTTCTGGAAGTCCGGGAACACCGAGCGAATTACTAATGACGTAACTCGTCATGCCTCACCCCAGAATTCGGATTGACCAATCGCCTTCTTCGCCGAAATCTCCCATTAGCAATCAGGTGCATTTTAGCCGGCTCTCTTCAGTCTTTCTTGCGTCGTATTTAGCACCTGCAAGGGCTCATTTGGGACACTGCGCACCCCATGCATGATGATGTCGACCCAATCGGTTGCTCTTGGCCTTTTGGAAGCACACCACAATCCGTCAATTGGCGACACGTCTTGCGCGTTTAAAATCGCGTGCAAAAGTTTTCACAAATCAGGGAAAAAATAATAACCAGATGCTACTCTGTTCCAGGTATTGCATGCTACACACACCACGGGATGATTCCGGCAAGACTCGAAATACTCCAATGAACCTCTACTAACAGTTGCTTCATTCAACGCGTGAAGGAACTTGGGGCTGACGTATGTAAGTAGAGCCTAACCTTAAATTTACTCGGCGCACTAGTGAATTCGAAGTGGATCGAGCTGTTCATTTGATGTCGAGTTTGGCCAGTCGTGTGCCTCCTCTCTGGTATAAAAATCTGGATGTGCACGTGTTGGAAAGATCGAGATAACGAAATTCCAGAAAGTTTCATCTCGCTGTGGATATCCTGAACGTACTCGCGCTTTCAGGCAAACCAAATGAACCAGCTGGTACTTTGGTCTCTCGCACAACGGAAGGCCGAGGTCGGTCGCCCAAAGTCCGAAGTCCGCGACCCCTGCACATTCCAACCCTCTCTCATATTCTTCACCGCAGAATACCATGAGCCAAGGTGAAGCAAATCAAATAAGTTCGCTGATAGTTGTTACAGCCTAATGTATAGATTCCCGATTAACTTCGTCTGGCCGTATTTGGAAACAAGAGTCATCATTGCGGCGTCTCTGGAAACCTTTGGCTCACTTGCTACCAACGCTGCATACGGTTGAACTGTTCGCCTGCGCCAAAGCGACACTCATTTCTTGGCCCATTGTAAGTTTTCAGTTTTGTTTTGGCCTCTTCATTGCGGTCCTATTTGGAGTGTCGGAGGTGAAAATAAAGAAACCTTCGGCTGCTTAGTAAAGCTCTTGGTACTGGCGAAGCCGTGATCGTGGAAGAATGACCGATTCTTTCTGTGGCCATTCTTTCATAGGATCAAAACAATTAAAATCTTTACAGCCCAGAGCGCAATAGTGCTTATGAATCCACATATGAACTCGTTCAAGTTGTTACACGTTTGTCCTGAAACATGATGCCTTCTGCAGAACCGGACTTATCTCCTTCGACCCCAACACACCAAGCGAACAATGAATCATATGAAGAGAGCAATGTGCAGAAGCCACTGCAGAAATATTCCAATCAGCGGCTAACACATGTTGAAAATTTTCAATGGCTGCTTATGGCGGCTAAAAAATCCCTTTCAACAAGCAGGAGGCCTACCATTGCGCATTTTCAAGGCCTGACTTGCACACATAAGATATTTAGACCACCAGTCTCACCCATCTGCTGAACAGCGGTTAATGGCCATTTAATTTCTTCTTACCTTTTTCACATCAGAACATACTGTCCAATATTTTTTGACTCAAAGGACTATCCCTTTTGTCGACCAACAACGACGCGAAAATGACGAACGCTTTGTCCCCAGCTAACGACCAGTCTTACCGCTCGGATTCGTATCATCAATGTCAGCCCGAAGTCTCTGCAAAACTATTTCCTATCCCCACTGAGTCTTGGGAGTATCTATACGACTCTAAAGAGGAAGATATGCCTGGTGTTGCACGACACCGGACAGTCGACGCTTCAAACCCAAAGGCCGCGCAGAGGGACGGCTATTTTTCTGATCTCAAGACCAGGCTGGAGTTTCATATCGATGCCGAAGAAAATACATTCTTCGACCTTGTTTGGGACGCTCTGGGGCCAATGGGGTTGGGAATTTGTTTGATATGGAGATGGATTATTCGCCCGGTATGCAAATGGGCTCTTCTATTATGCCTGGGGGTTGTCATTATCTCTCATTTACGGGGTCATCTCCTCACCTTTTTGAGCAATCAAGTGTGTCCCCTCCTCATTTTTGGATCCTATATCCCGCTTTGCAATTTGCCGACATACGAAAGCACCGATGTCTCCAAGATAGCCACATCCCAAGATAATCTCTTTTCTGCCATGTCTAAAGTCAATCAAGGGCATGACCTTGGGAGTGAAATGGTCGCCCACCATTTTAGCCTTCGAGATCTCAGAATACGAGTCATCGCTAGCGGGCTTCAACGCAAGCAGGATCTTACACGGGAACTAGAACCCCTCATTGAAAATACGGGTAAAACAGCTAAGTGAGTGGGCCTGTTCTGTTGTTTCTTTCCATTACGGTTAACAATTGGCGTGTTTAGAAAACTATCGAAATTCAAGGCTCGGACTGGAAATGTGATTATCAAGATCAAGGTCATGGACCAGCAAGCTGTGCGTGGCCTCGAAAAAATTGATACAAGCCTTTCCACATTCAAGGGGACTTTTATGGCAGCCCTGTATCCGTCTGCAGCGATGGGTCTTATCGAACCACAAACCTCAGAAGAAGATGTCAAAAATATCTTACTCAGGACAGCAACCAAAATAAGCCAGAATATAGAGGTGCTTCTTTGAGAAGCACACGAAATATCGTTTGACTTAGATGTTATTACTGAAATTATTGAACGGATATTTGAGATTACCAGAGATGAGATGGGAGACTTGCCGGACCACAACATTTTAAGTTTTCTTTGGACTGCCCTGGCACACCCTGACGAGCACAAACAGAACATATTAAATGAGAGACTGCTAACGGAAATTGGTGGCACCTATGAGATCGCTAGAGAGGTGATGAAGCAAACCACAGAAGCACTCAGCGGGATCGATTCCGAACTCGAAGTGTGTCGTGACGATTTTGCTGCACCTAGTCTGCTATCGGATGACTATTCGATTCAGGTTTTAATTGATCTGTTTAAACATTACGCAAAACGCTTGAACGTCGAAGAAGACAAGTTCCGGCATGTTTCGCGGTGATGGGCTTTTATTGATAGGAACTTTGGGTGTGTTGTTTTGCCAAGTTGGCTACCTAGGAGTGCAAAACGTTCGCTCCAACTCGGTTATTGCCATAGATAATTGGATGACGATGCGGCTCATGCTGTATAGCTTACTTGTATTTATTATTTATTATTTGGACAACGACTTCGCCAGAGCGCATCGTATTCTTTACCTGCCTATGATACGACAAAATTACTGCACCCATATGGCGATGCTGATTAGGTCTACTAAAGCAAAAGCGTCGGACCGAAATCTTGCCGGCTGCCCGTATCACAGTGAATTCCCAGCCTTTCTTGTTCAATCTCATCATCGGTAGCAAATCTGTATGTGCGGCATTCTGCAATGATGTAAGCAAATATCTCGTGTTATGAGACGGGTACGTACCAGAAACCTCGAATCTTCCCCCCTTTACTAAAAAGGCTATGAAGCCACGGTGGGAAACGACGACGATGTTCTTGTGGGTGGTAGACAGGGTCCTGAGCCGCTGCCGGACGCGCTCGGCGCGGGCTGTTGCATCTTCCGGGTTGTGCGGGGGGTAGTCCCATTCTTCGCTGCAGGCGGAGAAGTCAAACTGGGGAAACTTTGCGGCGAGGTCTCTCCGCCCAACACCCTTGTTGCAGATGGCGTCGTGGGCCTCGCGCAGGTCAGGCCACACTTGGACTTCCACCTTTGCGGCGGACGGCTCGAGGAGATGGCGAAAGGCGATCAGGGTCGTTTGAAGGGTGCGAGTCATGGGAGATACGACAATAAGGTCGGGATCTGGAGAGAACCGCACCTTGCTTGCTTGCTGGCTCCCGACTTCTGTCAAAGGGGGGTCACGATAGGGATAAGGTTTTTCGACACTATATGGGGGGTCAATCTTGGCGACGCCCGCAATGTGCATTGATTGGGTCCCTCCTACTTGTGAAGAGACTGTCCATGGCGGAGAACATGAATTGCACCTGTTTGTCCAGTCGCTGTAGCGGCCATGGCTTTAGCAATGCAGCGCGGGATTATTAGGTTTAATCACAAAAGGACGTCTATCAGGGTTAGAATTATGGTCAAATTCTTCGGCAGCAAGTCCGAGGATGATCTATTGTTGGAGAAGTGTTTGATGGCTGGACCATGGGTGGTGGGTGCGGGGTCGACACCCACACACCTGAATTTACAGCGGAGTTTTTGTTGTGCGCCGCCACTTCGCGGTGCCACGTACGGGTGAGCGTTGGGAAGGCTTCTAGTTCAATGTCCGCGTTGACGACTGGCATAACCCTAATAGTTGAACGCTTTATTATGCCCTCTCCTCCCACGGCTTCGAAACGTTAAGTTTGTTTATACCAAGGTTTAATAGACCATCAAGGTGAAGAATTGGTCAGATACAGAGATGGGTAGCTACCATTTTGGCTAGTTGTTCTTCTTTTTAAAGGAAGAATTCGACCTCCACATTCTCTCACAAACCAAGACTTCTTAACTTACTACCGTTACTTGTTACTCCAAGCATAGCGTCCATTTTCCACACTAAAACATTTAAACATGGCTTACACAACATTCCACCCGTTTCCTCGTCTCCCATATGACATACGGCTTCTCATCTGGAAGGCCGCAATTCGCCCTCATGGCTACAATCCCATCGCTATTCACAGCATCTCTGCCACCCGAAGCTGCCAAGGAAACAAGGCCCGTGTAGTCCTTCCAATCCTGATAATGACAGGTGGAATTTACCCCATCGTTGCAATTCCAGAGTTTGATCCATGTTGTGAGGGCAACCGATCTGCGTACCTTTGGGATAATGGTCTCTGGACAGCATGCAGCGAATCTCGTCATATCATTGCGAGCTCTTGCAACATGATATCTAGCGATGAAAAAGGTCAACCACTGATACAGGGAGAAGATCGAATGGAGTACACTCCTATTTCGGCGGAACTTGATGCGTGGAAGCGCACCCAACGGCATAAACGTCCCACCTTAGTACCGGCGCCGTCACTACCTAATGGCATAGCACAGGGGTCGCGGTATGTGGTGCATGCAGACCAGGACGCCTTTAAATTGAGCCCTGACGCCATGGTGAGCTGGACGGAGGAGCCCAGGAGGCTCTCAGATTGGTGGCATAATTTCTTCAACCTCCCCCATCCGACAACTCACCCTTATACACCCGTCCGAAACCTGGTTGTCGAGTTTGATCCAAGTTGGAACGACAATTGGCCCGAGGATCTAGACACACTAGCGCGTGAGAAATCCCCTCGGGGTTCTCTGTTTACTATCTTAATGGCGTCGGAATACTTCGACGTCGACGTCTGCGTCTGGCTAGTGGACCGTGGTGATTGGAAAAACAAGGAACCGTGTTTTCCGAACCACGAACCGTGTTTGCCGTACCATGAAGGTGCTAGGCCGCGTTACCCGTACACCTGTGGGGCCGATCCGAGGTTATTTTATGACTGCGATGAAGAATATGTAAAAGTTGATATGACATGTGCATTAAGGGCAGGGCACAATACTCATGATTCGGCACTCCACTTTGTCGACCAGCTGGATACTTTCACCACTGGGGAATGCTCTTGTAGATGGTCTGTGGAACCCCAGGGCCGCAATAAGTGCGAATCCCTCATTCTCACTAATCTGGAGATACTGAGACCAAGAAGGAAGGTCCAATTTTCAGTTTGATCCCAAAGTTTAGCTGGTGATGTGAGAATAATTGGGCAACTACAAGGAGTCATAACCTGCGGTCCTATGAGGCATTGGAATCGGAAGGAAGGTTCGGGGTAACGGAATGGAGTTTTAATCATGGGCCAAGTTTGGGAGGTGCTATTACGGAAGTTGATCGCTTGTGCGTTTTTTGGTCACATAGACTTGACTTAAAATAATAGATGCACCAACCGAAAGGCTCAAATTTCACGTTGTTTTGGTCAAATCCTCATCCCAAAAGATTTCGTCGAAGCCTCCCCCAGCAAATCGTTTTGCTACTCACATGGCATGCTTGGTGTTTTACTGCTGGTGTTTAGGTCTCTGACAGCCTTTGGCTAAGTCATGTAAAGTATTTTTGGGCCTTTGTCATGCCCGCGGTTAAACTAATAACCACTTACCGGAAGGATTATGCCAACCGTGTGACGAGTCGTTCATTACGACTACTCGAACACTAGTGCACCCCCAATAGGAATGGTGGTTCGGAAGTCCGTGCTATCCCGCCAGAATCCGAGGTGGCGATGCGGATTTAACTGGGCGTTTACTAGCGAGTCAACGGACGTTTAATTCTAATCAGCATTGACCTTCGGACGTCCGTCATACGCCGCGACTAATACCGAGATGGTGATCCCGAGTAAATGATGAAACAAGAACACTGTTCATGAACGGTGAAATTGAGTGCCGCATGATGGTTCGGAAGTCCGTACTATGCCGCGATAGCCCCGAGATGCGGATGCTGTGTCAATTGATTAGACAAATTCTAGCCAAGGGAAGTGCAAATATAAGCGACTTGGCGAGGAGAAGAACAATGATATAAATGATGTACCGCCAATAAGTTGGAAAAATAATACACCATCACCATTACTACTACTACTATTTTCTCTATTGACCATTCGTCGAAATACATCCCATCATCATGGCAGCAGATCTCTTTCCTGGTTTCAGTCGTCAATTCATAGAGACGCCAGACGGTGCGTCCATCTTCGTCCGAACAAAGACCACTGAGAATGGCCCTCCCCTTCTTCTGCTTCATGGGTTTCCACAGACTCATGTAGAGTTTCATAAAATTGTCCCAACTCTTCTCCCCCATTTCAGCATTATTCTTCTTGACCTTCGTGGATACGGTGCTTCTTCCACTGTTCCCAGCGCCAATGGGTCCGGGTATTCGAAGCGGCTTATGGCGCAAGATTGCACCTTTGTCATGTCGAAGCTTGGGTATGAAAAGTTCTACCTAGTGGGGCATGATCGAGGTGCAAGGGTTGCATATCGTCTTGCATTCGACCAGCCTCAGAGCGTCATCAAAGTTGCAGTTATCGACATAATCCCCACTTTGTCAATGTACAACGGGTTCGGCGACATTAATTCTGGACTTCGGGCCTACCACTGGCTCTTCTTGGCTCAACCGGAGCCATTTCCCGAAAAGATGATCCTGTCAGCGGATAACGGGGCTCACTTCCTAGAGCATACTCTTGCGTCTTGGACGAGGAAGAAGACTTTGGCGGATTTCGATCCTCGTGCATTGGAAGAGTACCACAAGGCTTACTGTAATGAAGAGAGGGTCCATAGCACTTGCGAGGACTATAGGGCTGGGGCCTTTCTTGACAAGGTATACGACCAAGAGGAGTTGAACAAGCAAAAAAAGATTGAAACCCCTTTGCTCGCAGTGTGGGGCCATACCGGTTTGTTTGCCGAAGCAATGACCTCCAAGTCCGAGGGTCCACTAGAGATATGGCAGAAATACGCCAATAATGTGACCGGGAAAGCACTGGAGTGCGGTCATTTCGTCACGGAGGAGGATCCGGAGGGCTTAATGGAAGCCCTCTTGCCTTTCTTGCTATCTGAGTAGGAATATTAGCTTAGTCAAGGGTTATTAGTTTAAAGTTGAGTCCGAGATTTATTTTTTTTTAAATTGCTAAATCCCTGAATCACTATTCAGCATATCCTAGTGTCCGAGTGGCCTTCTCCTTCGTTGTAATTGGCCCCGCCGGAGGAAGACGAGTTCATACGAAACCTGACACCTGTATCCTCGCTGTTGTGCACAAAGTATGAAACGATGCGATTTATATAAACATTGTATCCGAGTCGATCCATGGAGTATTTGTGGTTATTGTTTCCCCGATAGCGTCCTGAAATGCAATGTTGTTGAGGTGAGCCCGCCGTTTGATCTGCCCGCGAGCTCGCCTTGTCAAATCTTGTGCAATCTTCAGAAGAAAGAATTGATCTTTAGATGCTTTCGCATTCATTTCTTGGAACATCTCCTGTGTTCGGTCAACAAGAACCCAGTCGGTCGCAATAGCCTCGTGGTCAGGAAACTCGATCATGTTGACGAGCAAAACAATGAGACACGAGGCAGTGCAACAAGCGTGCAGCCTGTCTTGTTAGTCCTGTTCAAAAACGAACGAATAAGGAATGAAGCCTTACCATATGGAGTACTCTGTCCATTTCCCAAAAATGAAAAGGCGCAGGCATAATCTGCACTGTTGGACACACTCGGCCCATCCATCAGGGAGCGGGGTCAAGTTCGATCGCGTCAACTCACTGTCCACTTCATCTTCTCGGAGCTCGATAATGGTTGGGGAGAAATAACAGCGAACCCTCTCAATCCAAGCTTCGTCAAAGGAAAAGATGCAGTAAATCCTGAACAGGCATTCCAAATGCCTATTTAACATGTTCGCCATCAGAAAGGCGGGTGTTTCGGGGAACCGTTGGAATAATGCTTCTGGATCCAGTAGCTCGGATGGTATTGCCTTGTACCAATTAGACATCATCTTCTTAACACAAGCCATGTTCTGGGCTTTTTGTTCTTGAGTCCAATTGCGCGACCTTCGACTGTAAAGTAAATCATGGACCTTGCCTTGAATATGTGCAAGCTCTACTCGGGTGCGTAGGTAATTTACTTTCACGCCATCCGTAGAAGAGGACAATATTCCGGTTCCATCATTAACATCATGCTCTGGAAGCTCAATATCCGTCTCCACATCAAGCTGCGTATAAGGCGCCTTTGCCCGAAGAGCTAAGTCCTAATTGGTGCTGGTCAGCAATTATTTTTCGCGTGCTGTTCTATGTAATACATACACGGTCAAGGATGTAGGCGATCCAGAAAATGCGACACCTTTGCAAGGCTTCCGCAGGAGATAGTTGTTGCAAGGCTTTCCGTGAGGGAAGTCCCATGCTTTGGGCCAACCGGATAGCGCTTCCAACCAAAACTATGGCTAACTGAGGGTCCGTAGTCCCTTGAAATAGAATCACCATTCCCAATAGCACTTGTACGCCGAGTAGATCTTTGTTCCATGCCATGAGCTCCGTTGTAGCGGATTGAACATTACGTATGCACTCGGATAACTTCGGGTCATCCACTGGTAAGTCGTCAAGGACGCGGAAGCTGATCGCGAGGACTACATTGATGGCGGCCCAGGGAACGATGGCCTGTTTTGTCGGCGACGAATACCAATCCAATACCATACGCATAAACGTGGCTTGGTCGAAGAGGGGAGTGTAGCGGTTGTAGTTTTCGAAATAGTTGTCCACAACTAGCAGGAGATCCTGAAGTGGAGGGAGTTCGAGTTGCCCTGTGTGAAATCTAATGGTTCCGGTTGCAACTGGCGGGGATAATCCCAGGCATGGCAGTGTTGACCCCTGATTCCACATGTCTGCTGCTGTATAAACACGGGTTTCGGGAAACTTTTCAAAGTTTACTGCAGGCATGGTCTGGCCGGGATGAGGTAACGAATTGGTTGTTGCTTTGCTCGAGACGAGCTGATCCAGCCTTGATTCGATGTTCGCTAGACGAGCCTCAATCACATCGCCGCGTCCTGGACTATTGTATCGACATTAAATAACGTTAACTAGGTGTCCTATACCTGGCCAGGTAGTCTGGCGGATGAATTCTCACCTCGCAGTTGAGGATGCTGAGGCGTCTGATTGGAGCGGTGTCCGTTTCCTACTCGTGTTTGTAACATTCGTTATTTTGCAGTCCACGCCGTAGAGTTTGCAGTTAGAGCATTCTGGCTTCAGAGAGTCGCATTTTATCTTCCTGGAGACGCAAAAGTCGCAGGCTAAGCGATTCTAATTTAGCCACGGGACGGGACGAAACAAGCGACTTGGATGCAAATTCTCACCTTTGCGCCTGCGGGCATGGGCAGCGACATCCATACTTGAACCTAGCAACTAGAGATAAGACGGGAAACAAGATGCCAAGAATGATGATGGGTTTTGCTTCTGACGTCAAAGCATATTGGTTTTGTCCGCATGTGAGCTGGGTTGACTAATCAAAGCCATGGCCGCTAAGACGATACCCCGCCCTCTCCAAGTGACGGCCGGATTGCGAAAAATGCAGAATAATGCCACGAGTCATTCATGGATAATTCGGTTGGGACAGTTGGTTCCATGAGTAAAGAAACCGCTATATGGACCATTGTTACAATACCTGAGGACAAGCGTGGCGAATTTCGTGGAATTTTGATGTTGGGTAAAATGAATGTCCAAGTCACCATTTATCCATACTTGGCATATAACTAATTATGGCCGCATATATTCATTTCAAATCCACAAGATTGAAGATGATAGTATAAACACACTTGGTTCAATTTTTTCCTCCGTTATCCATAGATGGTCCTTCAAATACTCCCGTTCAGCGGCGTGCACCTTGGCCGCGGAACTCCGTGGGGCCCCGTTGCTCCAGACAGGCCCCACCGCTGATATCGCGGCTGGTGGGTCACAGCTCCGGTCCACGTACTGACGGCTTAAACATGCCAGCACTCGCGGAGCCCTGCCCAAATCTCAACACAAGTATCGTTGAAGAAAATTCATGAGTCTGCAATATTCAATAATTCGCCCTTATCTAGGCTCCCCGCTTACCAATTGTCCTTTTGCAATGCCGCATCTAACCGTATGCTGTGAAACCATCACCAGAGCGACAACAACACTTGAATTGGTGTAAATCAGCAGCATATAAATTGCAAAGCCGCTTCATTCCTAACTCACGATGGAATAAAAGCAATTGTATTCTTCAAAAGTCTCACAGATCTCCAACACTGACAACAACTTTACAACACAATGTCTGCTCCTACCTTTCCCAAACACCCAAATTCTCTTACCTACGATGTTATCATCGTGGGTGGTGCAACGAGCGGGTCCGCCATTGCCTGGTTCCTTGCTACGAACCCAGACTTCAAGGGAAAAGTCCTCGTTGTTGAAAAAGATCCTTCATTGCTGCGTTCTGCGACCAAGGCAAGCAACAACTGCATGCGGCAGCAGTTTGCCACCGAAATCAACGTGAAAATTGCCCAGTACGCGGCCGAATTCGTCAAAGACTTTCGCAAAAATCTTGGCGGCGAGGATGGTTCAGACGTCCCTGATATCCCTATTCGAAACTTTGGCTACTTGTATCTTGCCGATACCCCAGAGTTCGCTGCTACTTTGAAGGAAGATCAAGAACTACAGGCTGCCTGTGGTGCTGGTACCCATATAATCTCCACCCAAGAGATCGCCGCCAAGTATCCATTCTTCGCCCTCGACGACATCAAATCAGGAAGCCTTAATCTTGTCGATGAGGGCGCCTTTGATGCTTTTGGAATGGTCGAAAGTCTCCGTTCCAAAGCTCGACAACATGGTGTTGATTACATACACAACGAAGTTGCCGCCATGAATTGTGAGGACAACAAAGTCCAGTCCATTACATTGCAGACTGGTGAGGTTGTCAAAGCTGGCGTTGTGGTCGATGCTGCAGGAACTCGTGCCGCTCAAGTTTCGCGCCTCGCTGGTGTTGATCTCCCCATTGAAGCCCGCCGCAGATACACGTACATTTTCTCGGTTGATGAGCCGCTTTCACAAGATCTACCTCTCACAATTGATCCTACCGGAGTCCACATGCGCTCGTACGGTGAGAAGGATTACCTAGTCGGTTGCCCACCCATTGGCCCGGATGTGGCCGTGGACCCTGAGGATTTCAGCTATCCCGAGGATGTCTGGAAGGAGAAGATGCTTCCAGTGCTTAAGAAGCGAGTCCCTCAATTTGCGACAGCCAAGGTAACCGAATCGTGGATGGGACATTACGAGTTCAATACGTTCGATCATAACGCCATCATTGGACCGCACACTGAAATCACCAATTTGATGTTCTGCGTCGGATTTTCGGGTCATGGTAGTCAACAGGCTCCAGCTTGTGGAAGAGGCGTAGCAGAACTCATCACGTATGGAAAGTTTCAGACCCTGGATTTGTCCGCGTTGTCTTATGCTCGCATTGCTCGAAATGAGCCTTTGCTTGAGCGCGCAGTCATCTAGGCCACTTAGAGTATCGTATCAAATAGACTTGTTCACGTCCACGCATAACTTGGACCATCAGATGCACATTAGTATAGCCCCCAATACATTCTTCTCTTCGACTAGATTGCCCATGTTAGCGCCTACATAGCCATGTGAAACGTCAAATAGTTCAAAAAGACCGTTGCTTGATGCCTGGGAAAGTTTGTCCTGCCAGTCAGAAGCTCTATTTTAGAGGCATGGAAATATTCATCTACTTAGAAAATACCATTAACCATATTATGACATGATCTTCGCTCGCTTTTACTTGTACTAGAAATTATTGTACTGGAAAGCACTGATCGAAGACATCATCGAGCTTCTCGTTGCAACAGACGCTCAGAAAATTCCAGACCATATGGTTTCTGAGGGTTTCTTTGCTTCATTAGCAGGACAATAGCTTATTTTGGTAGAGATTTCCAATTTCGATGGTGATCCGACGGAGCCCACGGAGTTCCCCGGGGCTATCTATCCGCGCTTATCCTTCTGCGCACGCGCCAGTTATCCAACGATTCATGATTTTGATGTGTAAGCCCTCCACTTTCACAGTCGGGTATTCGCGGGTATTATCGGATCGCGGTGACAAACCATTCTCTGGGGTAAGCCTTCCCGATCTTGCTTGGCATTTTGAAAAGGCAGGCAAGTGTAATTAGGGGGTAGGCTTAGAAATCCAATTGAGATAATAGCTCGAATTATCTTAGGTGGCATATCATCAATAAATACTCAAGCAAGTTCATCAAACTAGAAACATTAGCAATTCGATTTCATCTGCATAACAAATTCAAGAAAGCCGAACAACTTCAAAAATACACCACCATGGCGAAGATATTTCTGTTAGTACTCCACCTGACCGTATTTTCAATATTTAGAAGCCAATATTAACATTTCTAGCACTGGCGCATCTGGCTATATCGGCGGCGATCTCCTTTATCTTCTAAAGAAGGCTCACCCCGAGTACACAGTGAGAGCTCTCATCCGAGACTCAGCCAAAGGCGATGCAATTACAAAGGCTTTTCACAACGTGCAAGTCGTAAATGGAAGTCTTGATGACAATGAAACCATTTCACGGGAGGCTTCTGAAGCCGATGTGGTCCTCCGTAAGTGAACTCGCATCACATATTATACATTGTCACTCGCTAATCATTTTTTGCCTCCCCAGACCTGGCTGCAACAGGACATCTCAAGAGCGTGCAGACAATCCATTCAGCCCTCTCGCAAAAGTCCGATAGTCACAAGATGCCGTACTGGATTCAAATTTCCGGTGGGAGTGTTCTGGCAGCCGCTGAACTTGCCGATAAGTCACGAGCCCCAGGCACACCAAGCGATACTGTCTACAATGACCTGGAAGATGTTGAATCTATCCAATCTCTAATCAAACAACACCCAGCCCGTGTTGTTGACAACTACATGTTGTCTGTTCCAAATGTCACCCCACACATCAAGTCCGCTGTTGTTTTCCCTCCAATTATTTACGGCCAGGGTCGTGGGCCTGGTAATCAAAGGAGCATACAAATCCCAGAGTTGGCCAAGGCAACGCTAAAGCACAAAGAAGGCCTACAGGTTGGTCAGGGCCTAAGTCGATGGGGCAATATCCATATACGGGATCTCAGCACTCTTCTGATGCGGCTGGTTGAAAGCGCAGTTAATGGAGGAGACGATAAGCGGGTGTGGGGTCAGAACGGTCTTTACCTTACCGGCGTTGGAGAATTGGTAAGTCTATATTCCCGCTACAGCACAAACAAATCACTAATCTCAGTATTTTTGAACAGTCATTTGGAGAAATTTCCAGACGCATCACAGCCGCGGCGTTTGACGCAAAGCTCTTGTCAAGCAAGACAGTCCGTCAACTCAATGCTCAACAAGCAGATGAGCTCTTGCCACACGGTACGATATTGTACGGAACCAATGCGCGAGGACAAGCACACAGGGCAGAAGATGTGCTTGGTTGGAAAGCTGAACATGAGAGTTTGGAACAAGAAATATCAAGAGTTGTAGCTGAGGAAGCTGGCATTCTCGGTATGTCCAAGAGGAGAAGATTTGACCCCCGCTTGTAAATTTGCAAAGCGAACCGACCAAGCATGGCCAGAATGTATGCTTATGTTTGTAATAGATGTCTAGAAATTTTCCAAAAATCTAAACAAGCCCTCCAGCTGAACCATAATTCGACTGTGGCTGTCTAATAAATAAGGATTCGGATGTTGGGCACACATAGTCAAACCTTTGAATGGAGTCTAAAATTGTGCGTCCAAGCTTATTCTTTTATGTGCATCTCTTACCGTTCAACCGATTTGTAATCAGCTTTGAACCTTTAAAAAAGCGTTTCCAGCTTTCAGAGTAGTGTCATGAATTGTGAAACTGCCCAGGTCTGCTCAGAGTTCTGTTTGGATCTTCTCATAACAGCTATTCAACTATTACTTGATTTCTAATCTCCAGCACATTAAGACGAGGGTTCACATTTGGCCCCGTCTGTGACGTCCTCTTCGACTGTATTCTTTCGATATCTATTACAAGTGTACCATTATCTTACTGCATAGCTTATCAATCATCTTTTGCATTTTATGGATGCCAGCGTGGCCTGCTGCATGACAACATTACGCATGTGTCATGACATCCATGTCAAGATAGTTTTAACGAAGGTAGCCAAACAGGTTATTTTGAAGATAACCCAAATAGTAGGTATTGCTAGCCTATATTTGATTATCTACAGCATTGGTGCCTAAGATTTTGCTTCGGGTACCGCTCGCCCCAAGCTAATAGGGACTCCAGACCAATCCTCATGACGTATCTGTGGCGTTGAAATGAAATAGCTAGCTTGACTGCCGCTAAAGTTATAGCTGCATTAAACATGTGACTATCATCCAATTACCTTTGAAGAGGGATTTTGAGGCCCTTTCTGCCAGCATCGTGATCTGCTAACATCATTCACTTAGTCGTGCAAGGTTGGGTGACACACACTGCACATCTGACAAGACAAACAATATGTGAGGCGACTTCTAAAGACATGGGTACGTACCTATGTTTATTCCATGAGTCATACCTTCTACTAATCTGAGTGGATAGTGGTCTCATGCAATTATTTATACGATGCTTATCTCGCCTTATGGCGTTGTTCGCCAGAGAGGCAAAGCAATATAGCCGCCTTTCTAGGCGATGGCGCACTCAGCTGCACAATTGTGCGGCACACCAGTGCAATATGGTTCCTTTAAAATGCCACTTCATTAACGACTTACACACTCCGAAAATCCATTTTCAACTGCTCGTGTCTTTTTTTCCAAAGCAATCTGCCAATAAAAACTCACCAAAGGACTTTTTTTTTTTTTGATATTTTCCTCAGAATGTGTGTGGAGATGCAACCGCTTAGTTACCCTGCAAACAATCCTGCAGATCCCGCGCTACGCTCCCACTACTGGACAAAACAAGACACTGATCTGGCTGACCTCAAGCCCTCGCACAATCAGTCGTCTAACGCCGAGAATCTCTTTACATATGCTGGCTCTAGACAGATACTGAGCATTTGCGCGGAGACACAGGTCGATCTTGTAAAAAGAACCTTAGATAGTTCTCAAGGCTGGAACTGGTCTCCTGATTCAGGTTCAGCATTTATTGATTTCATGCTTGACGAAACTTTGAGTTCTCGAAAGGTTTTTCTATTTTTTAGTGACTCTTGCTTTTATGGGAAGCCATGTAAGGACCGGAGATGGCGCGTTGGGCTTGGTAAGTGGTTTGACCTAGTATGGACACTACACAAGCTAATTGCCCTACGTGAAGTTCAATATTGCGACCAAGATTGCATTCATGAAGGGGATGATAGGAGACTATCTCACATAACATGCGGCCTCAATTTGACCGGCAGTAACCTTGTTAACAATAACAATCATTTATCTCCCATCTTCATTGGAGGGATAATATCCTGGGCCGTCCAACCCTCAGCTCGCCAACCGTTTCTAGAGTTACGGGATACGGCTTTTGTGGATGCTGACCAAAAGACATTTTTACTATCCTGGTATAAACATTCCAAAAAGCATCAATGTTTGACTGGTCGTCCAATGTCTTGGCTTTCTGGGTTCGAAAGTGGCGATCGAGGCGGGCTTCGGGCAACCCCAGAGAGAATTCAGACGAATTCCACCAAGATCCTGGTACACCCTATTTCCCCGTTACAGCCCACCTATTCGAGTCTACTACTATATCCACTTGGCATATATAATAATGGCACTGGCGATATGATGGGGCTGTCTTTAACCAACCGGAAATATTGCTGCTTACAATCAACTGAATGTCCACTCATTTTGGACGACCCGCTCATCAAAGGCCACAAGAAAATGTGCCTCGACTATGAAATCAATTTCTCTCCATCTGACTTAAGAACAAAGCAACTTGAACTTATTCAAACATCCGAAGAACATATGCCTCGAACAAAGAGGGGTGCTTCTGAAGCGGGTACTACCGAGTATGATGTGGATGGAATCATACATGCGCGTGATCAGGATCATACTTTGGGACACTATGTTCTTTCCAGGCCCATTATCTCTGACAAAGCTATTATGATATCGAGCTCAATGGAAATGCAGCACAGTGCCAAAGACGTCGCACCGAACCTGCTCAGAGGTAAACGCGGTGTGCATGATTCACTAAATCAGAAGGCATTTCAGAGGTCACCTTTTTTGCACCGCAATAGTTATGCCTGTAAAAACAAGCAATTAACAGATTTAATTTGCTCAACTAACAAGATGCCTGACAATAGCGCCACTTGGACACGGGCAAATTCTCTCGTTAAGGGTTCGCCAACAAATTACGATGTTCTATCAGGGAAAGATATGGACATGCTGGTAGTCCACGGGATTGATTCTTTTTTACAGTGGTACTCAAATGATAATACATTGGAAAACAGTTCACAGCGAACGGCAGGGGCATCTTCCCAATCAAGAAAGAGAGCCAAAACGAGTCACGCTGGAAGGTACTCACGAGTTGGGGGCCCCGCAAACAAGTCTGTTACCAGATCCTCACAGGATACGTCAGTCAACTTGAGTTGTCCGTTTCAGCTGTATAGCCCTCACCGGCATTGGTCTTGTCGGAAAGGTGGCGGGTTTCCGACTATTTCTCGTCTAAAACAACATTTATTATCAGAACATCAGCGGCCATATTACTGCCCAGTCTGCCGCGAAACATTCGGTCTTGCCAGTATTCGCGATGATCACATACGTAAAAGATCTTGCAAGACAGATAGATGTCGAGAAATCGAAGGTTTATCCAATACTCAAATGAAACAACTGTCTCGCCGCCCGGACTCATCGCAGTCAAGAGAGGAGCAGTGCCGTGTGGTCTGGGACACGGTCTTTCCAGGGGTTGAACCGCCATCAAACTATAACTTGCAAAAAAGCAATCTTGTTAGTTCTATACAGGAATTCTGGTTCACTAACGGGCCCGCGACTTTGTCGGGGGCCATGGGATGTGATGATTTCGACGCGAACATAATTCAGATGCCAAAAAAAGATCAAGCAACGCTTAGTCAAAGGGTCTTGTATCTAATGACTGATCATATTATCAAGGGATTTATGTCTGAAGGGGAGATTTCTGGAAAGTAGCCAAGGCAGAATAACGTATGATATATATTTGGTTTACAAGAATCGTAAACTCAACCGTAAATTTCCATTCTCCGGGGTATCTGGAACAATTTCTTGTGTTTCATCGCAGAACAAATTAATGGCAAATCCAGCTTCCAGCAACATTGAATGGTCCAAATGCAAACATAAACAGAAAGGAAGAAAAGCATGCTGTGGGCAATTGGCTGTCTAATAATATACTGGTGTTTTTGGCGCATTCTTTTTTCGGTGCATCAGTCCACTTACTCACGCATGAAAACCGAATACCCAGGGGTTGGGTCAATTTTGGTTTCCAAAGGTTGTTTGACTAAATAAGTAATCGGTTCCTGTTACGTCTAATTCGGGGTCCAAGGTTTGTTCATAGGTGCCGGGTAGCCAAGTTGGGTCGAACTGTGGATCTATACGCAGAATGTCCTCCAAATCCAGCGCCATGTCGATATCTGATGGGGGGGATTGCAGCGGTGCGTCTGCCGCTACTAGGTCCCCTGGCGGCTGCGCTGTAGTGGGTGTGGAGTGGCCTGCGGGGGAGTTTTCGTAGTTGGGAAGATAGGCGATGAATTTATGGAGAATCATGCTGTAGGTTGCATGGGCCTCTGGTGGGACGTGGTTGGGGTCTCCAAGGAATTTGGTGACCGCATCCTGAACTGGATCCTCAAGCGTGAGGAAAATAGTTCTGGGTTCAGGGGTCTCCGGGAAGAGAATGTGCCATGTTTTGTACCAGGTGGACAATTTTGACCCGGGCAGTTTGCTGCAGGCCTTAATGGCGCGCCACTGGTCCTCGGTGATGACACCAGGGATCTTGTTGTTTGTAGACTTGCAAAATTGCTCCTGGATATGTGCATCGCGCCGCTCGACACATTTATCATCGTCCATATTGCCAAAAGCCTGTTTGCAAATGGGACAGTGCAATGGTTGCAGGTGATACCTCCCAAGATGCCGACGCATATCTGTATTCTCTTTAATCGTCGCCTGCCCGCATTTTCGGTATGGCTGCGGGTCCCGCTTGTAGTACGGGCAAGCGATGAACGGCTTGTCCTGGGCGGCTGGTTTCGGTTTCTTGGACGGGTTCGTTCCCGAGGCTCCTTCGACCGCCCGTTTCTTAGTTGCAGGTTTCGGCTTGTGTGACGCCCCATCAGCAGTGACCGGCGCTGGCAGCAATAAACACAATGCATCCCGGTTATGCTGTGCGCCCAAACCCTGGTCCCAAGCCGCATTGGCCCCTGGCATAGCTGTCGCGATCCCTGACTTCACTGACAAGCCCTACAGATGTCAGTTACATGGATGCGAAGGATTGCAAGTGACGAGTCAAAACAAAAATGCAATGCACCCTGTCTGAGACCTGGTACAAGTGCGACCTACCTCTGTCTCATTTACAACAGGATCGATCACATTCTTTTTTTTGGTTCGCGCTGCCAAGTTTAGTGTTCCACCTTGGTCCGACATGGCTGCAGATGGATGGTTGGCCCGGGGGGAGAATGCAGAAGGCGACAAGTATGGAGCAGTTCGCAACGAATTTGACGTACTAACTTCACTTTGCTAATATGAAGAAGATTATTTCTATGGATTCACAAGCAAGCCAAAGACACTAGAAACGGAGCGAACTGGTCGCAATTAAGACAATGCGCTGTTGCGTAGAGAAGCTGAACATGGCACCCCCCCCCTGCTTGGATAACGGCCAGTTTGGGCAGCATCAGCACGGGTTTCAATTGTACAAACGCCAATGATTCGGTGGGATGGCCTATTCAGTCCGCAGTTGCGTAGAGTCGAGGACCAAGCCATTGTTACTTGTTACAGTGGCTATACGCTGCTGCGTAGTTCCACCTCATTATGTGCCACATGTGTGTGCAATCTGCATTGGGCCGTCCCAGCCAATTATTTGTGATTGCGTACAATTACAAAAACCACCTACGCAGCTGCGCACACTGGATGCAACCACAATGAGTACCGGGCATAATATAAGGGTTTGTCTCAGCCAAATATAGGGTCGAGCCAGGATGCACATTGTAATTCCATTTACATTTCACTTGTTCGCCGAGGCATAATGAGCCGTAGCCTAATCTCATTGCTAGCGAGTGGCGGCGCGTAAGTAGAATCAGCCCTCCCCCCTCCCCCATGCAAGAGCCTCGTTAGGCTGTATTGTCGCAAAAGTGCGAACACCAATACTGACACTGCCTCTGCCATTCCGAATAGCCCCCCAACAAACCTGCGCGTTGAACGCCTGAATTTCTGGCTGTCAGACCCTTGTCAGCCTGTTCCATTGGCGGCCTCGCCGAGACCAGATATCGCAAGCAATCGGAAAGCGCAGAGCGCGAGGAGTGTTGCAGAATTCGAGGAGAGCTTCAGCCTGCACCGTTAAAGTAGAAATAGGCCTCCAGGCTGTTGGGGGTGCTGGGGCTGGGCAACAAAGGCTCCCTCCCACCGGTGCCAAATTGTATATATTTCGCTCATCTCATTGAGATGCTTTGTGTTTTGAACCAAGAATTATACATCTTCATAGTAATTTATCACGAGAATATGAATATAAAACCCCCACACGTCTCAATTCCCCATGCCCATGCAAAAGTCTTGACCTACTCGTGATCTTAGGGCATGCCTTCCACCTCGAGCTGAGCCATGCCATCCGTCATGTCACCCCCTCACCGACCAAGTACGCAGCTGCGTATTGAGTATTTGCATTTTCATGGGACAACAGGCCTCTGTGATTGGCACCTGATTGCGTAAGCTAGGTCACATGGCAGTCTTTCTACGCAGCTGCGCACTCTCCCCCAACCCGTCAGCCCAATCAAATCAAGTCAAATCTTGAGACCACCGTAGCCATTACCTATCACCAGCGCTATTGCGCACCCAGACACCACGAAAGATTGGTGAAAATTTCGCACTTTTGTCGCCCTTGGCTTCTTAGTATCTGTTGTCGGTAATTCTTGCTTTCTGTGCTGTTGCCTTACTGTCGAAAAAGGGCTAGGCTCACCATTATGCCTCAAGACACCCCCATCGCACCACTTACGGCTCAAGACAATATGGCAACCATGGACGACTACTATGGTAGCTGCTGCGGCCTTAATTTCGATCCAAGCAATGTCTCTTTTTGTTCATGTCAGGTTATGCATGATCAGAATCAACATCAAGCAAGAAGAGAACCTGCAGACCACCGCGACGGTTCCTCGCCTCTTTCAGATACACCAATGGAAGGTTAGATTTGGCGTTCTGTGAAAACACGCATCCATAGTTTTCCATAACTCTTTCCATTGCTAACTGGAATTTTATTGATTAGACAGCAACCCGAATTTCCAAGAAACAACCACAAGAAGCCGAGCATCACACCAATCGAAAATCGGTACAACAGCAATAAGACAGTACGGGGGCGCAAGTCCGTGGTATTCTCCCCCATATCCCTCATCCCTTGACTACTCTCTTCGAGCGAATGAGTTATGTCAAAATGACGGGCTATTTGAATCCCTAGATACCCCTATGACTTCCGATGCCACACCTCTCTTCGAAGAGGAAAGACCGGGGCTAAGTCATTCGGAAACAACACTCAGCTGCGATTTAAACATAGGCCACTCTAGACATCTAGAGCCTCTCGGGAAAAACGATTCAAAAAAGCAAAGGTTGCTGGCTTGCCCTTTCTACAAACACGACCCAAGCAAGCACCAAGATTGCTTAAAGTTCGAACTTCGCCGGGTAAAGGATGTGAAGCAGCACATATACAGGAAACATATGAATTTGTGCAGTTGTAATAGTTGTCAAGAACAACTGCCCGCTTCAGACTTAAAGCATCATCTTAGGCATAAAACAACAAGTGAATGTGAGGCTGATTCTGTGGCGGGTGGTATTTCAGTTCACACACGAAACGAACTTGCAAAGGATAATCGGCGGGGTCGGACTGTAGAAATTCAGTGGAATAACATGTGGGAAATATTGTTTCCCAATCAAGATTGCCCTCAGTCTTGCTACTTGGGTAACTATGCTGAAGAAGTCTTGCCACAGATTCGTGCATTTTGGAAGGAGAGGCGACACGATATTTTGAAAAGTGTACTTTCAAACATGTCCAATAACAGTGGGAGCTTTAAAGTGTTGGACCAGGCAATGAGTAAGGTTTTTGACGGTTTTGAAGCAGAGCTGTCCAAGATTCCGATTGATGAGGCCACAAACTCTACAACACCTTCCACGGAAATGAGCAGGCAGACTTCGACGGCGACGAGTTGGGGTGGGGAAAGACTTGACATTGGGGCCAGTCTAGGAGGCTTGGATCATAATCTATGGCAGCAGGAGCTCAATGTGCCATCCGATATTGACTACTTAGGAATGCAACAGAGTGAGTGGATACTCAGTGCGGGCTCCCCCGAGCAATATCCCCCTTATGTTTATACTCAATGATTCCCGCGCGGATCTTGGTTGGAAATGAACAAGTCGGTTACTGTCGTCCTCTCAAACTCTTAAAATCTTCGCTCATTCGTTTACGCTATGTATCGTATCTTCAATGTCTTAGTTTAGATTTTCTTTTTTTTTAAACTACATCATTCAATGCTCTTCAATCTCTTCTTATTCTTAAGCCCGGGGCCCAGTTCTTCAACATATAGAGGTATCCAAAGCGTAGCCCCAGCCAGCACAATAATTTTACAATTTCAAGTTAACATTTAAGTTACAATACCCAGTAGCCTTTATGATTTTATATACCTCCGATATCCTGGCTCAACCCAATGGATACAGCCTTGATGCCTTAGAAAATCTTAATCCTAATAGCCAACATAAGCTATATAATGAATACAATGTTGTTGCAGTTTAACAGAGGGCTGTAATTTCTCAAACAAGCCGCACTGAAGAAAGCATGGTATCACATTATTCGTTACCTTTTAAGCCCCAGTAGCATTATTTCATACGTAGACACTTCATTACAATGAGGTCCGAGGCTAATATTTGCTCAATTTTCTAGGATAATCGGAACAGTAGTGCAAATGTCACGTTTACAATTATATTATGTTCATCTATGCTGGGACAACATTTCTTCTTCCAACAATCCTAATGATGAATGATCGAGAACAGATGCCAGATGCCGCATCGCCATGGCACGTACTCTTTCTCTCTCTTGCATCTCACACGGAGTAAAGGCCCAAAGGTAGCCATGAAGCTGATTCCGGCGATAGTCGTCCCAAATATCTTCCAATTCCAATGAAGGCCCACCGGCAGCGTGCAGCTTATTCAGGTAAGTTTCAACCAACAAACGTTCATGCGCACGGCGATCTTCAACTGTAAGAGCACCAGCCACAAAATAAGCTACATCATGCATAGGCGATCCTATATATGAACTCTGGTAGTCCAGAAATCCAATTTTCCCGTTATCCGAACGGAAAGTGTTGCCAATATGTGGGTCGCCATGGAGAACACATTTGTAACCTGGGTGGTCCCATAATGATTGGAATGCCCGTTTAATCCTTTCCCTGTCCTTGAAGGACCCGGGGATCCCCGGAATAACATGATCGCCCTCAAAGTACCTGTCGTAGACGTTTTCAGTGAGGAGAACTTTCATGATGTCCCTCAGAGAGTCCGCATTATCCATAAAATGGAATTTAGTAGCTGTAGCGCCCCAGGTACAGCCGTGTAATACAGCCAGGTCTGCGAGGGCAGACTCAACTTCTTCAACACTATACGGTAAGGTACAGTTACCAAAAGAATAATTGTGTGATTCCAAATCTTCAAATATGATAATACCTTGGCCTTGTGAATTGTTTGTCGTTACATAAAAAGGCCGAGGTATCTGGAGCTGCAAAATGGGAACAAGGTGTGCAAAGAATGCGGCCTCCCGAAGATAGGCATTTTTGGTCTCATAAGCAAATAGCTTAGGATCAAATCCACCTTTAATACATACAGACTCAGGCTTCAATCTATCAGCCTCTTTGCCCTCCGATTCTAGTCTGTCTTGTTGATCATATTCAAGATCTAGGAGGAGCTTAGTAGCAGTCCCCGCAATTATTTTGCGTATATTTATGCGTTGGATACTCGGGTCAAGAACCTTTTGAACCCACTGTAGTGTTATTTCTTCGGGGGAAGATGGAAGTGTTTCGGAACAACCAAGGTCTTGTCGAAATGACATTTTAGAATGAAACAGAGAGGCCATTAGATGAACGACAGTGGAACTCTTCTAACGAGGTTTGGTGGTTGTCGGATATGAATAATTTAGTGTCACCAACAAATCCCAAAAGCAACAAACTGATGAATGTGCATGAAGATGATGGTTTCTTATAACGTGCATTATAATCAAACGAGTCGTGATGCACGACATGAAAAGCAGTGAGCGAATCGGACTAATGACCGAATCAAGCGTAGTCCACTCCCGCGTACCACCACTCCCCGCACTGTTAGGATCCATTAAATCGCCAGGGAAAGAACAGATTAATCAATATTCTCATTGGTAACCATTACTAAAACGAACATCAACCATAACTGTGCACAAAGGGGCTATGCGCCCATCCTCTAAACCGGGTCATAGCAAGCACCACTATGGGCATTTATCCTTCCCATAATGATAGCCAAAGGACTCTGGGGGTATACGTAATAAAGTCAACAGGAACGCAATAGCCATCATTATACATTGTGGGTCTTCTGCGACATCTGAGTTTCTAGTATAGCATAGACTGTTCATTACGTTTTATCAGAGGTGCATTCTGATTAAACGCCAATTACGATAGTGCCAGATGCAATAGGGTAAACACCATGCGGGTTTCGATGCTGAGATTTCCTCCGCGTGGACGCGGGAGCTCGTGTTACTTCAACCTAATTGTGACTAAAAATCTGGTTTCCATAATTTAAAACTCAAATCTCCATCTTGGGTCCTCATCTCCTTTCCAATCCTTGACCTCGCCCACGTCTTTAATCTCAGGAGCAATTTCAGCCCTCTTCTCGTTCTGCCTCTTCAGTCTCCAACCCAAAATAGACACAACAACGATGTTGGCAGCCAGATAGGCGAGCGCCATCGAGTGCCCAACAACAAACTTGGGACCATCATTCGAACGATACAACTGGGTGCCCATCACGGCACCAAGGTTGCCAATACTAATCTGCATGGCATTGGCGATAGCCCGTTTAGTCTGTCCAGAAACATTGATGGCTGGCCAAGACAGCACCAGCGCACATGCGGGGTAGATGCCAGCCGCAGCGAAAAAGGTTCCGGCGTATGAGATCCCTGGTCGGCTTGTCGGGTCAGGGTTGGCAAGAAGGAGGATGTATCCGATGATCGCAACGGCTGAGGATCCAGCAATAAAGATGGCTCGTCTGCCAAGTTTTTCGGAGGCAATAGCAACACTAAGCGTAGTGACAAAAGCAACAGCATACGGTGGGATGGTCAGGAGCTGGGCTTTGGCAGCCTTGTATCCAAGATCTTTGATAATGGTAGGCTATCTATTGTCAGTGCCTAAAACATTCGCTTCATCGATAAAAAATAACTTACCATGAATAAGGACAGTGTGTACAGAGGCAAGCTCATTGTGTGAAATCCCAATCCGTAAAGCCAGCAACTTGGGTCACGGAGAGCCTGGATGACAGCATGCCAGCTGAACTTCTCGTCGTTGGTAGAGTCGCTGTCCGCAGCCAATCTGGTCTGGATGTATTGACGCTCGGCCTCATTGAGAAACCTAGATGTTGCGGGGTAGTTTTCAATGAACCAGTATGCAGCGACAGCTACGATGACGGTAGCAATTCCTTCCTATTCGCCTGTCAATCTTCCCGTTCAACAGATATTCGCATTTAAGCCTTACAAGAATGAAAATCCATCGCCAACCATTGTCCCAAACAACGCCGGCCATTTTACCAATGCCCTATCGGTATCAGTATGACAACACACGAGCAGTTCTCGGATTAAGACTTACATAGGCGAGAATACCTCCAAACGCTCCGGCAAGAGACGCAGCACTGAAAAAGAGAGAGATGCGATACTGGCGCTCACGTCGCTTGTACCACATGGAAAAGTAGAAGACGACACCGGGAAACAATCCACTTTCGGCAACTCCCAGAAAGAAGCGAGCAATCAAGAATCCAGTGAGATTCTGGACAATACCCAAAAGGGTCGCCACGATGCCCCAGGCGATTGTGAGTGTTGGCAGCCAGAGACGAGGGGTCGTTCGCTTGAGAACAATATTACAAGGAATCTAATCAATGCATAAGCAGTTGCCGGGACCAAAGTATCCCGTTGGGGCCATACCTCAAAAAGGACATATCCAACAAAGTAGAGCGTCAATCCGGTCAAATACTGGTTTCCGGCTAAAGATTTCACTCGTCAGTCTTTAAAACCCCAATGACTGCTATCACGGGAAACGCGTACTCATGTGAAGGTCATCGACCATTCCTTCGATTCGTGCATTGCCAACTAGAGCCTGTGTGAGCTGATTGATATCCGCAACTAGCTGGGATTCAAAATCTCACCGTTGCTTCGGTCGAGAAACGATAAGAGATACAGGATCCCCACCGCCGGGAGCAATTTCCTGTCGAGTTTGCGCAAAAGACTAGCCTCGTTTATCTCAGCGTCGGAGCCGACCGTGGGAGATCGGTCACTGAGGTCCGGAGACTCCTCGACCACCTTCGAATCAGTCATGATGCCAAGCCTTGGTCTGGGCAGAGAGAGATCTTAGGTTTGCGAAGGTCAGAGAGAGATTTTTTAAACTTTGGGGCAATGGGATTCTTGGATGGAATTATGTACAGTTCCCAGCGTGCATTCAGCATTGCGCCATCTGTCCCTGGTCCTTTTTGCAACACCCACATTTCCCCAACTCGGGACACCCATTTCAGATTGCTTTCCCATTTCAGTACAAAGATCCTGACGTCAATGCGCTAGCAACTGCCGGTACACTGTAAAATACGCCCCCAGGCCAGCCTTTGAAGGGCAGCAAGGGGCAATATAAGTGGGTGTTGGGAATGTCGCGATAGCTCACTGACCTTTCGTGCTTGCCGTTTGCCCAATAAGCATCGGAGATTTGAGTCGGTTCGTCGATCTTTTTCCATGTTAGGTTAGCGCCTCACGGCAGGAAGCCCGTGGGGAAGATACCCCAATGCCACCCGGAGAGTGGGACGGTGGTTGCAAAAAAGTCGAAGAGGGCGAACACTTCAGAGGGAAATCTTGGAGAATTGCGTTGTCGTTTAACAATTGATTACATCTATTTATGGTATATGAAACCTCGTCCCACGGTGTGTTGGTAATCCCCAACCCGCCAATCCTGACATCTGATAATGTTCCCGTCGTGGCTAATTTTCATAAATGCTCAGCACGAAAGAAAACTCGCATGCAAGATGAATTTTCATTGCGTTGATGCATTGGTCATAGTATAGATTCGTCTTATTACCTTTCGGTCATTAAACAAGGTATCTGAATCCTCGCTTCATACGCAGAGCCTCGTCAGTGCTCTCCATGACCTCAACACGAGCCGTCTGCTCAGCAACATCCGGGCTCGTCTCCCAGGCAGCTTCACCCGCCTCGAGCTTCTTGTTAAGGTCCACTAGAATCATGCGGAAGGCAACGCATCCAATCAATGTGACGCCAAACATGGCGAGCACGATACCGTAGCTCTTGCGGTATCCGTTCTCCTTCAGAGCCCAGACATATGATCCCGCCACATTTCCGAGCTGACCGAAGCCGTTGATCATGGCAATGGCCACGGCACGCTTGGCAGGTGGTCGGGGGAAGGAAGAACTGATCCAGGAATAGAAGGTAATGTAACCGGCGTAGGAGCTGGTCTGCAGGAACAGAGCGACATATCGAGCTGCGACATTGAGAGTTGACATGCTGATGATAAAACCAGCCATTCCAACAAAAATGGGGATGACGATGTGCCAAAACTACACATCACGTTAGCTTTTGTATACTTCAGGTTGTGCTGGGGATCGACATACTCGCTCCTGCCTTCGATCGGCGCTCCATGCGACCAACAGAGACACAATGCATGCGAAGACCCAAGGCGGAGAACTCATCAGCAAAGTGGGGACGTAGCCAAAGCCGAGTGTTCCCGTCAGGGTGGGCTAAAAAACTTGTTAGTGCACGATTAAGATTCAGACGCATCACAACTTACGAAGAAGGCGTTGAAAGAAAGTCCAATGATGTAGGCGATAAAGGTCAAGGTCATCAGGTAAATCTTGGGGTCCCGAACGGCCAGATTGAGCCCGTACAAGGCGCCATGCTCCTCGGAATCCTTGTCAGCCTCTCCAACATCTTCAATCATGCGAAGCTGGGCGACCTGGCGTTCCTCCTCGGTAAAGCCCCTGGAGTTGTGGGGGAGATCAGGCAGGATAAAAGCAGATGAAATGGCAACGGCCATGGTAATGGCACCCTCAATCCAGAATAGCCAGCGCCAAGCCGCATGGCCAAGAACGCCTTGCATATTGGACAAAACACCCGCACCAACCAGGGCGGAGAAAGCGTTGGAGATAAGGTTACCGCAGAACAAGATAGCGTTTCGCTTGGTTAGCTCCCGGCGGGTGTACCACTTGGAGAGAATCAGGAGCGCGCCGGGGAGGAAGGCGGCCTCGACGAAACCCAGGAAGAATCGAATAATGACCATGCCGGTAAAGTTGTGGACGTTTCCTGACAAGGTGGAGACAAGACCCCAGGCCAGCATGGCGCATGCGATGTAAATCGACGGGCGCTCGATTCTGTTGATGAAGATGTTGGACGGAACCTGCATGAGAACTGGGAGTGGAATTAGTTACACGCCATGCCTGTTCCCGGCGGTTCACTTACTGTATCCGACGTAGAGGATACTGAGGCAGGTCGCGTACTGCGTGTCTGTGAGTTTCAGGTCATCTTGAAGACCCTTGAGTCTGGCCGCGGCAATGTTGTTGCGGTCAAGGTAGTTCAGGATGTAAATCAGAACAAACAAACTGCATCGCGTGTCCAGCTTGCGCTTCATGCTCTTCTCAACTATCCTGCGACGCTCCGGGTCCATGACGACGCCGGACCGGGCGACGAGGTTCTCCCCCGTCTGTGTATGGCCATCGAGGCTGTCCTTGGAGATGTCCGAACCCACGACGCCATGGTTGGCCCTGGTGTTGGAGATGTCAGCCATTGCGGGCGAGGAAGCGGTGGGACACGCGCGGCTCCGGTGGACTAGGCGCCAAGGAGTACGGCAGTTGAAAAATTTTCGGAGCGCAAGGTCCTGTGAGAAGTCGGCGAGGCGATGAGACGCGCTCAGACAGTCGAGTGCACAGTGACCAGGACAGGCGCGCGGAACGAAGGTTGGGACGTAGAAACAAAGCCCAAAACTCTGACGGGAGCTAAGGTAAGACAAGCCAACCTTAATAAGAGAAAAGTCGGCGACGGGCTGTTGAAATCGTCGTCGAGGCGAATGACCTCCCAAGCCGAGGACACGCAAGGCCAGGGTTGCAGTCGTTACATCATGGCGGTTAGATAGAGACTAGGAGATGGAGACGACAAAATTGGCGGGGTTGGGATCTACGCCCTGCGCAGTCACAGGGCCAATAATGGGTGCCCCGAGGCGCGGGCGCTCTTCCGGCTTCTGGCATTTGGGGCAAAAACGACCTTGATCGCCGAAACAGACCCGAAATGCTGCACCGCAAAACATGTCAAATGCTTTTCGTGGGGTAGTTTGGTCCAATTGGAGATTTGCCTGAACGGTGTGCGGAGTTTTATCGATGCATCTTCAGAAACGGTTCCAGAAGCCGGGCCGAATACCACACACACCCGGCGGCACATTTCAAAAGGGGCAAATGCGGGGAAGATATGGAGTCATTCAATTGCTCAAAGGCCTCGATAAGGTGAAGACGCCCTCTTCAATTGCGCAATAATGACCCTATCGCCACAAGAAGTGAGCTCGCTCGTTCGTCCATTATCTCCGGGTATCTCTGCTCCTCAGCCTCTCCACATCTGCCGCTCTCCTCATTTCCCCATACCGCCCCCAAGAGCCGAAATGATTCCCCAACAAACTAGGACCGTCCCCATCGTAACCAATAAAATGGACTGCGGAGAAGAAGAGGAAAAATTCTCGTCGACGCGGAGAAAAGGCTTCATGTGGTGTAGTCTCTCATCGACTAGGCAGCAGAATAATGAAGTTTAATTTGCCAAGTCGAAGATTATCAATCAAATGGGCTCACCGTCTCACCGTATGTCCGCCTTTGTACGTGTATTTCTCCGCATGCCATAGGGCGCGTGCTCAGGGCGTCCACTTTTTGGCGACTTCGGGTGCAACTCTATGCTTGAAAATTTTGATGCCAAGAAGGCTTGCGCACCTCCTTTCGTGATGCCCAGACGCCTTGGTACTACAGGGCTGGAGTCTCCTCGTGGCTAGAAGCAGTAATCACATCATTCAAGATTTTTTTTTTTTTCGGGAGCGGCACACCGACCGAAACCGAAAGCGATAACGGAGCTAAGGGTCGTCGCATCGTGTGGGTCGACATGCCTGTGAGGTTATATCCGGCCTCCTTTTTTTCCCCGTCAACCCGGCTGCCCCAGTTTGCGGGGTGTTGGGGAGAAAGAGACTTGTGGAGAGCAGGAATCCATCACCTAAATCGACCAAAACTGGCGTTGGAGGCTGACGGAAATTCCTTCCCGTTCGGATCTTTCCGGTTCGCATGAATGTTTAAAATCACTCTTCTTGTCCTGCCTTGCCACTCTCCTCTTCAAATCACTTTACTCCTCTTATTGTTGTCAAGAGGGTCATCCATCCTTTTCCAGTGAGACAAAGACAATCAAGTAGTCACAAAACATGCATGTTGGGATCATGGCCCAGTCACGACATTGATTGCGAACGAAAGCTCCCGACCACCACACAACTTCAATTAGTCTACCAAGGCAAGCGATGTCTGATATAACTGACACATTTTGAAGCTATTCAGAAGCACATGGCCAGGACAATATTCTACCCAATACAAGGTATTAATGATAAAGGGGGAAAATCAACTATGGGCTCAACCAGGCAGCATACCTAAGAACAACAAGGTATTAATAGCAACAAACAAGTGGAACATGTCCTGCTTCACCGTAGGGTAGCACCATCAAGGTGCAATGCATCAACGCGATGCATCGGGTTGTACCCAATCCTCACGCAGGTTTCGCATGCAGGAATTGAGCAGACACACGCTCTAAAAAAACCTATCGTGACCTGTATCTGCGCATACTAGGTCTGCTTTGGCAGGTTCACGACTCGTGCATTGCAGCAAATGGCACCAAACTTGATTTGTAGCCACTCAACACTACGCTTTTTGCGACGTGATAGGTCAAGCGGCCGACCTGGCGGGGATGTCACAGATACGGCATGCCGCGGCCCAATGGGGAGCCTTCAATTGCAATTGGTATTGCAAAAAAAAGAGCAGGGGTGGTGGTTATTATCGAGCGTGTGGCAGCTAGTGACTGGAGAGAAGATAGCGTGCTTAGCCGGATCTATGCCTGATTACGTACGTTGCCTGCACCCAAAAATGGCAGCTCCAAAACGAGAGGGACCTTTGGAAGGAGACAAGGGCCCCGTCTCTGGTTAGGATAACTGCTACCAATCCAAGGGTTTGCAGGAACCTTTGAATTCAGCCGTGCCAAATACACGAGCATCACCGATCTCGTCTGGTTCATGGCAGGCATTCCGCACATTACCACCGTGGTGATCATCAACGAAATGGCCAACTTCAGCGTTCGCTCGAAGGTTGAGTGTCTTGGCAAGATACTTTTGGTTTCTTGGCTGTGCCGAGGCCCAGCAATGCACGGAATAATTGTATCCGCGAGGCTCTCGGCCGAGAAAGGCCAATAACTGTGCAAATTGCAAATCGGGAAAGCTCATCGGCGTTTTCCAAAAACCACCATCTTATCAGTAGAACCAGACCTCGCCACGAGTAAGCCATAAACCTGCCCGCGCTTGCCCAACGCCCGTTGCTATCAATCAGATCAATGTATGGGAACACATCTTGCCTCACGCGGAAATAGGGTGGGTGGTATTTTCTCCTCGGTATCACCATCTAGCTTAGTTCGCCACACGCATGACAAGTTTCTGGAAACATGCTTGGGTGCCAAATACCTGGCGATCGCTCCGTGGATACGTAAAACTTCAGGCCGATTGGTTTGGTACACTTTCAAATAGTTGTAACGTGACTGGCGAGTTGATGGTGTCTTCTAGCGGTTGTGTAGAGGCGCAACTTTCAAACTCCCCCGTCTTGCATCCCCAAGTCATGACCCCGTCATGCCGCATACCTCGGTTGCCTCTCCATTCGGTCCATGTGCAACCCCCGATCGAAAAGGACAGCTGATAAACCTTGGCCATGCGGCTCTTGAGCCATCAGGGTGGCAATACATCACGATCCAGATCATCGGGTCCCCCGGCCGTGATGGCTATTATCGGATCCGGGGCGCATGGAAGCCCGAGTGCCCAACACCCTAGGAGAGGATCGACACACAATCAAGCTTAGCAGGGCAGGTTTAGGATGCTTTTAGAACCGCCATACCGGGTTCGCCACATTTCCCCAGAGACCTCGCTTAGGCACTGTTACTCGGCGGGTTCCGAAAGTGTGTAACAATCGATCAAGCCTGCACGATGCAAGTCGGGCCATAGAAGATGACTGCATGGTTGGTTTCGACATGATACGGAAATCCTCTTTGGGGGCGCCCCGGTGGAATATTTCCTAATACGGGTTGGGCAATCACCGCGGAAACAAAAGGGCACTCATCTTATCCTAGGTGTTGGCAACAACCTACGATTCGAGCTGTTGGCCGCTGAAGTCCCAGAATCAACTAACCTATGTTTAGGAGATGGAAATGCAGAAGCCGTACGTTTTCAACGTGAATACGACGCGCACCAAAAGTGAGTTGATTTTTTTTTTCGGGACCGGGTTTTTTCGTAGTTTTCAAAACCTAAACAAATGTCTAATATTATGCATACTGGCCCCAGTATCTGCCATGAGGAGTCTCAGATAACCACTGCCCGTTATAAAGCCGATCAATGGCCCCATAGGTTGGCCCCCCCTCCCCACAACGGAATGGATCCAACATGACCAACATTGCGGCGAGGTAGGAATCGCGAGCCCACGCAGATTGGGCAGATGACGATGCAGGCAATGATGGCATTCTCGTCACTTCATTTCATACGTGCCTCTCGTCTGTCGACCAGTCAATTGCTCGCAGACACGACGCAGGGTGTCACAAGCCGTTGCAGCGCTGGACGGCCATACAGTCCCTTATCAAAGGTTCCTCATGGAGCGTTTCCGCTGGGGGGCGCCAAGGCTTGCAAAGGTTCCCGAGTTGGTGCCGGGGCCTGTGCTGCTTCGGGTGGCCTGACTAGACGAAGACGGCATCTGTGCCCGTCGGAGCACTGACGAATTGGAGCGACGTGCGACAAAAGAGCCGCCACCGACGTCTCGCAGGAGCGCGCGACATGCTATTGGATGGCGCTTTGCAGCTTGCCATTGGGCGCTGGCGAGTATCGCTCCCAATCATCTATGGCACTTTTTCGGGGTTTTTTTTTTTTTTTTTTTTAGAGGAGGGTGGTTGAGGGGAAGAGAGTCGTGTGTAAGGGAGAATGTGATAGACACGCCGTGCGTCTGTTTCGTTTAGCCTTTTACACATGACAGCGGTACCCCAGCATCACCACTCACATTCGATGCCCCCCTCGCTTCAACGCAGGCTCTTTGTCTTGGGCCCTTACAGCGCTGTCGACGACGACATGGCAGCAGACGCATCTTCCGTCCTCCCGTCTCAGCGGTGCCACCCGCGTGTGGCTGTTCTTGGCTCTGTCCGGGGGTGGAGCATTGCGCGGTCGCGCGTCTAAGGGACTGACTGGGCCCAGCCGCAGTCAATCCACCAACAGCACCATGCTCCCCATGCTTGCCATGCTTCCCATGCTCGACCTGAGTTGCACTGGCGGGGGGTTCACAGATCCCGCCTGCCGCGTCTTGCGCCAATGGGCCTGCTCATACAGACACAAAAAGTCCAAGACAGATGATCGACTGCCTGTCTGTCCCCTTTCGGGCAGCTCGCAAACCCATGCATCCCTCACGCCCTGGCCGTAAGGGCTGGCGCCAGATAAGGTACGCTCCAGAAATCTTGACTGGGAACTTCTGGGAACCCTCCCCCAAAGCGTATAGCCTCGATTCGATTGTTACCTTCACCCAGCGGTTCGCCCCTCTCTCCCGCGCCCTCGAGGTGGTCTGCTCCCCTCGCGCGACCCCCTCAATATTCGCAAAAGGTCCTGGCCAAAAGCGTGCCATGCGCCTCGTGCGGGCAGGGGTGCGGCGATGGGACCTTTGCCTCTCGCAGAGACAGACGGCTGGGCCAGGGTTTCACTGAGTGTTGGTTCGGGGAACTGCATGCGGAATCGACAAAGATAAATATCCACGTTGCACCGGCCCCGTGGTTTCACTTTTGAGAGGGAGCTCCAGCCGTTTCCACGCCTCGTCTCTGGGAACCCAATCTTCTTCGCTCGTTGTGAACCAGCCGGTTCACAAACAAGACCTTCAAGCATGGCCACCGTTGATATACGGGCAGATCCTCGCATCGCCGGGGATGCTGCCCCGGGCCTCTACGACGAAAAGAACGACCACGAAATCAACCTCAAGGAGGAATCCGACGATGATGAGCAAATCACCGATCTCTTCACCAGCTTCCCTCCTACAAAGGGTGTTATTCACGAGGAGAACCCATTGACTGTCCGCGCCGTCCTCATTGGCATCGTCCTAGGATCTCTAGTCAATGCCTCCAACGTCTACCTTGGTAAGGATCCCCACACCCTGCCCTGACTAACACGACTCGGCACCACACCACACGCAACACCACAACGATACAATGCTGACTTATAGAACACAGGTCTCAAGACGGGTTTCACCTTCCCCGCGACCATGTTCGGCGCCATCTTTGGCTATGGCTTCATCATCATCCTGACCAAGCTCGCCCCCGGCATCCCCTACATCGGCCAGTCATTTGGTCCCCAGGAAAACTCCATCATCCAGGCCGCCGCAACCGGCGCCGGTGGCATGTCCGGCGTCTTCGTCGCCGGTCTGCCCGCCATGTACCGCCTGGGCCTCCTCTCGGACGACCCCAAGAGCGACTTTGGCCGCATCCTCACCATCACCTTCGTCTGCGCCTGCTTCGGCCTCTTCGCCGCCGTCCCCCTCCGAAAGTTCTTCATCATCAATGTGGCCCGTGAGCTCAACCTGGTCTTCCCCACGCCGACTGCCACCGCGATGACGATTCGCTCCATGCACGCCGTCGGCTCGGGTGCCGCTGACGCAATGCGCAAGATCAAGGCTCTCGGCATCGCCTTCATCGGTGCCTTTGTCCAGATCGTCGTGAGCCAGTACGCCGACGGCATCCTGCACAACTGGCACATCTTCACGTGGTTCTACATCTGGTCCGGATACAGCAACCCCGGCCTCCTCGGGCCCGAGAACTGGGGATGGTACATCCAGCTGACCCCTGCCTTCTTCGGCTCCGGTATTCTGGTGGGCTTGAACGCCGCAATCTCTTGGTGGGGAGGCACAGTCTTCGCCTGGGGATTAGCTGGCCCTCTTCTTGTCCACTATGGCGAGTGTATCGGCATCCAGACTGGTGACCCCGGAACCAAGTGGGAGGGCCTGTATAGTTTCGGCAGCATGGCGAACGCCGCCCAGGCAGGCACCACCCCATCCCCGCGATACTGGTTCCTCTGGCCCGGTGTCATGGTCCTCCTTGTCTACAGCTTGATCGAGTTCTTCCTCCACATCAGCGTCATCTGGAACGGCGCCAAGTATGCGTTCCGAGAGACTGCCCGCAGCATCAACAACGTGCTCCAGGCCCGTGGCAAGAGCAACTCGTTCCTCGAGAAGCAGGCCGCCAAGGCCGACGAAGACAGCGGGCTGGTCGAGGACTTTGCCAGGGCCGACCAACAGGTCCCCATGTGGGTTTGGATGGTTGGAACCCTCACCTTTGTCGCCGTCGCCTGCATTGTCGCCGAAGTCCAGTTCCACATGAGCGCCGGACTCGCTATCCTGTCCTGCCTCCTCGGTCTCATCTTTGCCTTTTTGAGTATTTACGGTGGTGCCGTCACGGATTGCGCCCCCCTCACGGCCTCCGCCAAGGCTTCCCAGCTCGTCTTTGGTGGTATCACCAAGGGCCACTTCGATGTCAAGAGCGCCCAGCGAATCAACCTGATTGCCGGAAACATTGCCTCCGGAACTGCTGATGTCTCCAACTCTCTTGTCAGCGACTTCCGCGTCGGCTTCTTGCTCAAGACCCCGCCTCACCTCCAGTTCTACGCCCAAGCCGCCGGCACGCTTGTCTCCGTCTTCCTGGCCCCTGGAATCTTCGTCCTCTTCATGGCTGCTTACCCTTGCGTCTGGAAACCCAGCGATGACCCCACGGCCGTTTGCCAATTCTCCGCTCCCTCCGTTGCCGCCTGGAAGGCCGTGGCCGAGGCCGTGACCTTGCCCTCGATTAACATTCCCCGAAGCTCTGGCATCTTTGCCATCGTCATGGGTGTCTTCTGCGCCTTCCAGGCTGTCTTCAAGACCTACTACCTTGTCGGAAGCCGAGAGAAGTACAGAGAGTGGCTCCCCAACTGGATGAGCATCGGTGTTGCCTGGGTCATTGGTGTCGACAGTGGCTACGCCAACGCCATTCTTTTCGGTTCCATCACTGCCTGGTGGTGGAGGAAGTGGTTCAAGAGCCACTTCGAGATGTACGCCTTTGCCGTCGCTGCTGGTTTGATCGCTGGTGAAGGATTGGGCGGTGTGATCAACGCCGCTATTACCCTTGGCAAGGTTGATGGTTCAGTATATGGCACCAACATTGCCCTCCCGGGCTACTAATTAGTGAGTTTTGAGAAGCGTCAGTAGTTAGTTAATACCACTTGAATTTATTTCAATCAGTTCTCTTGACATCACAGTTGAAGTCGTACAACCCATGCCTGCCTTGTTCTATGTGGACATTCTGTGAAAGCAATCGCCTAGAGCCAAGATACAAGGCCCAGATCTAGGATCTTATTGATTATCTCCAATCCGGATTTCCTATTTATAAATCCATTCAATTTCAGAGGGGGAGATAAGCTAGCAGCGAAACATTGGTTATGCTCAAGGATGACACCTTATTCCATAGCGCTGTCATGGTGGAGACATGCAGATCATCTCACAACCCGATTCCGCTTTGACCCTGCGATTTCGCTCCAGGGCGCGGCCTCGCTCAACGTCTCGCCGAATTCGGAAAAACGGCACACATCCGTTGGGAATAGTTTGGTTTAAATATTGAGTCATCTCACATAATCATAAGAGCAATTGTCGCGAATCAAACACCCACAAATCCAGAGCTCAATTCACGAAACAGCCGTTCAATCATCCCCCAGAGCAAAGTCAACATGGAGCCGCTATGTCAAATTGTGACCCCGGTGGGCATGATAGGATATGGTTTCTCCGAGGAACAGACCGAGACGGCGCTCAAGGAATTCAGCTCTTTCCAAACCCCAACGGCCCTGGTTCTCGATGCCGGTTCCACTGATTCCGGTCCTTCAAAGCTCGCTCTGGGAACTACTACTTGCCCAAAATCGTCTTATATTCGAGACTTCCGAAAACTTCTTGTCCTATCTACCCGCTATGGAGTCCCACTATTGATCTCATCCGCTGGTGGGGATGGCAGTGACGATCATGTCGACCTCTTCTTGGATATCATTCGCGAAATTTCGGAAGAGCCTGAAAATGTGTAAGCATTTAACATCAACTCCGCGGTGTATGTTTCTGATTTTATCTAGCTCGTGGAAACTCAAGACACTGGCAATCTACTCGGAGATTCCGAAACGCATTGTCCTGGAACGATTAAAGGCTGGCAAGATTAGTGGGTGCGGTCCATCTGTGCCTCCTCTGACAACAGAAACCGTCACAGAAACGACGAGGATTGTGGCCCAGATGGGCCCCGAGCCCCTTTTGGACGCCATAACTGCTCACCCGGATTTTAATATTCTCATTGCGGGAAGATCTTATGACCCGGCGCCTCACATTGCTTTCATGGCTTATCACACAATAAAAAAGGAAGGGCTCCGTAGTTTCACGGACCTCTCGGCAGAGATTCTGGGGGGTTTTACTCACATGGGAAAGATTCTAGAGTGCGGTGGTCTCTGCGCAACGCCAAAAAGCATGGGTGCTGCAGGCATCATGAACAAGAACGCCAGCTTCGATATCAAGCCACTCGATTTGGGTGCTCGATGCACTCCCCTCAGCGTTGCCGCACATACCCTGTACGAAAAGACGCGGCCAGATATTCTACATGGACCAGGTGGATATATCGACCTTTCTCAGACAACGTTCACCCAGTTGGAGGACGGTCGGTCTGTCAGGGTTCAAGGCTCGGTATTTCACCTCGATCGAGCAACAGACACTACGTACACCGTCAAGCTGGAGGGCGCTAGGATTGCGGGTTTCCGCACATTGACCATGGGTTCTTTCCGGGATCCCATCCTCATCCCCCAAATCCATGCGTTCCTAGAAAGAGGCGAAGAATTCGTCAAAAGGCAACACAGCCATATCAGTGAATCATGGGATCTCGGATTCCATGTTTACGGATTTGATGAGAAGCGGCCAGAACTCGTCCCCAGCGAAGTCTTCATTGTGGCAGAAGCCATCGCGCAGTCACAAGAAGTTGCAACCAGTCTCGCATCGGCCATGAGAATTCACTGTGTCCATGGATCGTATCCCCACCAAAAAGCCACTTCTGGAAACTTTGCAATGGGAATCGGCGGTATGCTTGAATTGGAGACGAAAGCTTGCGCAGAGTTTTCGGTGTATCACCTCATGGATCTTTCAGCTGAGGAGGAGGGTGCTCGGCCAATTGCGCTCTCGCAGGCGGATGTTGATGGCCAAAGAGGGCTATTCACATGGAAGGAGCTCGAAATTGGCCTCGGTCTCGAGAATAGCCAGGATTCGACACCAGCAACCAGCGTCTCGTCAACCCCCTTACATACGAATGGTACAAATGGCACTAAGGCTGCAGTTGTGCCAGCAGTGGCGACGACAGCGAACCCTACTACGCTCTTTGATATTGCCAAGGTCATACGGTCAAAGAACTCTGGCCCCTTCGAAATCACCCTAGATGTCATGTTCGACAACCCAGCAGTATACAATGCGGTAAAGTCCAGCGGTGTGCTCAATACAGAGGTCATCGCAAACCTTTACAAGTTTGATCCATCGGAGGTGATCTGGTCCGGATTTTTCGACGCAGCAATGGCTTTCAAGGCCACCGTGCCGAGGAAGAGGCGAGGCCAGGCAAGCTGCTCCGGTGGATTCCTTGAAGACGATGTGCACGGCTCGCAGCAATATATCCCGTTGGCTGAGTTGCGCCTACCACAGACTCTGATCACTACGTTAGAAGCAACGTCATAATTATTTCATAGATGAGATGGTTAGAATACAAAAGCTCCAGTTGCTAGCCCAAAATTGTTCATAAAAATCGTTATTTGAAAGAGAATACGGATGCCTTAGTAGAAATCGAGAATATCCGGCAATACTGTAGCGAAAACACCAATACGCCATTCTTAAGATGTAGGATCGACATAGCTTGTGTCGAGGTCAGAGAATATGCCAATTCCTTCCAAAAAGTCTGAGCCAACAAAATCTAACCCAAACTGAAAGACATCACGCATTGCAGCGGTCGCGGTATAATCGGAGGGCTTCACACGACGAACGTCGTCGCTGAATCGTTCTCGAGCTCGCCAGATTGAGTCAATCGTGATGTTGGCAGCCATTCGAGAGGTGACGGGTTTGAGGGCCGGGTTTCGCCCGTCAGAATCTTTCCTACTCAGATATGTGATAATGTCACGTATCCTTGCCCAGTTATCGTGCTCCTGTTCTGACCTGGAATTTAGTATTCTCCAAGCCTCGTGGATTGATTTCATTGCCATTGCGTTATCCAGGTGGTCAGGAAAGTCCAAGAGTCGCAGGAGAGTATGTGAAGCATAAAAGACTGATATCCTTGCAATCGCCGGCCAAGACTTTTTGGAGTCGTTGCTGGAAGCGATTTCAATTAGTTTGATAGAATCCAAGCCTGCCTGCACAATATGCTCCGGTATTCTGTATCCTGAGCTAGGATTTTGCAACCCATCGGTGTCTTCCGTGAATGCAAAGGAATGCAGCTGCAATTTGACCCTTAGCAGAGCCATCCGTATGTGACCAGAGGAGTTCTGGCCAAACTCGGATTCCAGCTGGCGTAGTTCAGTATGAAATATCTTCATCATAGTAAGGCGGCTGGGAAGCAGGCCAGATGGAGTAGCATCGCTGTTTCCCAAGGCGTTACAAATGTTGTGGCTTTGATACGCAATCTTCAAGTGTCTTTCGAGTACACAGGGCAGTTTTGGTGACTGAGACTTTATCACGTCGACAATGGTTGCATCGGGGTTCATCGTTGCCGGAACACCCAACTCACTACTGAGCCTGGGTCTTGTTAGCCATCTTGAGCACAGGTAAAGACAGACTGGTCATACATTTGATTCACGACGAAGCACCCCACCCATGCTCTCTGGAACGCTGCAACGCCTCCGCTGTCAAGCCGATCATTGTAGACGAAATCGGAAAAATGATGAGGACGGTGGAGACCAGCCCTCAGGGCTGCGTGGGTAGCTAGACCGCAATAATTCCAAGACGGGTCATTTCGCGTGGCTTGGAAGGGAAATGGCCACCAGCATAGTAGCAGAAGAGCCTGGACAGTTCCCAGCGGATGATCCGCAGCAGAGGTAATGTCGGTTGCAAGACTCTGTATGTGGGGTTCCAAACTGTCATGATAGTGGCGATAATGCTCTAGGTTCTTTGAGGCAATGGCGATTATCACCCAGAACAACAGGGGGCATCGGTTGTAACCCCGTACGAACGTTGAGAGGTCAGGTAATATGGGAAAGTCATCATGCAAATTGGTGAAGAAACTATCCATGTCAGTGAGTATTGGCCGTTAAAACCGGTACAGGATTCTTACAAATTTATAATGTCAGCAATGGCGCCAGATGATATGTGAATGTCGCCGATCTGCTGTGGCACAAATGTTGAGCCAGAGATGTTGGAGCTGTATTCCGGGTATGTCGACGTCGAAGGCTGCAAGATGATGCCAGGGTCCTGCAGAGGCAGAGGGCTTTCATCAGACGCCGGTCTGCTCGCGCTCCCCGGGGAAAGATTTGCGTCGGCTTTGAGGCCTCTGAGCTCTTGCTCCAATTCAATGACCCGTCTGGCAGTCCAGTTGTAAGCGCGAGTTCAGAGCAGAGTGGGGTTGGGGCAGACCACGACAAGACTACCTTCGCTTGGCCGTCCTCTGGAAACCGGGATCAATGCGACAGTCAAGTTTCTGCTTGCTGCATCGGGAGCACGGGGCGGGAAAGATTTCTTTTGCGTCGCACTTGACCTAATTACACGCATCAGTTGCGGCTCGTTGCGGGGAGTTTGTTGGGGCTCGCCCGCGTTGGCGGCTCACCTTCATCTGGCGACAATTGGTGCACGTCACAATCTTGGCCCTTGTAGCCATGTTTACAGGCAGTACGGGCCCGAAACCCTGCGTCGCATATGTCCAAGAACGTGCATATAGCACTAAATTGCGTGCGGTTCAGAAATGCGAGAGACAAAGAGACTGCCGGTGCCATCTGGCCAGGCGCTTGGGCCCACTCGCGGCATTTGGTCCAATCACAGCTCGTTTAAACAGCGATATCGCTTGCTTTTGCGTTCTCGCTCCAAGCCCTTTTGTGAGGACTTGCAGAGATCTAATGTAAGAATGGCATGCTAAAGCCCAACAGTGACACGAATGAGACAGAAAATAGCATCCCAAGCTATGATAAGATTATATAGTAGATATGGGTGCAATCGCCATACTATTTTACTGTATTTATTCGAATCGGCGGGGTATCGGGCGACGTCCAGGTCGCACATGGCAAGATGTTGGCAGGTTATGCTATGATAATGCAACTACAATACAAGCCCACACACTCAATCTCTGAGCATTCAATTGAGTGTCCTTAATCATCTCGCCTTTCTGAAACCTTCCCCCGCATCTTCTCTATACGCTGCAGGCGCCCTGGAATCGATTCGGCCCAGTTGTTGAGATCCTCCTGGGACACATTCCTCCAGCTCTCCTCGGCCAGGTTCTGGAGGGTTTCCACGTCCCAATACAGGTAGTCATTGATGTACTGCTCTGGGATACGCCATGCTTCCGAGACTGGGGACTCGCTGATGACGTCGGGGCACAGGATGAACTTGTCCGGGCCGTGCTGTTCCACCCAGGACTGCAGCGGCTTGTTGCCTCCGTCGCAAGCCTCCTCCAGGGCAAAGTGCCGCCCTTCTTCCAGCAGTTTCTTTACATGGGGCTCCCATATCCTGTCGACGTAGAGCTGCTGGGCTTCGTCCGTGCTGCATTTCGCCGGCGCCTCGTACCACACCAGGGGGCTCTTGAAGTTGTATCCAAAGGCAGACCAGCAGCGCAACTGTTTTTGCTCTGGTTTTTGTGGACTGTGGTGGCCGTCCGAAATAGAGTATTTCCAATCTATTCCCTGTGTTTTGTAGTACAGATCGAAATAGCTGGAAAAGACGACGTCTCGCCAATCCTCTGGGTTCGGCCTCGTGGCAAGAGCCTTTTCTGTCCATTCAAGACGGTGACTGGCTTCCTCCTCGGTTCTGTGCTTCTCTTCCTGCTGAATTCGCTCGTAGAGGGCTCTCGTTTCGGACTGCGCCTTGGTCGGTTCAGGGACGCCCTTGTCGTCGAGATTGCCAGCCTTTCGTTTGCAGCCGCGCATCTCGGGCACCTCAGGTTGGTCGTGATACATGCTGGTCATGGTTGATGATTGTTTGCTTATTCTTTGTCCTCTGGGATTGGTGTGTGGATGTTCAGGGGCGATATGCTCCTTTTTAAATGCTTCAGCCGAGGTCTGCTACCATCGTTCAATGACGTTAGAATTAGATGAGCTATGACGTATTGGAACACAGCCACCACAAGAGAGAAGTGGCATAATTACACCAAAGTTAGTCTTTAGAAAATTGCTCGCAATCGTACTATTTTAAATATCATTTCAGCCTAGATTAAAACGCCAGGCAGCTCATTTATCAGCACCTGCGGTACTCACATTGGCTGGGGTCAGACTTGGCCACCCCGCGCAGCCTCAATGGCCTCTGGTGCTCCCGAAACGCCATGGCATTTACGTCCGCCATATCACAAACCTAGCCAATCATCTGCGGAGCGCACGCACTTTGACCGCAAGATCCAAGGTTCATGCCACTGTGGTCGGGTAAAATACTGGCTCAGCCGACAAAAGCCACTCGCCGCAAAGTATTGTCACTGTAACGACTGCAAAATACTTCATGGCAGGTTTCATTCAGTGCTCAAGAATCACACAAATGCTTGGTTTTAATACGCTTCAAGGTGCCCCATTCCAATGGGCGGCCATATTTGAAAAGTCTGATCTGGCTTTCGAAAACGGCGCCGATGGTCTCAAATTTTACAACTCATCCACAGGTCGCGCGGAGCATGAACTACCCTGCAAGGTCGCGTGCGCTGCATGTGGCTCACTCATCATGGACGAGGGACGAAATATGGCGTTGATATTCCCAAGCCTGCTCCATCTGGACCCCGAGCGATTAAGACGAGATTTTGCAATACAGCAAGTCGGATCTGGAAATGCCACAGAAGTCGTGTCTAATCGATGTCAGGTGTCATATTTTTTATTCTCAACGTGTCGTAGACCTCAATGACGATTTGCCTAAATGGTCTGGGCTTGACGGGAAAAGCGAATTATTGACAGAGCAGTAAGTCTTTTCTGGGAATGGCTCGTGGGCAAAAACATGGTGCTCGACACTGCCATGAGCGAGTGGAAGCAAAATCTTCAGTAAGAAGAGTAGACAGTGACCACACTGACAAAGTTTGCTTTTAAAATCGGTCGGGAATGATAGCGATCGTTAAGGTATATAATAAGATTGATCTTCAACCATTTTTTTCAGTGAATCTATATTGTTCTCTTAAAATCGATTTGGATACAGAACGATCCGACCTTTACATCAAGGTCAACCATATCCACATGGTCAACAGCCAACTTCCTAACCACGCACTCGTTTATGGCATCACAGTCCTCATTTTCCAGACTCATTGGTCGTTCCTGGAATGAAGAAAAGGCTGCAGTAACATATATGTAGGTAAAACCCAATCCAGTCAATTAGCTCTCAAATACACTAACTACTCAAAGACAGATGAATGCATATGGACCATCATCCACTCTCTCTATCCTTTCCTTGTCAATTCGCATGATCGGTGCTCACAATGACATCGTGCCACTCGTCCAGAACCTTCATCGTCGCCGCGCATTCGGCCCTGATGCCCGCATCGCAGTCGCTCCCCAGCACGATCCGCACGGGGAGCTCGCGGCCCCTCGCGACGCCGGCGCGCGTGAGCATGTCGACGACGACCCGGCAACCCGTCACGACGTCGCCCAGCTGCCGCCCGTCCGTCTGCGCCAGCGCCCTGCGCGTCCGCCCCGACGGCGTCGCCTCGTCCTCGTACGCCGCCAGGCGCTCCCCGGTGACGACCTTGACGCCCGGGTTGAGGAAGCTAGTGCGGAAGTAGCCCGGCTCGACGACGGTGGCGTCGATCCGGAAGGGCCCCAGCTCCTCGCGCAGCGACTCGGCCAGCGACGACGCGCACGACTTGGTCATGGCGTAGACGCTGTAGTTTGCTCCGCCGACCCAGCTGCCGATGCTGCCAAACGTCACCACGGCCCCGCGCGAGCCGTTCTGGCCCAGCGGCTGCGCCCGCATGCCGCCCAGGAACGCCCTGGCCGTGTTGAAGACGCCGAACACGTTGGTGTTGAAGCTGTCGTACAGCTCCTGCGGCGACGTCTCCTCCACCGCTCCGTCGAGGATGAACCCCGCCGGGTTGACGAGGAAGTCCACGCGCCCGTACTTGGCAAAGACGTCGTCGGCGGTGGCCTTGAGGTCCGGGAACGGGGCCGTCACGTCAAAGGCCCGCGTGTCGGCGCCCGCCTCGGCGAGGTCCTGGATGCGGGACGTCTGGCGGGCGGTGGCGATGACCTTGTGTCCGAGACCAAGAGCTATAAGGGCAATTTCGTGGCCGAAACCAGAGGAGGCGGCTGTGATGAACCAAACGGGTGTTGGTGCTGCCATTTTTTTTGGTGTTCGTGTAAGTGGTGCTTAGATGAGGATGTGGAGTTGCGATGCGTGTAAGTCAAGATGCGACCAAGGCAGCCAGCTATAGTATGAATTGAATGAGTAGAATGTGATGCTCTCCTGTTCTAATTCCATCTCGAACCGTACCCAAAGCTGCCTCTTTATACGCTTTCGTAGCTGATTCAACACCAGCGCCATCAGCTACTCCCGCGCTCAACTACAGACATGGCACGGATACATGGCCTTTGGTCCGGCGGACATAGTCTATCGCCGAAACCATCTTCACCGCGTCCTAGCCGCATTACAAACGTCAGCCAAGCACACATCGCTTGCTCCGTCTCTCGCAGGGTCGCAACATTCAGGCAAGGCCAAGAGGAAGAGGAGGGTGTCACAGAGAGTTAACGCCGAAAGGCCAATCAGATGGACGGAGTTGGGCTTCAAAGTGGAGCGTTTCGGTGTTAACACTTGCCATATTGGGTCAAGCTGCGGAATTGCTGCTAGTCTTGGTGTGTCAGTGAGATGAACAAAGTTACCGATTGGCATCTCACCACGAGCCAAAGAGTATCATGGCGCATAAGCATGCTAATTGAAAAAAGAAAACGTCAATCATCCGTCATTGCAAATTGTCTCGGGAAGCCATCGTGCGAACATTCACATCACGCACGACACAGTCAGAAACATGTGCAACACAACTTCATTGTACAAGCTCATACATCAAACAGGTTTATAATTGTAATGTCCTCATGCATCCGTACCATATCCGGAACTCCAGGCTCAAAACACACGCATCACTCATCCAAAGGCCCTTCCACCGCCATTAACAATTTAAATCTGGCCCAATTAAGCTATATCCACCACCATTATCGCCAAGATGTGCTGCCTTGTCTGCGGTGACCAGGACCAGCTCCGAGACCGATAGTCACGCGCCGGGCCTTGTCACCAGAAAGGCCGCTGCCCTGTCGAGGGCTTCCTCCCCCCTCCATCCGGAGGCTTCCTCCCAGGTTCATGCGTCGCGCTTGGCCAGGGGTCAAGGTGCGGTCCGTCTTCCAGTCGGGTGGGGAGCACATCAGCGGCGGGCTTCTCCTTCGCTCGGCACTACCGCGACGAAGTCGAGAAATGCCGTTGGCGCTGCTAGCCATGGCGGGCAGGCTGGGTCGTGGCCCAGTGCGGTCGCCAATTGAACCAATCGACGAGATTCGCCTCGGGCCTGCTGCCGCGCCGCCAACCATCATAAGGCTAGCCCTACGTGCCTTATCCTTCATGGCTGTGTGAAGCGCATTGCGCAGCTTGCGAGCGTCGATGTTGCTGGTATCCGAGTCGGATCCGGAGCCAACGCTGCTGTTGAGGGGGTTGTTCTCGTCAATGATGGAGGGCCTTGATCGCAGAGAGCGGACGGGAATCCCCAAACCCGAAGGCGAGGGCGACAGGTTGCCGGTCTTGGCGACATCCAGGGATCGCAGCGGGGGGGTTCGCGAAGTATCGGGAGAGCTCGAGTGCAAGTTGATGCTCATCGATGGGAGCCGTGATGCAGGGGATCCGCCAGCCGACTGACGGGCCTTGGACAGGAAACCAGCTTGGAATCGGCTGGGTTTGGCCATCACAAGACCGGTAGTCCTGGGTGGGTCGGGGCTGACATCCAGATTGATAGTCGCCGTCTCTTCTCGGGGTTGTTCCCTGACCACCTCCTTCTCCTTTGGCAGGGCAGGCAGCTGAAGCTCCTCAGTCTCCTCGACGTCTAGTTCAATATCCTCCTCTTCCTCTTCTTCCTCCTGGGGCTCCTCCATCTCCACTGGTTCGTCGTCAAGATAAGCGGCAATGGGAGGGGCAATGAGGCTCTTGTCGGGTGACGAGTGCTGGGGCGAAGGAGTGCCCTTAAACTTTTGGGGTGTCTGAGCAAAGTCGGCCAGAGTACCTTCCTCGGTCTCGTCATCCCGCCATCTCACTCCACCCTTCTTGTTCTTCTTCACCGGTGTGAAGCTCACACCCTTCTTGGTGGCACCCTGCACCTTACGTCGTCGGGGTGATCCCTTCATAGGGCTAACATGGGGCTCGGCGGGGGCGGTCGCAAAGACAGGCTGCACCATTGGCTTGACGAGCATTGACGCCGCCTTCTTGCGCTTGGGGGTCCCACGTCGAGTAGGGGTGAAGCATTCAGCGGGAACAGGGAGAGACCCATCAGGCTTGACAACATGCGAAGCAGCCGTGTAGCCGGTCTGCAGAAGTCGGTTGATAATTCCCTTGGCATGCTCGACGGCCTCTTCTTCGTCCATCATCATGGTGTCGGACAGGGAAGAGAGAATGTCGAACTGGGCAGTGAGAAGCATCTGCACCATGGCTGCATCTCCAGCCTTGTCCTGCTCGAGAACCTCGCGGTAGGCCTCGCGGTTATAGTTAGACTTGAGGAGCTCAGCCTCTCGGTACAGGTTCTCGGTTTCGCCGTTGTCGGCGCCTTCGGTTCCCTCCAACTGTCGCAGGCTGTGGTTCAGGGCCGTGTCGATGGTCCGCTCCCAGCTGGCCTTTTCGAGCTTCTGGTGAATGTGGTGTCGGCTGTTCTCCAACTCGAGGTAGATGCCATGAGCAGTCTTTCGGACAGCCGTCAGGCTGGGAGGCATTGCGTCCTCGTCGCCACGCTTCTCGCAAACGGTGTCGAAGGCAGCGATCCATCCCGAGAGGATGCCAATTCGTCGCTCGATGGCCTTGAGCTTTCTCATGTTGTTGGTGCGCTCCTGGCGCTCTGAGGCCGAGTTTTCGTAAGCGACCCGGAGCCTCTGAATGCCCTCGCGAGCTGTCGAATCTCGCTTCTCGCACTGCTTCTGGAACTTGGCGAAGAAGAGCTTCTCGGCGTTCTTCTGCTGGGCCTTGAGCTCGTTGATCAGAGCCATCTGCTCGTCAATCTTGACCAAAAAGTCCTTGACGTGTCGGTTCACATTGAAGACGTTGCGCGTCACCTTGGTCTGGATGTTCTTGGCGCGGTTGGCGTATCGAAGCGTGTTTTGGGTCTCGTCAAAGTGGGCGCTGGAGGGCGAGACACAGACAATCATGACCGTCTTGCAGTTTCCGCCGAGTGAGAACTTGAGAAGACGGGTCAGCTTGCTGTTTCGGTAGGGCACGTGGGCCTTCTGGCGACGGTCGCAGAGTGCATTGATGCAGCTTCCGAGGGCGAGCAGAGACTTGTTGATGTTGGCACCTTCGGTGAGACGCTCACCCCGGTTCTTGGTGACGGAGGCTCGCTCAGAACCGGCCAAATCGATAATGCTGAGGGTGGCCATGGTGTGAGGCTCGCTGACGTCGGCATTTCTGTCCTTTTGGGCAATGTTGATCTGGAGCACAGCGTGCGATCGAGACGAGGTAGCGTTGGCCTCCGTGGGTGACACGGTTCGGTATTCGTTTCCCTGGACAATCATGTCCATCACTTCCTGCACGTCCCTGGGGCGGTGGCTGGTGAGTCCGGAGACGCTGACCGCCTGGTTGCTGTCCTCGCGCAGCATCAAGCCGCCCTTGGGTGCGGTGCCGCCGCCGGGGACCAAGAGATCGCGAATCGTCTCGTTGTAAATCTCCAGGTAGCTGAGGGTAAGTTCGGTGGTCTTGTCCTGGCTGCGCTCCTCAATCTTCTCGAACAACTCCTGCATGGTCATGAAGATGATGCCGGGCTGCTGGGATGTACCAGTAATGGTATGCGTCTTGCCGCATCCAGTGGCGCCGTAGGCAAAGACTGTCGCATTGTATCCGTCGAGGACGTTGTCGAGCAGGCTTCTGGTGGTGCCCTCGTAGATTTCGGACTGTGTTGTGTTGTCGTCAAAGACTCGGTCAAAGGCGAAGACTTGGTCCTTGACCTTCTTGGACGTGGGGAGGACACTTCTGCCGAACTTGTGCACGGGGTTCTCCTCGGGAGGATCAAAGACTCTGTTTGGAGGTTAGTTATGCGTGGTGGATGGCGCAGGGAGGGCCGGCGTACAAGCATCGGTCGTCGACGACCTTGATGACGTTGCGGAGGCCGCGTTGGTGAAGCTTGGGGGTGGGAGCTGCGGCGAGAGAGCCATCACCCAGGAAGACGGTACCATCATCGGTCTTTTGTCTGCAGGCTGCGTTAGCAAGATACAATTGGAGGCACAGCTATCTGGACAAGGTGCTCGTACAATTGCGCAGCTTCTCGGATTGTGAAGGGTCGCACGCGAACTAAGACACGGTTAGCGACAGGCCGAAGAGGACTGGAATGCGCGCGACATACCGGCGACGGTAATGGACGACTGGCCCGCGGCGGCTGTAAGTCCCGAGGCCGCCATATTGTGTTGTTGTTGTTGTCTGTCCCAGTCGGTTGTGTCGATCTAAGCTTCTCGGGGACTCGAGCAGCCTGTTTGGCGGAAGGCGGAGCGAAAGTGAACGTGAATTTCGAAACCAGGTAAACAAATCAGAAGGGTTTATTCTAAAAGGAAGGACAGGGTCGGATTGGATCCCAGGGCTGGAGCAGCGCTCATGAGAACGATGCTCAAGAAAGTCGCGATGGCAAAGAGGCCCGGCCCGGATGCTGTGATGTCGTTAGTTGCAAGATGGTGGCCGTCCGTCTCGTCGCCGTCTTGAGTTTTTGGAACTGCCGAAAGCACGGTGCAGGGACGGCCATTATGTGGATTATGTGGTTATGTGTTGATTGAACCGACACGTTGCTCGGCAACAGGTTCTGTGGGTCCTGGCTAGGGGCGGCCCCAGCAGCACTCAGCCGCCAGGGGGGTATCCCAGTCTCGCTGCATCTGGTAGTGAGGTGCAGCGCCGGAGTATAGCATACCCTATAACTGGGGGTGTTTTTTTTGGGATGGGACGCGGCATTCATCTGAACAATTCGGCAGAGCAGTGAAAATAGATGTGGTTATCGGGATATATATGATATATGATCTGTATGCCTAGTTTTTATCGCATCTCTCTTTTTTTTTTTTAATCCTCCTCCTCTCTCCCCTCCCCCCCGTCGTTTTTGCATACATGTGAATCAATAACACAGCTCAACCCGGGCCCCAAAATCATAAACACGTAGCACCCACTGCGGATCCTCCCTGGCCGCCTCGTCTTACCAAAAACAAACATGGCCTCTGCCCAAACAGACGTCTGTTTTGAAACTGACCGCCCGGCACGCTGCCGCCCAGACTAGCGGATCCATCCAGAGTCGCACACACGTTGGGGGCCAATTACGCTCTGACGGGGCCGCTGCTTTGTTGTTCATGCCTCTTTTTAGCAAGCAAGCAGTCGTCACCAGCGCCGCCGGCCTCCGGAACTCGCCTCGTGGCTGAAATTATGGCAGGGTTCTAAGCTGCCATGAATCGCGCCGCCATGTTTCGACACCCTGATGCTGCTCAAGGGCCGTTTAATTGGGAATGCCACGCTGTGCCTTCTTGCATTGAAATGCGCAGATGAGTTCTGGACCTTGCTGGCCATGTAGCTTCCCATGTTCCCCATAATTGACTGGATGAACCATCCGGGGGGGACAGCTGTGCCCATACGGACAACAGACGTCACCCAACCCATCCTCAACATTCATACGAGCTCTACTCTACGTAAACACACACACACACATATCGTGTTCCCCATAACCAGCTCAGGCAAAAAGGCACACCCCAATTCTTCACATACGGCAGGACCATTGATCACGGTGATTGAATTACCATCACATTTGGATCCCTATAATTTACACCCATGACGCCTACCATGCAAATACAAGGCCTTACCCATCAACGATACATCCCGCCAATTTGACTGAGTCTTGTCCCGTAAAGTCCTTTCCCCCCTCCTTTGCGCAAAGCAACTAGACCTCGAAGAAGAAGAAGAATTAGGCCAATGATTAGGCGGCAGCCACTGGCGTGTACACGTATCGTGACAGCGCCGCCATCCTCTCCTCCGGGCTGGTCTCGGCGTCGTCGTAGAACATGCGCGACTTCTTTTCCTTCTTGCCCTTCTTGTCGCCGTCGTCTCCGGCGTCTCCCTTCTGCGGCGGCTTGATGCCTGCCTCGGCCATGCGGATCAACTGGTCGATATCGTCGCCCTGCGCAGGCTGGGCACTGGCATCGTTCCAGCCTCCGGCCTGGCCCGGCCGCTGAGGAAGACCTGGTGCCAGTGGTAGGTTTCCTGATGGGCGTGCGGGTAGCGAGCTCCCAGAGTATCCGTACGCAGCTGCTCCAGGTGCTGGCTGGCCGGAGAAGTTGGGCTGGCTGGCCTGTTGCTCGTAGTTCTGTGCCACGTTAGTTGATGTCAAATACCAAGATAGAAAAGAGGATAAAGAAAAAAAAGGCCACGTACGAAGGAAGCTGAATTGGCTGTAGAGGGATTGGCGGAATCCGCACCTCCGTTCGCTGCGACGTTCTTCCTCTGCGCGCGGTACTCCTCCAGCCTCTTCTTGAGCTCGTCCGCCGTCTCAATCTTGAGCTTCTTTCGGCCGTCCTTCATCGCCTGGCCGGGCAGGGGGTTTCCGGTCGCGATCCGCCTGTCCTCCTGCGCCTGGTAGAAGTTCTGGATGATGCGATTGCGGTGCTGGTCGAGAATCTCCTGGGGGATACCCTCCATGCCAAAGATCTCGACCTCGAGGCCCTGTCGGTTCGGGAGCGCATTCTCGACTTGGGAGAGATTCTCCTTGTGGACTTGGTTCATGTGCACAGAGAGACCTAGATGGAGCGAGCCGCCGAGTCAGCTTTCTCGCCATGTCATGGGTACGCAGCCTGGAAAATACGAACCTCCGGCGGTGTTCAGCCGACGACCACATCGGTCACATTTGAAGTGCTTCGCCTTCTGGTGAGAAATGAGAAGCTTCAGATCCTCGAAATCACGCTCGCCTGTGATGCCTGGTCAGCCTGGGGACGTCCGCGGGGGGGAGGCGCAAAGCTTCGTACAGTAGTAGCACCAGGGACGGTTGAGGATCTCCTCGACGTCGGGGTGGCCGCGCTTCTTCTTGCCCATTTTGTCGGCGGTCGCAGCACAATTCTGCGAGTCGCAAGGATTTGATATTCGGCGCGATCCAAGGGGAGAGGGACACTGCCGCGGGAATGATCGCGAGCTGCAGTGCGCTTTGGCGTCGAGCTGGTTGCACGCGACGATGAGAAAGTTGGGTGGAGAGCTTCGTCGGCTAAAGTTCGGCTATGACCAAGCTCAGCCTACACTGCATCGCTGGGCCGTCCCCAAAGGTAAAAAGGTTCATTCATGTCCAGACATTCAATCCATGATGACCCCATAATGCGCAAAGAGACAGTTTCTTTTTTTATGAAAAATAATAATAATGTGGATTAATAAGAAATATTTTCCTTTCATGTGTGACCATTTCGTCTATCCCGAGTGTCTACCATAAATCCGTATCATCACACCGAGATTACCCTCCCAGCGGTAGTCAAGACCATGCTCATCTTTTAGTAGATGGTTGACTCATTTACAAGCATAAATACATGTAGATGCTGTGTGTCTCTCATGATGCATCCAGCCGAAGCACGGAGGGACCATGTTCTCCCTCGCTCCGACATCCATTTGATCCCCCCAAAAAAAAAGTCCATCCCAATTCACTTCTGCGCCGGTTGTCCATGTGGATGCCTCGAGTGCTGCCCACCCAAAACGCCAAAGTATGCTTACACGGCGGTGTCTGTCCGCCTCCTGTAACAAATGAAAATTAAGATCCGTTGTGTGCTACGTTATCAAACAGCGTTAGCGGCCATGATTGCATGCCGTTCATGTCGTTAGTCGTCAATCCAGGCGCCGCCCCTGGAAGGCTTGGTGCCACCGAGTCTCGGGGACCACCCCCAAGCGTCAAGAGCGCCGTGGCACTATATCGGTCTTGGCTGTCGGCGATTGCCGTTGTCCAGTCATGCCAGGTGTTGCCTCGGCCGGGCCACATCATCTCGGCCGTCGGTGGAGTTCCGATGTGTTGTTGGGTCGCCTGCGAGGCAAACGTAATGAGAGGGTTCGCCTGCGCGGCCGATACGCTCTGAATGGTGTTTGCGGCAGCAGCAGCAGCCGCAGCTGCGGCCTGGGCTTGGGCTTGGGCTTGTGCAGACGTGTTGAAGAACATGGCGGCCTCGGCGTCATACTGAGCCTGAGGTTGCTCGTTGTATGCGAGCGTAGTATACTGAGCCTGGCCGTTCATGCTTGATTCTTGGTAGTATGCTTTATGTGCCACCTCGGGCTGTGCTGTCCCGTTAGGTGCCCCTTGTGGGTGGGCCGTGGCATGAGCTGGGGCGTGAGCCGGAGCGTGGACTGCGGCTTGAGATGGCATAGTTGTGGGAGCTGACACCGGAGCCGGGGCCGCAACTGTCGGGGGAGCGGGTTGTGTCACCGGGGCCGGGGGAATGTCGGATACTTGATATGGCGTTGGCTGTGTTGACGGTTCCTGCTTAACCTCCACAGGCGCTGACGGTGGCTGAGACGATTTCCGGTCTTTGTTACACATATCGTGTTCAATCCACGCAATCGTCCGATTGATGATTTGTCCGATCTCAGTGCTGATCTGTGGACCGGAACCTTGTAAAACAATGTTAGCTTCGACGTGTACTTTTTTTCGGTAGAATGAGTCCCTCGACTTACCCAATAGAGACCCCGTCTCCTCCAGGATGCCCATCCAACCATCCATGTCATGTCGCAGGGCCTGGATTGCCTCGGGCGTCGTCTCGAAGCGCCTCTCCCAGTGAGCCACCAGGGTGGTAAAGATGGATGCCGCGTACAAGGACATCTGATACCAGGTAGTGTCGAGACACTTTAATCGCTGAATCTCCAGCTGGACTTCCAGCATCTCCTGCGAAACATCTTCGCAGATGCGCGCATTTTCCAACATCATCTTCTTGTCGTCGGTCATTGCCACCGAGGGATGTCGCAGACAGAGCCGACATTCCAGCAAGAAGGATCTTAGATAAAGAGCATTCATATGAGTGTGTTCATTCTGGTCTTGGTGGCCAAGCTTCAAGAAGCCTGGGAGCTCCTCGTCCCAGACCCTGATCTGCTCTTCCAGCATGTTAACACAGTGGGCATAGTTTGTCGCATCTCGTCTGACGCTGTAGATGTTGGACCACATCTCCATCAGGATCGGAACAATTTTGAAGCTGTGGATTCCGACCTCGTAGATGCATGGCACGGTGCGGGAGGTGTCGACCCCCTCCTCGCTCAGCAGCTCGTCGGCGATGGGCTCGGGAAACCCGACGTCGAATTCCTCGACGGTAATTGGCATGGGGAGGCCGCGGCGGCCGTTGATGGCGACGTAGACTGTCAGGATGACCCACCACGCCCTCTTACGCAGCTCGTGCGTTAGGTTTGTGGGCTCACCCGGCTTTCTGGACTCCCGGTGAAGGTTTAGCTCTAGGGCGCGGTGGAAGGCGTGGTTGACCACAATGGACGAGCTCCCGGGCTTCGGAAAGGCTCGGGTGTGCACGGAAATCATGGCCATGGCCTGGACCGCGGCCAGGTCTGGCGAGCAAGTGAGGTGGAAGAACTTGCTGAGGGCGTAATGGTAATGCTTGTTGGACAGGTCATTGAGATGGGCGCGCTGGTCGGCCTTTTGCCAATTGCGCACGCCGTACTGGAAGAAGATGGTAGCGAATACCATGTGTACCTGGACTAGCTCAGCCACCTTGGGCACAAATGCTGGCTCATCGTATATTTTTGTTAACTACATCAAGTTAGAATGCGAACTGCGCGGTTTCAAATGAGGGGTCGTACAAGTTCCATAAAGGAGGGTTGGTGAAGCAGGGGGAGGAATGAGGAGATGGTCATAAAGTACCACTCCGAGTAAGTAAAGGCGTCTTCCCGAGATGGCATGTCGGGCTGAATGACGGGGTTAATGTTCATGGAGGACTGAAGCAGAGCCTGAGTCGACTTGTTGTAGAGTGGTGTTGAAGTTGTGGCGTTTGGATGTGGCTCGTCCATGTCGGGCGCCTCGAAGGAGGCCATGTCGACGGTGGTGCCCAGAATCGATAATTGCGTGCCCTTGATGGAGCTCAGAGGCGCGCTGTCGTCCCCCCGTACTCCGATGTGAGCCTCTCCGCGGCGCGACTCCAGGAGGCTTCGTCGAAAGGTGGGCGCGACAGTTGGTTGGGCGTTGCCGGGTTGTGCCTGGGGCGGGTGCGAACCGTTCTTGATCCAAACGGTGCCGACCTGGGACCACGAGTCGCTCGGTTCGGGATCCTGCACCGGGTTCCCAGCGCTGTCGAATGTGACGCCGGGGGGATACTGCGCGTAGGGCGACCACTGCCACGGCTTGACCTCGAATCCCTTGTCGTTCAGCAGCTTTTCGAGGTCGCGGATGTGGGACATCATGTCCGACTTTTCCCTCTCGAGCTCCTGCAGGTAGCCTCTGCGTTCGGTTCGGCCAGTCACTCGGTCGGTCACGTAGCATTCGAGGTTCTGGTTGGTGCAGTGAGAGCAGCCCTCGGGCAGGGCGTCGCAGCGAATCTTGCGGACCTTTGAGACGGGCGCAGTCAGCATGGGGACACCACGGCGGGCGCGGCAGGGTGATAACTTTACCTTGCATCTGTCGCATGCTTGGCCGGTTCGCGTGTAAGACTGCAGGCGGTTCTTGACGACGCTCGAGAAGTCGTCCGGACCGCGATCGAGGCGCGGCAGCTTGACCTTGTTGCTGCTGCCGTTGGCGGCTGCGGTGGTGTTGTTCCCGGCGCCGGAGGCCGGTTCGTCGTCACCGCTGCCGGCCGACCTCTTGATGGGGCGGCCAGGCATCGTGAGCTTTGTGCGCAGGGAGAAGTCCCTGGACGACAAGGAGGATGCGGAGGACGCAGAAGAGGCCGACGACGGGCTCGTGGAGCTGGGTGAGGTCGACGAGGGCGGCGGGATGGTGAGAGGCGCTGGACGCTGGCGCGGACGCCGCCCAGAGGGACGGGACGCGGGCGCAGGCGCAGACGCAGGCGCTTTTAGCTGCGCTTGGACGGGGCACAGGATGCGATTATCCGGGGCCCATGCGGAGCGGAGGGGCAGTGTCTGCCAGAAGCCGCCTCGGGTCTGGGTCTGAGCCTGAGCCTGGGATTGAGCTTGTGTCTGCGACGGCGACGGCGACGACGACAACGGGCAGCCGTGGGATGCAATGGGGAAGCTGAGGCTGCGCTGGTGGGTGACGATGGCTTCCATGATGGAATCCGCCTGGTCGTAGGGCACGCGCATCGGTACGTCCAGCAGCGCCCTGGTGCCTGTAGCCTTGTCGCCTAGGCGCCTCGCACAGGGGGTCGGCGGGGGGGATGAGCGAGCTCCAGTGGGTTCCGGGCCCTGGCGCAGCGGCGATGGCACTGGAGGCGTACAAGGGATGGCCGCGCTGGTGGGAGCAGCGGGGAATGGCATGTGCATTAGCGCCTTCAAGCGTGGACTGGGCTTTGGCCTGGGCGTGGCCTGGGCGCAGGGCTTCCGGGGGTTCTGAGTGGCGTGGCCCGTTCCCTGAGTGGGCGCACTCTAACTTGCGACTCGACCCCAAGTGGACCTCTGTGGCACCTGGGAGCTGGGATGTCGCGCGAGGCCTGGAACTGACTGTGCCTTTGGCTGCACGTCGGTTTCTTTTTTTGTTTTTGTTTTGTTTTGTTTTCAAACACCAGCGGGATCGGGCAGGTATGGACGGAAGGGTCTGGACCAGAAAAAAACACGTGGATTGAGTCTGTAGTGATTTGCCGAGGCGGTGCCAAAAGAAGCAATAAGGGCGTGGCCACCTTGTAAAAAAGTAACAATGAGAATCAATGATGTGATGCGACTTGATGGATGGGGACGCCGAATTTGTGGCCTGTTGGCTCTTTGCTTCTTTTTTCTGGTGCCTTTGTGCGATGAAAAAGAAAAGCGAAGAAGATGTTTTTTTATGAGTTTGTTTGTTTTTTTAGATCTATTCCAGGAACAAAAACTAGGGTATTTGGAGTGGGAGTGGGAGTGGAAGTGGGAGTGCGTATTTGTTGTTTTGTTGAGAGTGGAAGAAGTGATGATGCTGGCCACCGTCTTGATCCCCTGTTGTGCGCGCCCATTGATTGTTATATAGACATTTACAACCGCCAGAGTTCGCGATGCATTCACGTCTGTCACGGGCAGCCAGGAAGGGCTCGCTTCGAGTCACCTATCGAGCAAACGGCGATCACATTCTAGAATTGCCCGACGTCAATCACGGCGCTCCGGGCTGCGAGATGAGAGCCTGTCGGCAGAGCAAAGAGCAATCGCGGCATTCAGGAGGTGTATTGGGTTGCGCCGGCGATAGGCAGCCTAGGATGCAACTCTGATCGGAAAAGCATGCTGACCTTCTCGCTCTCTTGAAGGAGGTAGCTCAGCCACATCCACAGAATGGAAAAGCGTATGCAGGCACGCACTCTTACGGCTTGGAAGCCGACCGGGGCCTCCGTTTGCCGAACCTTTAGAGATGGGAATCTGGCCGGTAGACACGGGGAAACCACACCGGCAGCCCGGAGAGCCAATCAAGCCCTGGACTCGAGCTGTCAAAAGGCCCGAACTTTGGCGAGTTGAAGCCGTCATGGCCCCGGCGGCGCATCTCCGCGCGCCAAGGCCCAGCGAGCAGTGGTCATCGCGGACGAGAGGATTACTAGATATGATGGGAATGAATGCCTAAACGTATCCCTTGCATCGCCGGCGGTAACTCTGGTTGCTCGGAGAGGACGGGAGCAAAGAGGGGCTAGGCCTGGGCTGCATCCTGGACGCCTTATGCAATGTAGATCGCTGAGTTCGCGATCACATAGATGCTGAAGTCAAGGCGAGAGAGAGAGAGAGAGGGAGGGAGAGCGAGGCCCTCATTTCCTGCTTTCAAAGCGCAGCATCGAGATCTGGCCATGGGTCCAGGTCTAGGGTCTGGGATTGTCACTGGCTGGGTCTTTTTTTATTGCGACGCTGGACTAGGAGGTTGATCTCTGATCTCCGTCGATCAGGCCTTGATGCCCATTCGGCGTCCAAGGATGCATGCACTCGGACACATAGGGCCCAGCTGCGCAGTGATCTGTCACTTTTCGAGTCTTTAGTCACAAGCCTCCAGCCTCAGACTCAAAATGGCAGGTGTCAGGCGATAGTCGGCGCATGTCTCTCGATCGCTCGCGAGGTTGGTGGGTTAGCTGGTCTCGACTCAGGATATGTGGGCCGTGTGTGAGAGCATCTGATGCGCTTTGCTGGTGGCGACTCATCTCACACAGCCGGACGTCTCACCAGCAGCTGAAGAGAGAAGAGGATTGAATTCTCGTATTCCAGTGCCGCATCGCCGCGGCCCCGCGGCGCCGCAGCGCCGTCTCCGCCTCCCTCCCCCTGAGTGCCGAGTGCGCGCCCATGTAACTTGAGTGCGAAGCCGCGTCGACATGGGGTTGAATGAGGCTTCGCACAAGCGCCGATCTGGCGCAATTAATCGGTAGGCGCTAAACGTCTGGTCTGGATGGAGCAATTAATCTGAAATCTAGTACCGCATGTACGTAACTGTTGGCCGATCCAATGCGAAAAACCCTGGCCTAGCCGATGTGATGGGATGAAAGCTCAGACTTGGCCTGCTACCCCGCCATTAGAAAAAAAACCTCCCACTACATCCGACCTTTACCCCTCCACACACTCACGGTCACGCACACCACACCTCACATTGTGCGACAACGGACCTAGACCGCGCAAGCTGCTCCCTTCAACGCCAAACAGCATCCCGCGCCGGCCGAGTCAGCTTTCAGCTGCCCCAAGTGCATCTCTAGAGCTTGTGTTAGCGTCCCTGATAACGTTTTGCATCTCAGACAAGCTCTCGCCATGGCTCTCGAAACCATCACGCTCGAGCATCTCCCCTCCTCGCACCAGGCGCATCTCGCCCTGTTCCGTGACGTGAAAAACGCCTCGTTTCTACACCAGCAGCTGCTTGCCCGCAATGCAGACTTTGAGTATGCTTTCGTCGATGCGTCTGTCGTATGTTTCCTTGTGCTCTTGCGTCATAACCCGCGCTACACCATGAATATGGTTGACACCCATGACCAAACAGGTCGTCTCGCGTATCCAGCTCCTCTCCGCCGTCTTCAAGGCCACTCTCGCAGCCGTGAACGATGAACTCAAGACCCCCAATGTCCACTCCGAGATTGTGACTTCTCTAAGCTCCTCCAACAATGTACCTTGTCCCCATCCTCCCCTCGCTACCATGCGCCACCCCCAGCTGACCGGCGTCTAGATTGCCGACGCATATCGTCGTTTTGGTATCTCGCCTTCCACTAAGGATCTCATTGTTGTGAGAATTACTTTCCCGGCCGACAATGCCCCGCCGATCCAGCCCGATCAGATCTGGGAGCATCTGAAGGCCAATGTTGAAGGCGAAGCCCAGGACCCCACAGACGAAAACATTGCTACTGCAACCGACTTGCCCAAGGTGCGCAAGTACCACAAGCTCAACGGCCTTAAGTGGCTCGAAGACATCAAAGACGACGTGGTCAAGAAGAAGGAATTGGAAACACTGATTCTAGGGGGTATGGCCTTGCGTGGAGTATAAAAGCCATACGATAAAAAAACAAAAACAAATCACAAAACAGAAATGCACATCGACGAAGTTTATGAAAAGTCTCTCTTTATTTTTTTGACAAAAAAAAAAGTGTAAGCCATATCTTCAAAGTCCGGCTCTACCTTATGATCCTAAAACACACCAGACTCCCAGATCGCTATCCATGATGCAAAGTCATAATCATCAAAACCCTTTCCTTTTCTCTATGTCCTCATTCGCATACTTTTATGCCAGTCCGACCACGCTCTTGCAGCGTCGCACCAACTCACCCCACATGGCATCCCGGCTGTCCCGGGTTCGCTGGACGGCGTCCTTGTTCTCCTGTGCACGGCGAAGCAGGTACTTCATGCACTCGCCAGTGGTTCCCCAGACGAGGTACTTGTAGGCGGGCAGCGTGGGAGCGCTGGCACCTCTCTCCTCACGAGCAGTCTGGCCAGCCTCAACCAGTTCGCAGCTGACCTCGTCGGCCATGCCCTGGAGCTGGGCAAATGAGACCGGCGACCTGGCAGAGCCGGCGTCGCAGATGGCGCGGGCCCGCTGGACAGATTCGGCGTTGTGAGAAGCAATCATCAGGCTGGCGGAGGGGTACTTGCCCTCGCCCTTGACATCGTCGGACCACTGTCGGGTGAGAACACTGGCAGCGAGGGTGTCGTAGCACTTGTCGGTGTCCTCCTTGGTGTCGTGGAACAGGTGACGGGGGTCAGAGCCAAGGTAGGCGCCACGCACCAGCTTGACGCCCAGAGCGAAGCCCTCCTTCTGGGCGAGAGCCAAGTGGTTGGACAGGACCTCGGGGCAGGCCTTCTTGTAAGCCTGGTAAGTGCCATAGATGACGGGGTCGGTGGTGTCCTTGTTGTATTTGCGGGCAAACTCCAGGGTCCAGTCGTCAATGCCGTCCTGGAGCATGTCCTGTTCGGCGTCGAACAGCAGGCGGACACCACGCTCCTGTGCGAGCTTGCAGATGTCATCGATGGCCTTGTGGAGGGTGGGGGTGGCGGGTTGACGGGCCTTGAGCTGACCAAGGGCAATGCTGCCGGCACCGGTAAACCTATTATCCATGTTAGTCATCATCTACAGCGAATGCGAATTGATGGATCATCATTCACTATGCTTTTGGGAAGTAACTTACTTGAGCGCAACGTAGTCGCCGGGCTGGACGAGGCGGACGGTCTCCATGGTGCCCTCAGCCCAGGGCATGATCTCGTTCTTGATGGCGGCCTCGGTCTCAACTGCCGTGTTGCCCAGGGCGGCCGCCTGCTCCTTGGTCAGGACGACCTCGCGGGCGTAGCACAGCAGGACGCCGGTGAAACCCATGCCCTTGAGGTTGGCGATGGTCTGGTGGACCTCGGCGGCGTTCTCGCCGGCGCAGAACTGGGCGTAGAAGGTCTTCTTGAGGAAGAGGCGCAGCAGCGGGTTGCGGTCCGGGTTGAGCAGGGGGTTGTGGGAGTTCGCCAGCACGTCCATGATGCGCAGCGAGGGGGGCAGCAGGACGGGCGACGAGGAGACGATGGTGGTGGCGAGGGAGCGGATGATCATGGGCAGCGAGAGCACGCTGAGGGGCGCGCGCACCGGCGCGCCCATGTTGGGGGGATCCGGGATGGGGTGCTCGGCGAGGGTGTTTGTGCGCTTCTCAGACGAGTGGATGAGGCGGCGCTGGAGGATGACGATGGAGGAGGACTGGGCGTGGAGGCGGGTGTAGGGAGAAGGGGATGCCGCCCAGCGGAGGGGGCGGCATGTTCGGCCACGGGCCAGGCTCATTGTGTAGGATGATGTGGTTGTGTGTGTGTGTGTGTGGTGGTTTGTGGTGGTTTGTTTGCTAGGAGGCGGCTGGATAGGAGGTGTTGCCGGCCTCTATATATATCACAGGTTTGGAGGGGTGAGTGAGTGAGTGGGTGTGGTCGATGATGAGATGGAGAGTAGAGAGACCAGGAACAGAGAGATATGGTGTGGGGGAGGGAGGAGGGATGGGGGGATGGGCAAGATATAACAATGTCGACAATAAGAGTGACAATAAATAAGCACGGGTAGGTATCAAGGGTATCAAGCCCAACACAGACCAGTGAGATAACAGCAAAGACAAGTGCAGCACAATTGGCAATCAGGATGGTCGAGATTGGTGAAAGGGAGGGTGGCTTATATCTGTCGTAGTGTCTATCAATCAACGACCGGGGGCCTGAACGGAAAGCAAAGGAAACCCCGGCCCCAAAGTGCAAAGTGAGTGGCGTCATTGGACTGCCACGATGCCCTCCGCCTGCCTCCGCTTGCTTCTGCTGCTCCAGCCGTCCACTAAGCCGTCAAACTAAAGTCAATGATTCACCGAGGCGCCAAGTGAACCCAGGGTCGTCGACGACGATGGCTAATGAGCAGGGTCTGAGCAGGGCCTAGGCATGGAGCTTATCAGCGTCACGTGGCCACCCTGGCAGGGGCAAAAGCAACCTGGGGGCGTGGGGAACGCGAGAAGGCCGAGTGTAGCCGCCGTGGGGTTTGCCTCATTTTTGTCTGGAAGCGCGACCAAACGAGCTCCGAACTCATGGCAGCCCCGTCCGTGCATGCACTAGCAGCGAACGACCGAGGAATGCTCAAATTGATTGGCCATTGACCAATCGTTTTGCACCGCTGATTGCATGTTATCTCGTTCCGATTGCGCAGGTCCCCGGCCGCATCTGTCATTCATCGGTCATTGAGCAGCACCAACCACCACCACCACCACTACTGCCACTACCACCACCGCCTACCACCCATCCATCCGCTACCAAGAGCCCAACACCACCACCACGGCGGAAGCTACCAGCTAGCTTAGGGGAAAACACGCCCAGCTAGTGAGTTGCCCGACTTACACCCGGCGGTGAATTGAAATTTCTTTTTTTCTTGCCCAATCTCCCACCCCGTGACCAACCATGAAATATCTTGTCGTCGTCGTGGCGTCCCTCCCCTCCCCCCCTCCCCTGAGACTTTCCAATCTTGAGCACTGGCCATCCATCACACCGTTGCATTGGTGCTAGGTTCGGGGATATTGTGAGATTGAGGGGAAGAGGGTGTGGAGATTATTGGGGAATTCCTTGGTCGGCTGCGTGGACCGACAAGAAGTTGCGGCTCTTGAGATTCCCTATGCCGACGATGGGGCCATGCGCGTGCTGCATCAGGGTCTGTTTGACCTAGCTAGACAGGGCCCCTGGCGGCCGTACATAGTTACCGTTACCCAAGACCCTATGGTCATGGCTGTGTCCCGCCGCCGGCCCGCCGCCGGACGTGCAAGAATGAGAGGGACAGCAGCCAATGTCCGAATCCCGCCCACCGCAAGCAGTCACTTGAGCGCGGATGGCATCGGCGCGGGAGAGGCGTGGGACAAGCGTCAGATACGTCCGGTCTCACCGTCTCCACCCCGGCCGTCGGTTTCACGCCGCTGGTTGGCTGCTGGAGCCCTCAGTGTGGGACGCAGCCGTCCGACCAGCCCGGCGTTTGATAAAATCGACGTAACCGATCGGTCTGCCTCGGGCTAAGCCCACGAGGTCCTGGATGCCACCATACGCCAACCCAAACACAAGTCCAAGCTTTGCTGTCCTGGCCGCAGCTGTCAAGGAGAGGCGATCTAGATGCAGCGCCGATTATCGGCGTGTGTTAGCCCATTGGTCCACATGCTTTAATATATACCCGTCGGTTTCCATCAGTCCTGCCCTGCGCGAGGGCGGCCCTGGACGGTGCCTGCCCTAGAAGGCATCCCAGAAGGTATCCCGAACAACACAATGCCGAGACTAGACCACCACCCAAAGCGGAAAGGGCAATTTGTACTTACGCCAGAGTGAAAATCCTCCCGCTACCGTCAGGGTCGCGATTGTTGTTGAGAACATGTCGCTGGCCCCTCTGCACCGGTCGACGGTGCTCTCGAGCGACAGGGCGACAAAACTCCAGAAGCCCGTCTTGAAGCCCATCTTGAAGCCCTCCCGGATGCCGCCCTGCATGGCGCGGTAATTCTTGGACTTGTGATAGAAGTACCACCCCGCAGTCGTGTCGGGCATCTTGTGCGCGTGCTCGGCCCGGAACCGCAGCTGTGCCATCTGCCCGCCCTGCGTTGCGCCGAGCGAGAAGCCCAGGGCGGCAGACGAGAGGGTGCCCATCATGAGCCGTGTCGGCGTCGAGATGGAGAGGCGGGGGAATGCATCATGCGGGAACGCTCCGGGGACACCTGCGACCATTGTGGTGGCAGCGGCCGGGCCGGTCGGGGTAGAAGAAATAGAAGTAGGGGTAGGGGCAGTATCGCTTGTTGCGGCCATGGTTGACGACTGATCAACCTGGGCGGCTTAACGAGGGCCAGTTGTCCAGTTGTCGCCGGGTGGGGGTGGATCGCAAGGCGCAGAAACCAGCGGTGGCCCTCAGATAAAGGTCGCGTGGTCGATGAGGCTCGGTCCGAGAGCGTGGTGGGTGGGATGCGCTTGGAATTTATTGCTGGTCGGGCTGGGAGCACCATGTCGTGATGAAAAAGTCGCCAGCATCTCGGCCGACATGTTGACAGTGCGCATATCCACACGTACTGTATTTATGTACTGTTTGGTTGGGCCAGGTTGGCTGGTCTGCGGGTTCAGCCGTAGTGTAATTCTTCATTTATTTTCTTTAATGCCGACTATTTTTATAGTTTCTCATGTCTTATCTCGTTCTTTCAGTTATTGTTCATTCTTTATCGTTAATAGTGGAGTGTGTTCGTATGTTGGTAAAATTACACACTCCTGAGGTTTGGTCCCATGAGCGTAGCAACCTCACGCTGAAGTGAGATGGTGTCCAGCCAGGGATTCGGTTATATTATATTTGTATCCCATCCTTTTGATCAACTTGATGCTGGGTTTATATGTCCCTTGCAATCAGGAGTCTGTAAATTGACGTTGTATTAACGCGACATCACGTGACCTCGCGAGCAGTTTCTGGTGGGAGGTCAAAGTGCCCCTTCTCACTGACCAGGGTGTGTGCATCATTGGCGTTCTTTGTTCCTCCAAACAATCGGCACCCCTACAGCAGACTGTCAAGATGGTATGAGGGTCTCTCAAAGCGCCCGGAATCTCAAATGTGGCGTGACAGCTGACCTGTCCAGGCCGATGTAGACGACGCGCACATTTCCGTGCGATTTAAGCACGGTATCCATACCATCTATCTCTTCGTGGACGCCTTGGCACCCTTCAGTTCCGTCACAGCCCAGCTCCTCGAGCTTTTGCAAGAGAGATACCCCCAGGGGCTGACCACATCACTTGACCCTCCCAAAACCACAGCCGTTCCATCGGACCCGGACGCTCAGATCGCATATGGGGTTCTGACCGTGCCCAACGACCCGTCGCGTGGGTGGAAGAAGCTCAACTCACAGAATGGGGACAGCACACCGACCAAGATGGGCGTGAAGAACAATAGCCTCATTGCGTTTGCGTTTGTGGATGACGAAGACGAAGACGTTGAGTTTGAGGTGGAGTGGCCTCGAGATGACGAGGAAATGTATGAAGCCCAGTGAGGTGGTGTGATCATTTTGGGGGGAGGGGCGAGTTCAGAGACAACGGAATGCGCCATGACGATGAAGCGCTGCTTGAGTAAAAAGCAGCATGAAAGGGTGATGCCACACCCGGTTAAAGGGGTTCCGCCAGTAGGATTACCCGACAGTCGGCGGGAATAGACAATGGGGGAGACCCGCGGCTGACATGGCACTGGATAGACAATCAGCCTACGTTGATGTTTTAAACAATCGAGATAAGATTTACGCCATCCCCAAACAAGTTCCAGATGTTGATTGAGACTGTACCTGCTGGGTGTTCATGACGGCAGTTGAGGTGTCATAAGTCCCCCTGGTGGTTAGCTTTATTATTAAGCTTGGAGCACGGTTCGTGAGTGGCCTGCACGATGACCTTGATCAACGCCAAGGCACGTATATTGTATTACCATGGCTGCAGCGACCTCATCTTGCACGAAATGTGGCGAAATCAAGTCACATTCCCAATTACCGGCTCCAGATTTCAGACACCAATACGTTTACAGATTTCCATTCCAATTATGCTCACTAGCCGCTCGGGCTGCTCGATCAACCTGACGTTGCATCAAGGAATGTGCGGTGCATGACTAAGCAGACATGTGGGACATTGTCCACTCAATGCGCATGGTAACGACCAAGTGGCGCTTGTTCGGGAGGGAGGTTGCAGGGATTCCAATCTTTTTTTGGTGATTGCTTCAACCCCCTTTCTCCTTTTGTACTGTTCTTGTTCTTGTCGCCGGCCGCCTTCGTGGATCGTCTCTCCCTAAAATCCACGGCGTTTTCTTTTTCTTGCTTTCAGGCCCTTTTTTTTGCACATGCAGTAGACTACATGTCCGTCGTGGCCTTTCTCCGCCATGGCTTGCGCCTTGTGGTGCCCCTGGCGGTAGCCATCACCATCTACCTCTACATGTTCCCCTTCTTCCAGAGCTGCGCATTCCCCTCCGCCTCTGGCACCGGCCAGGACGCCTTCGAACTGACAAAGAAGCTGCATTGGCCCGCTTCGAGGCACGAGCTGACCCCGGAAGATCGCCAGAAATTGGCCCCTTTCCGACTCCTTGCCCTTGGCGACCCGCAGCTGGAGGGCGACACCTCGATTCCCATCAAGCACCTTGGCGTGTTCCCCCACCTCAAAGAGGCCTTCAGACATGCCACCTTTCAGACCAAACACTCGTCACTTCGCGAACGATTTAAGAAGGTCACCCACGAAGTTGTCGACATCGCATTCGACGACGTTTTCCACATCCTCGAGTCCTTTCGCAAGCGCTTCGACCACTTCGGAAACGACTTTTACCTCGGCCACATCTACCGCACGCTTCACTGGTGGGCGGTTCCGACACATGTGACGGTCCTCGGCGATTTGCTCGGCAGTCAATGGATCGACGATGTCGAATTTCAGAAACGAAGCAGGCGGTTCTGGAAGCGAACTTTCAAGGGCGCTGAGAGGCTGCCGGATGAGCTGGCGCCCTACCCTTCGTCGGACTACAGCGTGTCTGGGTACTTGGATGGAAGCGAAAAGGAAAAGAGTTGGGCTAAGTGGCTGCTAAATGTCGCCGGAAACCATGATGTTGGATATGCCGGAGACTTGACCGAGGAGCGGATGGAACGATTCGAACGAGCCTTTGGCAAGGCAAACTATGATCTTCACTTCCAGCTTCCCATCACCGACGATGAACAGCTTGTCCAAATGTACCACCCCACCGAAAACCCCGATTCTGATCGTCTCCGTCCGGAAATCCGAGTCATCACCGTCAACGACATGAATCTTGACACTCCAGCCAACTCGACCGCCCTCCAGGACGCCACTTACCAGTTCATCAACGATGCCATCTCCGCCTCTGCCCCTGTCGACTCCAAGGGTGATTTCACTATTATTCTGACCCATATCCCCATGTACAAGCCCGCTGGTATTTGCGTCGATTCGCCATACTTTAGCTTCCACAGCAAGCAGGATGGAGGGGGTCTCAAGGAGCAGAACCAGCTCAGTGGCGACGCCAGCAAGGGTTTCCTGGAAGGTATCTGGGGCATGTCTCCGAGGAGGGGTGCTCCCAATGGTGGATATGGGCGTCCCGGCCTCATGCTCAATGGACATGACCACGAAGGCTGTGACACGTATCACTTTATTAACCAGACAAACGGCACCTCGGCTTCGGCTCGCTCTTGGGAGGTGGCCAAATGGGCAGATGCCCAATCCAAGGGTATTTTTGGCAGCGAAGGCATCCCAGGACGTCGCGAAATTACTGTCCGCAGCATGATGGGCGGGTTTGGCGGCAACGCGGGCCTACTGAGCCTGTGGTTCGACTATGATACATGGGAGTGGCAGTATGAGTACGCCGAGTGTCCTTTGGGCACACAGCACTTTTGGTGGTTTGTACATATTGTGGATTTCATTGTATTAGTATGCATCGTCGTGTACGGGATTTTCGAGGCACTTGTCCGTTCAGGCGTCGATGTCGATGCCGAGTTCTACCGGGCAGTGTCTTGTGTTTTCAATGGGCTTTTGGGTAATAGCAGCCCAAGGCGAGAAGAGCCGGCTGTTAATGGCAAGGCCGTGTCTGGGACGAGATGATTGGATCTGAGAAAATGACACTTTGTAAGAAATGTAATATAATTGAGTATGAATATGCGTGCTGATTCAACCCGTGGATCTATTTGTCAACACTAATTATACGTCGCAAGGACACACCAAGGTGAATGAGTGACCACATCACCACCTGGAACCACAACAATTTCAAGACGCGCCCACAACTGTACAAATACCAAAATTATGAATCATTTTCCCAACCACTACCATCCCACCAATCGCAGGAACACCAAACGTCAAAAGGCAGTAAGTGCCTATTCCGAGATAGAACATCAGAGTGAACTTTTTACCCAAATGCGAGCTTGTGTCGAACTTAGCTTGTTGGGCTATGCGAACCTCGGGTTGCATAAACAATACCCCGCAAACGATTCCCATGACGAGCCATGACATGGTGAAGCCCCTCTCAAGCTGCGTGCTGTTCCCCTTTTGAAAACCAGAAATACCCCCGTTGATGGCGAGTGGCACAAGACCCAGCAAAATGCCCAAACAAGACAGTGCTGCGTTGGCACTGCCTTTGCCAAAGGGAGCCTCTCCATTTGGGAAAAAGAAGTTGTCGAGCCGATTCATAGCCACATGCAGGCAGCGCCAACTGGTGGGTTCCTCGTCGACTGGGGCCTCCCTGACCTGGATCGTCCCTTTGAAAGATGCTGCCCCGTCCTGCTCTGCTTCTTCTAATGCGCGTGTCCTGATCAAAAACATGGATGGGTAGTTTGGGGTCAATATGTTTGCCAATGCGTTCATGACGGACATGAAAACGTATGGGGCGACCGTCAGTCCGAACGCTGCATACCCGTATTCATCAATCTGCGTGCCTCTTGCGCGGTATATTGTGACAGCTCCCCATACTGCTTGAAGGATGCTAATGAGTGACTTGAGGATATCATGTGATGATGCGAGGATAGGGCTAGGGGAGTAAGTATCCGATCCGGAGATAGCAGAACCGCCTCTGCCAACATCAGGGGCAAGCTCCAAACGTGCCAGAGGTGGCACCACGCAAAGCCAGAAGTTTTTATCAAACTTTCGAGTTATGTGTTGCTCTCCATGAATTGAAGTTTTATACGAGACCCGGTCGAGGCTACGTGGACTCCAATGGAAGAGAAATTTATCAATGTCTCTGTAGAGGTTCGGCGTGAGAAAAAGACATTTCAGCAAACCAGATGACCTTAACTTACTCTGCAACATCTGGAGAGCTGGGTGGTTCATTTTCGGGTGCTACGTAGACATCACCTCGCTCAATGTCGCCCACTCCTCCTGTGATGGCTTCTGTTGTGTTCTGGTGGGTTGAATTGATTTCCTCCAGCTCCCTCCCCTCCTCCTCCGCCTTCACAGGCGTGCTTTTCTCCTTGGGTTTTCTTACCACCATACAAAGCGCGCCGGCGCGGGCCGCGCGTTTCAAGGGGTTTTTGGTCTCCGTGGAGGCGTGACGCAAAATGGCCATCAATGCTCGGGTTATACCGCTTCCCGGCATCAGTAGAGAAATCAGGATGAGGTAAATAGTGTTCTCAAGGCCTTGGCCAGGAGAAGTAACGACTGTGGCAGCATGGGCCAAATAATTTGCAAAGAAGAAAACTAAATAGTCAGCCGCCTGCGGAGGTATGCAGATTAAGTCGGGATTGTTGTGGTCCGTGGAGCCTTCGGGAACCGTGATGGTGATGTTCATCTTGTCAATTTCTGATTGAAATTCCGAAATCTAGCAAATAGGCATTTGTGGGACCTCATGAAGTTTATAATCTCGATATTTGGTTGGTACGTCCTATCAGGAAGAGATTGGACTCGCGGAAAATCCCTTTAGCTGGCTGTTAGCTGAGCAGACTCAGCTGCAATTAGTGGCCAGTTATATGTCAACAGTGTGTCAGCCGTTTCACATAGCTTGGGGTCCATGGAGTCACGAGGACTAGCGCGAGACATATTGAATACCCGCCTTTGAACTGGTTACTTATCTTGCACCTCAGGGCCTATGAGAAATGGAGTTTCGGTACATGGGCTTTTTTTGCAGCAGCAGCAGCAGCTAACAAGTGTTTAATAAAATCGCTATACCAATAGCTAGCACCTGTTCTCATCTAAGAAGGCTTGCGGCGCCTAACTTTTCTAATCCTGGTGGCGCATCTGACCACCTGAGAATCCCAGCCGCAGCAGGCTACTTGTTCTAAGCCCCCCCAAATACTAGTGGACTGCCTGGGAGTGGAGAAAATAAACCCCTAGTGTGTTCTCGATGTTCATCAAATTCCCCAAAACAGGCCATTTTCAGCTGAAATTGGGGGCAATTCTGAGTAAGATTTTGGCGGTAGTTTGAGGCTAGTTCTTGACGATTGATAATACGTCCATACCCTACAGCCATGTGACAAGGATCTCGGATCTAAGATGCCGTTTTGCAGACCTTTTCTAGCGACTGGCGAAATAAGAGACTTCATGTGAATGAATTCAATCAAAATCAAGTTCACTAGTATATCTGTCCAAAACCTGTCGGGAATTGTCGGCTCAATTGGGTCCAGCTCGACATTTTCGTAAATCAGCTACTATCTCCTCTCTCTCGCAATATTTAATAATCAGGACAAGAGGGCTCTTCCGTCTCCCAAAGTGAATACTCAAAGGAGTCAGCTCAGTTACCAAGAATGATCCTTTATTTGAAGCAGATTCGGATTTTTATATAATATGCCGAGCCAATCTTGAATTATTAATGGCTTGTGATTGGGTCACCGTTAGTTAAAGGGATGATAAAGTGTGCCCCACCAAAGGAATGACATTTGTCTTCTGGTAGCGCCCTTTCCCTGGCATCTTTTACCTTGTGAGCATTTTTTAAAATATCGCCTTGGATATGGAACCCAGATTCGAATATATCAAGATTGATCAGGATAGCCCCGACCATGAACAGCTAGCGGCCAAGTACAGGGACCTTCGTCTCACTGCTTTGCAGCAATCGCCAGACGCCTTCTCATCCACTTATGAGCAGGAGGTACAATACTCGATAGAGGATTGGGTTTCTCGATTGTTTAATCCAACCAAAAAGACGTTCATCTGCGTCGACAGACATGATGGAGGATGGGCCGGCCAGGTTTCCGTTCTTGGACCCATCTCCGCCGACGTCTTTCGCCTCCCTGATGAGGCCGGCCAACCAGAGGTGTCGAGCGACGATGAAGAAGAAAGATGGCAGATGATTGGGCTCTACACGCTGCCTAGCTACAGGGGCAAGGGACTAGGGAAAGAACTCTGCAAGGAAGCCTTCAAATCTCTCGCCTCAATGGCCTCTCACCCGAACAAGGTTCGGGTGAGAATCATGGTCAAACCGCAGAACACTGTCACAATCAGGCTGTATGAATATCTAGGCTTTGTCTATTCTGGGAGGTGCACCCTGGAAGAGGCTCTCACAATCAATGGGGAACACGTCCCCGAGAATCCGCCGGCAGACAAGTACAGGACAAGGACAGGGTACATCATGGAGCACAGCATCATTCGTCAATAGGGCGTCATCCTTGCGAGCCTTTTTCTCCCTCTTCTTTTTTTCTCGTTGGCGAACCGAGGTGCTGGCCATCGGGAGACACCTCGGCATAAAAGGAGAAGGATCTCGCCTGCCGGATCTCTCGTGCGACGGTTGCCTCGTCATCCCCGGTGGCACAGATCGGACAGCGTTTTTTCCCGGTTACTTGGTATCCGGGCCGGTTCGTGAGGTTGCTATGCATCTGCCGAGCTCACACTGGCCGCAACCAGAACTTGGCATGGTAATGATCGCGAACGGTGGGACTGGTTGCCTGGAGAACTTCGTCCGAGAGGGCGATTGAGTTGCACCGTGGATCCGACGAAGCTTTGGAAATGATGATATGATGGTGAAGCATGATAGAATATATAAACATGGACAAAAGAAGTTTCATGTGGGATAATCACAAGCTACAAGTCTTCTCAGACATTATAACAGAATCAAACCAAACTACCCTAAACTCCAGGCTTCGACGCAACATTCCCGCCATGTATTGTCTCGGTCAGCTCATCTCCCTGGTCACCTTTGCGACTTTTGCTCATGCCATCCCTCCGCTCCCAAACCCAGGCGTGATGCATAAGCAACCCATGAAGAAGTGGCTCCTCAGTGACCCAGCCATCACCTCCATGGTCACCGGCCCCAACCCGCCAGCGGCGACGGACTACCGCAGCATGCCCCCCGGGACGTACACCGTGACGAACCCGGACGGCTCGGTCGTCATCATTATCGTTGCAACTGCGACACCTTCGTCGACGCTGACTCTGCCGTCAAAGACGTCCATCTCGCCGACGCCGCGGCCAACGTGCCCTCCACAGTGTGATTGTTCTCGAATCACAGACAAGAACAGCGATCAGTAAGGAGTCAAAAGATTCATCCCTTGGGAGGATGTGGCTGACAGTTGAAACCAGGTATTTTCAGTGCATCACCAACCCAAACTGCCGGTCTTGTTGGGTTGGTGGGCCCCCAGCTTAGACCAGCGAGAAGGGGCCTGGGATGAAAGATGGAGTGAGAAGCACGCAAGTTCACAGAAGGAAAACGGTTGTTTAGCGCTAGCTCCAGGAATAGCAATTACTTCATCGTGCAAGCTGAGATTAATTGACATCATCAAATTGATTTCGTAACTTTTCGTTTTGTTTTACACCTTCAGGCCATACATAGTTACACCTAATATACAACCCCCCTACTCACACAGCTTTATATGCCAAAAAAGAAGCCCTGCCCCAAAACCCCCGTCCAATGCAGAGTCTATACGCGGAGCCCTCCTCCTCTTAAATTGATGATGACGCCCGTCGTCCGAAGCCTGCGTGGTACAATTACAAAACATTAATTAGTGGAGATGTCGTTGCTCCCTGGCACCATTTTAAGGCTTCTTTTCAGGGCCAGCGAAGACGCCCGAGAAGGAGCCCATCATGCTGTTCATGGCTTCCTTCTGCATCTTCTCCATCATCTCCTGCTCCTCCTTCAGCCACTTCTCACCGTTCTCACGGATCTCCTTCTCCAGGAGCTCGTAGTTTCGCTGACCGCGCTCACGGGCAATGTCCTGCAACATCTTGCCCTGGGCAAAGGCCTCGCTGGGGGTGGGCTCGCCGTCGGGGGAAACCATCATGCTCATGTTGCTGGGCTTGAGACCAAGCAGGCTTCCCAGAGCGCCGACACCAGAGGAGTGTTTTGACTTTTCGGCAAGTCTTCGAGCCTCGAACTCCTTGCGGGCAATGGCCTCGCGACGGGCAAACTCGGAGGGGATGTGCTTGCCCTCGAACGACTTGAGGACCTTGCGAACATCCGAGTATTGCATAGTGTGGATATACTCGAGGAAGGGAATGAGGCCGACGAGCTCCTTGTCGGCGGGGTTGCCCTTCCAGGGGTCAAGGACAATAGCGTTTTCGGGCTGGTTGCGTACGTGCTTGGCATTGGTGTCGATAATGATTACCTTGGACAAGTCACGGTTCAGATATGAGAGATCCTGTTGTGGAATTAGCAGTCGCCCAGACAATTCATCGGGGATCGCCTACCTTGACAATCTCGCCATCCTCGAACTTGGTGGCCTCTCGGTAGAGGGGCCACATGATGAATCGGAAGGGGTCCAGCTTTCGCACCACGGGCTCGCCAGTAGCGAAAGGCACTGTGGTGAAGAGAACCAGCTCGTAGTACTGGCTGAGGTACCGGATGAAGTAGTCGACGCCGGGACGCTTGGCGACTCTCCAGCCATGGTCGCGGGACCATTCACTGTGAAGGAGAAGGTCGTCCAAGCTCAGGCACAGGGTGTAGGGTCGCTCGAAGCTGGGGTCGGGGTCGGGAAGCAGCTTCTCGAATGAGGGCTCCTGGTAGTAGGAAACAGAGTCGGTCCAACGGGCCTTTGCGCGGTCCCAGAAGCCAATGGGGCCAGCGCTCTTGGCGGCCTCGGGGTATCGCTCGTTCTCGACGACGTCGAAGTTTCGGCCCATATACAGCAGGCCAGCGGTGGCACCGGCAGCGGAAGCGATGAGGGTGAATCGGGTCCACCACTTGCGGTTCTGTTCGGTGGTTGAAACGTATTCGGGTCGCTCTCGTCCGCCACGGTCGCCTTTGGACTGGGATTCGGCCTCCTCGGCCTCCTCGAGAACTGATTTCGACTTTTCATCCTTGCCCTTCAATTCGTACTCTAGCGTCGAGGGAATGCCCTGGGTCAGGTCGGGAAGCTTGTCGAATGGGATCTGCTCCTCCTCCTTGGCGGACTCGGCAGCCTTGTCTTCTGACGGGCGCACATTTTCTTGGCTGGGGTCGGTGTTAGAGCTCTTGGGTGTTGACGGCTTGGAGGGTTCTGAGGGGCCCTTTTCGCTGGAGTAGGATCGGAGCCAGGGAGAGAGGGTGACGGGAGCAGGCGCAGGGCGGGCTCGAATGGCCGGGGTGGCAACGGGGCGGGAGAGGCGAGATGCCATCAAGCCCAGGCGCGAGGCCTGGGCCACTGATCTGGACAGCATTGCGGAAAGCAGATGTGAGGGTCAGAAATGTGAGAGAAGAGAAAAATGAGCGGAGCGCAGGAATTGAGTCTGCTGGAGCTGGAGTCGGGTGGTGTTGCGGACTCGGCTCAATGGATCAGCTGCTGCGAGCTTTTGCAAACGTTGTTGGTGGTTTGACCTGAGGCTCCGCCATCGCATCGCACGGTAAGCCATCGAAAAAAATCGAAAGGCAATGGACCTTGGGGGGGCGCGAATTGATTTGTGCCGCCGTTTAGCCGGACAGGCCACTTTTTGCATGACCCCACCTGTCAGAGCCGGATTTTCTGATTGGCCGATGTCGTCATGACTGACCATGACCATGCCCATGCCCGCCCATGCTCGCCCATGCCAGCCATGCCTTCTGTGCCACAGTGGCGGGTGGAGTGGCGACCATTTGTGGGGTAAACGAACTTCATCGTCTACCCCTCCATCCGCTATCCCACAACGAAGTAGTGATTCGTTGGGATCGTACGGATAGCCCTCTGCACTGTCCCCTTTGACTGTATGGCAGCCCCCCCGGCGCATTTTGGTCCCGGTCGTTGAATGCGCCGGACAAAATCCTAACTACGGCGGCATCGGCATAGACTTCTGCTCTGCGCTGTGAACAACTGACCCTCGCCGGCTTCCCCTCACACCTTTGCCATTTCGCCTCCTTCTTCCGATTACCTTTGCGCTTCCCTTTGCGCTAACATATGGGGATCTGTATCAGTCAGCAACTCCAGGCTTTCCAGGCTCTTCTCTTCCTCACCTCAACAACACCTCCGCCCAAACCCGCATATGAATAGAACCATGATGTCCATTCGCGCTGCATTCTAGAGGGTGGTTCTTGTTAGCCTTTCACCAGTCTTACAATGGCGCCACCCTCTGCGATAGACGTTACTCAACTTTGCCCTTATCGACCTTGACAACCCGCCCTCGGTGCCTTGCCTTGACTCGACCTTGGATTGCAGACCGCAACAACGGCGCAACGTTGCACTTTCTTGCCTCACCCGACGCAGACACAGTACAATCTTTTTGAGATTTCGGCCTCGAGCTAAAAACCCTCACACCTCACACCGGGTTCGCATCTCCTATCTCCGACATGGCTCGTCGTCCCGCGAAGAAGGGCACGGCGGCGCCCAAAAGCACGGGCGTCAAGTCGCTGCGCATAACTATGCCGACTGCGGCCCCGGCCCAGTCCTCCAAACCTGTCGCCGCTGATGATGCCGCCAAGAAGCCCGTCGCCGAGGATGACGAGGAGAAATTCTCAATTGCATCCCTCACTCTCGACACGCCCCTAAGACCTTTCACGCGCCCGCGCCGTACTCCCGCGAGCCCATTCCACTTCCTATCCCTGCCGTCGGAGCTGCGCATGCAAATATATGCTTACTACTTTGACGACGTCAACGGTGTCATCGACCTGGACCCGACCAACTATAAGCGCTACCATAAAAGGCTGGGGCTATTCCGTGTCTGCAAACTGGTCCACAAGGAGGCCTGTTATTACTTTTACAGCACTCGGCCGTTCCGCCTTTTCTGCACGACCTACCACATCAGCAAGTACTTTAAGACGAAGAGGCCTGTTCTCGCCAGGTTGAAAGAACACCAGCGCCAGGCCATTACGTCTCTCGAGCTGCGCGTGGGACCAGGATGGAGCGACCCACCCAAGGGATGGGCAGTCAACCCGGCGCTTGGCCTCAAGGACTGTGGCGATGTGCAGAAGATCACCGTCTACGTCCAGTGCGACCCCAGTGCCGAATACTTTAGCGAGTTTCGCCGCAGCGACGACTTTTACACGGAATTCTGCTCAAACCTCCTGACAGACGTCTTGAACGAGTTGCCTTCTGTGCACACCATCGAGTTCGATTCGTATCCCGGCATCAAGAAGAGTGGCAAGATGATGCGGGGCTTCTTCGATGTCGTATCACAGTACCAGCTAACTATTGAATGGGGGCCTGACAGGGGATGGACCGACGACATGGAGGAGGATAAAGAGGACCCCAATGCGACGGCGGCAGCACTTAGACAAGGCCTCGAAATGATGGGTGGGGTCCCATAAGGTTGCGGCCACGGCGTACATATGACTTTACCCGATTTTCATCACGGCAATGATCCATGATAGCTATGAGAGCATAGAATGGTTTTTCATATGGTATATATAACATTATCAACATCCGTTTCAATCCTGTTTCAAAGCATAAAAGCCCATTCATTGTAGAGCATTGCACATGGTATCATCTAATTGCTGTTAAGATGTCGAGAGCCCACCACGCCCAGTCATGGTTGCCTATCGGGTCTCTGGTCCCCTCACTGCACACCCAGGTTGGCCAAGGCATTGCGCAACTCCTTGATCGCAGTCGGCACATCATCAAAGTTAAGCGCTGATATCGCCCACTTGGCATGCTTCTGTGCCTGGTTCATAGACTTCTGGTCGGGCTTAAAGTTGCTCACCGGCGCGGGAGCAGGTGCAGCCACAGGAACAGGCACGGGACTGGGGGCCGGTACGGGAGATGGCGCAGGGAAACTAGGGGCAGAAGGCTGGGGCAGCGCAGGAGGAGGGTTTGACATGGCAGGGTGAGGGACGCTTGGAGTTGTCGACCAAGAGGGAGGGGCCGACGGATCAAACGAGCCCGAGGGGCCAGGCACCGACGGGCTGAACTGGGAGGGAGGTTGGTGTGGGATCTGTGTCGATTGCTGAGGTGGGATTTGTGGCCTTGAGAAGTCGGAGAGCTCCTGAGGAGGAAGTGGAGGTGGAGGACCGGCGGACGGCACAGGAGTCGATGTTTGGCTGACTGGCTGGACGGGGGGAGGAGCAACAGGCCCGGTTGGAGCAGGGCTTTGGCTTAGAGGCGAAGGTACAAAAGGATCGGGCGATTTCTGCGCAGGAGGAGGAGGCGGGGGAAAGTATCCCTCACTGGAAGCTGGGGGCTGTGGTGGCTCATCGATAAAGGTAGGCATCCCCGACGGCTCGCCGCCATCGGGAGCATCCTCAACCGTCGCGGAGTGGGGAGATGGACCCGATAGCTGCTGAACATCCGGGTCATTGGGGTCGAGAGCTGGGGCGACTTCCTCTTCTTGCTCGGCGGGTTTGGGGTTCGACTCGTTGGGGTCCTTGCCTTCACGGATGGCCTTGAGGATGCGAGCGGCGTTCCACTTTGCGAATTTGATCTTGGCCAGCACTTCAGGCTCGGGGGTGCCCCATTCACGGGTGAGGTCGAAAAAAGTGGCGGCAGCGTCAAATGTGTCGGCCGTTTGCCTGCGGGGGATTAGTATTGCGACCGTGGCAACAATCACCTCAAGAAGCCCACCTTGTCACCTTGTTGGCTCGTAGAGTACGCTCAGCGCGCTCGAAAGTCTGTTGAGCAAACTGCTCGACATAGGCTTGGCCTGCCGTATTATCTACAATGGCATCGTCATCTGCGCGCTCATTCTTCGTCTCCTCGAGGCGCTCGAGTAGCGTCTTTGTGTAGTTGAAGGTGTCCTCGTCGGTGGTGTGGAGGTTCTTGCCCACGATTTGGTTGACGGCATGGTACTCGCCTGCATGCGAGGGAGAAGGAAAATCGTCAGCAAAAATACTTGAGGTGCTATAGGTGTGCGGACGAACACCAGTAGGCAATGGCAGGCTTGATGGTCCTCAGCTGATTTGCGCGGTTGATGAAGCGCGAGACCTCGGGGATCTTGAGTGCGGCGGGGAGAGGCTCCGCCATGATGATCGCAAAGTGTGTCGGTGGCGCGATTGGAAGTAAGAGAGAATGGGTAAATCGGATACGGGTTGGAAGCGGTGTTTTTGAGGGGAAAGGCGACAATATCGCTGCCTATCGAGTCGTTGATGGTAGAATGCCTGGAGGCTGGAGGGATGGATTCCAAGTCCCCCACCTCAGCCTTGTTGACGTAAGTCGTTTGGGAGGACACCTGAGAGACTGCTGCGCCACAAGGTTCCCTGGGCCTGTCTGCTCATGATTAAGACAGCTCGCGCCACCTGTGGCTCCAGCTCCCCGGCCCGTGGCCGAATTGGTAGCGTGGCGTTTCGCCTTCCTTTTTCCTGTTGAAGCGTTCCCGAAGATGCCAGTTTGCATCCTTTGTTTGTTGACAGGTGGATGATTGCCTGGCCTGAGGCTATAAGCCACGATACTCGCCTTAATCGCAGAGCCTAGAGACGCTCCCTGCCTCCAATCTCTCGTTCCTCTGTGTCTCGAATCCTCCCTCCCACTGACTTTCACCCCATCGCGCCATGTACAACCCCACTGTCCTCGCGACGTTGACGGCGGCGCTGGCTGCTCTGCCCGCCGCCCAAGGTTTTTACACCAAGAACTCGCCCGTGCTCCAGGTCAATGCCGCCGACTATGATAGGCTTATCGCCAAATCCAACCACACCTCGGTATGCTTTGCGCGTGTTCCTCTTGGGGCTTAGGCCGCCGCCCAACGTCGAATGCTAATCCACCCGCGCAGATTGTCGAGTTTTATGCTCCCTGGTGCGGCCACTGCCAGAACCTCAAGCCCGCCTACGAGCAGGTCGCCAAGAAGCTTGAGGGCATCGTCAAGGTAGCTGCCGTCAACTGTGATGAGGATAAGAACAAGCAGTTCTGCGGCATGCAGGGCGTGCAGGGCTACCCCACCCTCAAGATCGTCCGTCCCGGCAAAAAGTACGGCACTCCCGTAGTCGAGGACTACAAGGGCGAGCGCGCCGCTGCCCCCATCATCAATGCTGTCTCCAGCAAAATCAACAACTTCGTCACTCGAGTCACAGCCAAGGAGCTCGACGACTTCTTGGACGGAGACAAGCCCAAGGCTATCTTCTTCAGCACCAAGGGTACCACTACTGCTCTTTTGAGGGCCATCGCCATTGACTTCCTTGACGTCATCTCCGTCGCCCAGATCCGAGACAAGGAGACGGCCGCTGTCGAAAAGTTTGGCATTGAGAATTTCCCCTCCTTGATTCTCATTCCTGGCAAGGACAAGGAGCCCATCCGATACGAGGGAGCCATTGAGAAGAAGGCTATTGTTAAGTTCCTGTCACAGGCCGGCGAGCCCAACCCCGACCCTGCTCCTGTTAAGAAGGGCAGCAAGGCCAAGGGCGACAAGTCAAGCAAGAGTTCCAAGGCTAAGAAGAGCGAGAAGACCAAGAAGGCCGAGAAGGCCGAGAAGGCCCCCAAGGAGGAGAAAGAGGTAAAGTCCGAGGAGCCTTCCTCATCTTCTACCACTGAAGCTTCTGCACAATCTGCCATCCCCACCATCATCCCTCTTTCATCAGTGTCTACCCAAGAGGAGTTGGCCAAGGAGTGTCTTGACCGCAAGTCTCACACTTGCGTACTTCTCTTCCACCCCTCCGAGGAGACTGCTGCCGGTGACAAGGCAAGCAGCTCCCTGTCCCATCTTCACACCAAGTACGTTCATGGCGGCCGAAAACTGTTCCCCTTCTTTTCAATTGCCAGCGACAGCGAGGCTGCATCTGTTCTCCCCAAGGCCCTTGGACTCGATGGTGAGGTGAGCCTGATCGCTATCAACGCTCGCCGCAACTGGTGGAGACAGTACAACGGAAACTTTGCTGTCCAGAGCGTTGAGAACTGGATCGACACTATCCGCATGGGCGAGGGAGCCAAGAAGAAGTTGCCCGAGGGTGTCATTGTTGAGGCCGCCGAGAAGGTTGAGGAGAAGAAGGCCGAGGCCACCGAAGCCACTGAGGCTGCTGAGGATGTCAAGACTGAGCCAGAATCTGAGCCAGAAGTCAAGGCTGAGCCCGAGGAGCAAAAGGAAGAAGAGGTCGTTCACGAGGAGCTGTAAGGGTCTTGACGCTGATAAAACATGTCCCACCAATGTACTTGGGATCGTCTTAGGCTTTAAAAAGATCAATGCTATTGAATTTGGCCAAAAACTGGCCTTTTTGTCCGTGCCCGCATATTGCTAAGTAAGATGAGTTGAGATATACTAGTTGTGGAAATCTGGCGAAGTTAATGATTGTAACGTCTACACATTGAGAAGTCACAAGGAATAGCACTGGATGAGCCACCTCATACTTGACGCCCCCAAGGGCGACTACAAGTGGTGTTGATATTCGTGTGTTGTGATCGTCTTCAACGGCCCATAGGTTGGCCTTTCCAGCCTCAAGAAGTATTTTCATCATACCACGATTGCTGGGCGAGGCAATGGATCGGATCCCTTCCGATTCATCATGTGGCCCCTCTACCGAGAGGCCATCGAGTTCGAGGTTGGCGAGATTGTCAAGGTGGGCGATCTCAAAAAAGGACCTCGGGTTGTGACCTTTGAGATTACGCTACCAATGCTTTATTAGCACTAGAGTACTCATTCTTACCGTGGGTTTAAGGAATGTCTCCATATTTGTTTTATTCCTAGTTTGTAATCTGCATGTTTGCTCTACTGCTATTTATAACCCAATGCTTTCTGATAAAATCCACTTTCCCTCCAAAAGTAGTACTCATACGGAAATAGAACAACCGGCATCTCTTTGCTAGTTTGCAATGAGGCTTAGTTGCTGTTCAGCATTTTTTCCAAAACGTCCCCCTCACCACTGTGCTGTACCATCTCATAAAACTGCCCCTCTTCACGGTAGAGCTCGAGCGGTGACCCTACCTCCAGCACCCGACCCTCACTGAGCACTACCACCTTGTCATAGTCGAAAATGGTGTGCAGGCGGTGCGCAATAGTCACCAGCGTCCGTCCTTGTGTCTCAACGTTTTTAGAATCCAGCTCGTTTCGTAGAATCGCCTGGATGCCTTGATCCGTCTCGTAGTCCATGCTCGCAGTAGCCTCGTCCAGCAGCATCAACTTGCTGCCTCGTACCAGTGCACGGCACAGCGAAAGCACCTGCCTTTGACCGTGGCTGAAATTCTCGCCGCGTGCCTGTACAACTGTCTCAAGAGAGAGACCGCTGGCCACTTTAGCCACGGTTTCGATGGTGCCATTGGTGTCGTTGACTATGTTATTCTGTAGCAGCGGGGTGTTTTCGGTGGGATTAGGTTCGTCGTTCACTTGAACAGCCTCGTAATTCTGCTCCGGCCCATTCTCGTCACGATCTTGGAATTGGAACGATGCGATGTTGGCGCAAGACTCAATCGCTTTTTGGAGCCGTGGGGTGGGGATTTCGCCAGTTGGGTCGAGGTTCGAGGCAACGGTCCCATTGAATAAAGTGGCTTCTTGAGGGATAATGGTGAGTTTCTCCCGCAACTTTGTGCGTGGAATGGCAGTTATGTCAACGCCGTCATACAAAATAGTACCCTTGACAATTTTTGTCAAGTTGAGTAAGGACAAAACAAGCTAAACAAAAGGAATCAACGTCAGTAAGATGCTGTATTGGCACACATGGTAGGATTCGATATTCGGAACTTTGTGTACATACCGTACTTTTCCCTGAGCCTGTCCGGCCAACTACAGCAACACGCTCCCCGGCCTCGAATTTCAGGCTGATGTTTTTCAAAACATCTGGGCCATCAGGCTTATATCGAATAGTGACGTTGCGAAACTCGATAGAGCCACAGCGAGGCCAACCATTGGGTGTGGTGTAGTCGTTGTTTACGAATGGCTCCACTTCCTCGTTGATTCCGTCTGTCTTCTCTTCGGGCTGGATAGCTGCGTACTCCTTGACACGTTCAAACTATGGGAAAGATCAGCCTTCCCTTACCAAACATCACTTTCACAACGCCTTTGCAACTGGATATAAATACTCACACTCTGCATCTCTACTTCCAGCTCGTTCATCGTGCGCACCACCCAGAGGATCGCCTCGCTCAGCCCAGTCGCGTTGGTTAGTGAAAATCCCACCAAGCCAGCCGCAACCGTACCGGCCTTATTCACAGCAATTATACCAGCACAGAGCGAAACAAGGGCTGTAACGAAGTCGATGCGTACTGCCACCCAACGGTTTGCGTTGAAGTTTGCTTCGCTCGCCCGTGAAAATTCGCGTAAGCGCTCAGCCAGCTTGTCGCCAAATAGACGTGTCATGCTACTGCGGGCACGAATAACTGCTAAGCCAGCCAGGCTGTCACTGAACTGGGAAAATACGGGGCTTTGGCTCGATGATACGAGACGTCGGATCATAACAACGGTTCGTGTGTATATCTCACCCGCGATGATACCAAAAAAGCACGTAACGAGACCGGGTAGCATAAAAATAGGCATGATAGACGATACAGCGCCAAGACGGGCGAAGAGCGTCACAAATAGCTCGAGAAATGCCTGGAGTATGGTTCCCAAGTTGTTATCAAGAGAGTCCATGTCACGGCTGAAGCGGTTGACAACACGGCCGACGGGCACTTTATCCCACCATGACAACGACACATACATGACACTCCGGATAAAAGACTCATGTAGGCGACGTGCAGCAATCCAGGCGCCATTAGTATAGACCAGGAAGCTCAGCCCTTCGAGGAGTACTCCGCTGACAACGATGGCGACATAAATGCCCAAATAAAAGGCAATGTTGACAGCTTCTTCGCGCGTGTAACTATTGACCCAGATGGAGAGCCAATAGGTTGTGGCAACCATAAAGACATTTACAAGTATGGTTGTAAGAAATGAAAATCCAACGTAGAGAGGTCCGCCAAAGTATGCCATGTACTTGATGAATCCAAGACGCCTGGCTTTGCCACTGGCTTTCATCTCGTCCGCAATGTCATCGGTTTTGGCTTTGGATGATGATAGTTTGGCATCGGTAACCTTTTTCGCTCCATTCCCATTTACGCCGTGGGCGGGTGCTGAGACCTCCTCCACAGCATCTTCAACCGTCTCTCCATGTTCAAGCACCACCGGCTGGCGGACAACACCGATATTATGCACATCACTCTTGATTATGCCGTCTTCAAGCGAAACAGCAAAGTCGGCCTGCGCAGACACCCATGGCATCTGAGTCACCAGGATGACTGTGCGGTCTTTGAGCAAGTCAGTGCAGAAGCAGAATTTCCAGACCGCCGAAGCAGTCTTAGTGTCCAGTGCAGAAAATGTATCGTCCAGCAAAATCAAAGGGGCTTTACTGTACAATGCCCTGGCCAACGCAACACGTGCCCTCTGACCGCCTGACAACGCAGTGCCATTCTCTCCAACCTCGGTCTGGTCGCCACTTGGAAGACCTTCAAGGTCAATTGTTAGGCAGCAGGCTTCTATCACCTTGTTGTATCGTGTCTCCTCAAGCTCGGAGTGGAAGAGAATATTGTTGCGGATAGTATCGCTCTGGAGCCAGGCAGTCTGGGACGCATACGCGACATTGTCAGGTCTGACAACGGAACCGCTCTCGAGAATGGTCTCTCCTAAAAGGGAAAGAAGAAGTGTAGTTTTACCACTGCCGCTTGGCCCAGTGATAACGTTGAGACCGCCCTCAACAAAGTTGAGGGAAATGTCCTTGAGAGTAAAGGTGGCATTCTTGTGGCGACGGAACGTAGCGTTCTTGATATTCGCGGGGCCGACCGGATAGCGCGCCAGAGGAGTCGTGCTCGCGAAGTACCTGTCCAGGCGGCTGATCGAAATCCAACCATTCACAGCGTTTCGAGAATAGTATCCGACCATGCCAATATTTCGCTTCATTGTCATTACCAACGACAGTGTGGTAAAGGCAATGGGTGCGGTGAGAGGCTGCCTCATCACTCCCACGTAAAGGGTGAATATCAGAACCAGTGCAATAATGGGCATGAGCTCAGTAGCGACGTGCATCAAAGTGGTGAGCACCGTGATACGCCACAGATACTTTTGTTCCTTGGCACGTGCCTGCTGGATGTAGTTTATCATGGATTCTTCCCATGCGAAATATTTGATAGCCTTGATAGAAGTCAAGTACTCGGTGGTCAGAGATATTCGCGAGTCTTGCGCCTGCTTCACCTTTCGCTGCGTGGTGCCCATCAGTTGTGCTATCATTGCAGGCACAGGGGCCATGAGTATCATGAAGCCTGTGCCTACGAGAGAGGGCCATCCGAGAAGGCTATAAAGGCCCAAAAGAGATAGGGCGACGCTAATCGGAACGCCAGCGACACCCTGCATGATATCTCTTGCTCGAGTGATGGCGTCGACGTCGCTGGCCATCAGGTTTGACAATCTGCCAGTTGAGGTGCTTCGCATTCCTGATTTCTTCCCGCCTTTTGTCTCGATGGCGTTGAGAACATCCTCTTCCAGCTCCATCGAGTCCATTGCTCGGTGATACAGCTCCAAGGTCATGCCTGCCTTGACACGGACAATTAAACGAGTTGATGTGAAGATGTACTGTTGAAAACAAATGGTTCTAGCCATTGCGCCGGAAAACATCATGAACAACCAAAGTCCAGGATTCAACAGGGCACCATCGGGATCTCCGATATACGTGAGGAGTTGGTATAGAGCAAAAGGAGACACGAGTTCGAGGGCGTAGGATAGACTGATCCACAATGCCATGGTAAGGAGCTCTGTTCGCTGGAACTTGAGAAACGTCCATAGCGTCTTTTGCTTTTTCTCCAGCCGTATTTTCTTGATCTCACTCAACATCTTGAGAGGCTCGTCGTACCATGGCAAATCTGGTAAGTCTGCCATTTCAATAGGTTTGCGAAAGCCCTTCCACATCAGTGGAGTGAGCCATTCATACGTGAAATAATGGTTCAGCAAGCTGCAAGTTTCCTCCAGTGATGGCTTTGGTTCGGGAGCGCGTGGATGGACGTCCAACTCTAAAGAAGGCGGGTTCCAGGCGCGCGGGGTGATCAAAGCCACAGCGATGGAAGCGGCCAGACCTACGATCGAACCCATCACCATTTTATTTGGCTTGTATAGCAGTTTCATCTGGAGTTGCGGTAGAATCTCGGCCGCTACCAATACCATGAAGGAGCCAAACAAGAGCAGGTTGACCTGTTGTTGCACGCGACGACGCCATCCTGCAGATGTGGCTACGAGGCGAAGAAGGCCAAGGACAAAAGCATAGCCTATGATGACTGCGTTCATCCATTGGTCTTTGGTCTCGGTTGCTCCCACGATAATAAACGCGAGCGCGGCAGCACGTGTGAACTGTGAACATATCTCGTAGATCACGGGAACTTTTGGAGTTTTCGGGTCAGGACTTTTGGTTGCAGACTTCGTTTGCTGGGTCGCGGCTGTCAAAGTCCAAGGCAAGGAGAGGAGAATAAGCCCAGCTTGGAGGTAGCCAGTTTTGGCGACGCGCTGCGCCTTATCAATCCACTCAATGCCATCACCGCTAAAATGATTTCAGCGCCACCGGCTCCGATTGGATGGAATTAACATCTATGCTGGGCTCACCTTGAAATTACAGTAGCAAATATGTGCGACGGAAGACCTTGGGATGCCAGCCCGGGCGATGGTGCGTCCCACTGGATTGGTGTGGGCAGCATTTGCACGGATTGCTCTCGCAGGATGATGCAGCGCCAAGAAGCATTTAAATGTGGGCAACGGACAACGCTATGTATTTAACATTTGGATCAGTAACCGCAGTCAATCTGAGATCGACACCCTTGCGCTTTTAGCGCGTAGAGGTCGTGCGAGTGGAGTATTCCAACAAAAGTTCCGCCCGGGGTGCGCGTTTAATTGCCCGTTTGCACGTGTGTGTCGAATAACGCCATTTTCCCTCTCATCACACACTGACACTTGGTTGTCGATGCAGGTCAATGGGGGGTTGTCCGCTTAAAGCTTGGCCTTGTGAGAGCCTCGATGCATTAACCCCGTCTAGGTTCGTCTCGTCCCGCCGGCGTCGATCGGTGGCCACTATGTATGTACAAGTCGATCTTGGTTCGCGGACACGTCGCATGGCGGGTGGGAACTACTGGGGCGAAGATGCAGGCAACATTATTGCCTGTCAAGGCACCTAAATAGATACCTGTGATGCTGTGTCTTCACGTTGCAGGGAAACACGCGACCGCCTGTTGGCTCGATTATCTGCCTAAACGAAGAGTACTATCGCGGATATCCGGCACTACCCTCCCTTGCATCCTCCGACCCTCCATGGTTCTTTTGGATGGAGCATTGGCCAATCTGAGTTTAGGTCAGCATAGCCTCAGTCAGGATAGTATCCTGATTAGGATGGATTTTGTTCCCGCGACACCAGCATATCTTTTACATCCTTGTTTTTAATTGAGGATGCGGTCACCTGATCTTGATTGTGCATGCATGGCGATATGACTCCAGCAAGCTTATCACAAAGTATTGGGCTCTTCTTGAGTCATCACTACATTTCCTATGTATGTGTGTGAATGTATTTTTCTTTACCCTGCTTCCTTCTTCACCTAATAAATTTGATTATGTTTCTTATATTTATATGCGGGATCTGAGCCTCTAAAACCTAATACTGGTCGCTAATGTCGGTCGGGCAACTGGGTGAATCTTTCCGGGGTAGAAAATGCCCCGTTTCGAGTGAAACCACACCGCTATTTTCGTCGGTGAGAGTCAGATTAACATCGAACTTACTGATACTGTCCATCGGTATTTATGCGTATTCCATGATTATATGCAATGCACTTTCTGGGCAAGCTGTAATTCGTCTACGAGAATAGGAACATGACATGCTGCAGTATCCTCTCGGCTGCTCAAAGCTAATCCCTTCGCCTACCTACTTTGGACCATCAATTCTATACTTCACCCCACATGGCCACTGTAAAAGGAACGTAACCTCTCCTCCTAAAACTACTATAATGCTGGCTGCCAGTATCGTTCGCTTTGATTGTGCCTATACGTTTGGGCATTCCGTCATAATTGGCTGCTATTTATGCAGAGAGATATTGATAAAGTTCCAAGCAGTGTTCTTCATTAAGTTTAAAAAGTCTCGTCTCCAACAATACCTTTTTTCGATTGTCTTATTTATGGTACACGTATATGGGGGAAGTTTAGTTAGTCACGACACTGCGTCTCTTCTTATCAATTGAAGACCACACTCCATGTTCAGCCTTGAGGTGATTCTTTCATTGTTTTCCCGTGTAGACAACATCATGTGTTCACATTGAAGGTTGATTCAGGAATATGTCATTAGGAGGTAAAATGGGATGCTTTTCAGACATGCATCTGGGATTTATTATACTTTCATCACTGGTCTGTCGACATGGGCTCATACGCTAAAAACCTGAGTTTTTCCTAGCCCAAGGAAATAATTTTATCCTTGATTCATCATCAACCAACCATCATCATGAGGTTCACATGCAGCGTGCCACTTTCCTCACCTAACTAGAAATTACCAAAAAGAGAAAATAAAACACCACATGGGCAGGGGTATCATATGCCTGAAGAGGCGCCTTGAACACCAGCGGAAGAAAAAGAAATGAATGGAATGGGACGAAGGTAGCCTACTAAGGCACGAAGGTCAACGATGCTTCTACAGCCTCAGACTGCGGATCCAATATTGGAGAGAGGAGAGGAGTAGCGTTTTCGGTCAGCAGGGAAAACTCGAGGAATAAAGAACTCCTTCCCCATGCCAACTGTTGTGCCATTGAGCGACCAAACAGATTGGATGGTACGGTCATCATCCGTGTTATAGGTGGTAACGGTACCCATGGAGCCCTCACTGAAGCGGCGGTTGAGTAAGTTGGCTGGTGGAGGAAATATGTCCTTCTTGACCGAGGCGGGGTGTGTAAGAGGAGTGACCGGGTCGATCAGATAACCTGAGCTGCCCTCAGTGCTAGAGAAGAGCCAGCTGGCCACCTGAGACAGAGATTTCCTCTTTCTCGTCGGTGATGTGGGTACCTGGGGTGGTCGGAGGCCCCCCTTTGAGTTTCTATCCGCCTCTGATGGAGGCGACTGGGCTCGTGGTACCATGCTGTCGATGCTGCTGCTGATTTCGCTATGTCTGTGAGCTTGAGAGCTGCTCCTGCGACCCTGAGACTTGGCCGAGAACAGGCTTTGGCGCTGAGGTTGAAATTTGAATCGGTACGGAACTAGGGAGCTTCGGGTTGCCGGCAAAGGGACAGCAGACACGTCCAACTCTGAAACTGCGGTTAGAAATCATCTCGGGCCGGTAAAAACTCATGGAATGCTTACTGAGTGTCTTGTCAGCCCCCGCGGGGCTCGAGGTAGATGATCGGCTCCTGCGAAGGCCTTGTCGCTTGGGGTCGATGACGCTGTTTTTGCGGGACACCCAGGAATTGTTCATGGTGGTCAATTCACCCGCGGTCCTAAAGTCCGACGCCGTGTAGGATCGAGAGTGGCCACGACCATTGGATTGATCTGTTTCAGTGTCCTTTTTCTCGGGAGCAGAGTTTGTAGCAGGCTGGTAGTTCGAGGCCTTGGAATCCAGCACGGTGTAAGGTGGAGCGCGGTCGTTGCCGTCTGGTAATAACACCTTCTTCTCGGGGAGGGGATAGCTCTCAGCAAGCTTTTCGCTCGCAATCTGGATGTTCAAGGCGGTGCAAGATTTAGACTGTCCATATATATTGGACCGGAGTATTGATGAGACCGAATTCTCCTGAATAGTGGTCTTTTTGACAGCCCAGTCACTCGCCGTCTTGAAATCGGATGCTGTGTAGGATGGGGCGCGGCCATGTCGATTGGGCCGTCCTGGTAACAAGACTTTCTTCTCTTGAACAGGCCAGTCATTGGGAACGGGCTCGAGCTCGGGCTCGATATTCAATGCGGTGCAGGACTTGGACTGCCCATACGAATTGGTAGGTTCCGGCAAGTCATCATTTTCGTAAATGGTGGAGTGGGACTTATTAGGTGCTTCTACTGTTGGCCTGCGAGGTAAGTGGAATGACAAGGATGAAACGCTTCGACCATTGAGGAGCGTGGCGGATTTCTCAGTCTCGAATATGATGGAGGCAGATGTGGATCTTCGGTGTCCGGTCTCTGGCTTCGCTGGCCAGGAGGGCAAAAAGAATGATGCCCAGGCCGCTGCGGATTCACTCTCTGGGCGTCTTCGATGCTTTGGGGGCGGGGGCATGGACTTGGTACGCTTTGGGGTGGTTGTGTTTTCGTCGACCGAGTCCATCAACACGGGAGACTGCAGCGGGTATCTCTTGGAAAAGGAAAAGACGCTAGACGAGGACGGGTTCTCGGGCGGGCTGAAGTTCCTCAGCTCCAGGTCCCGGTACATGCGCTGGCCTCGCAACAGAGCAGGCGGCAGCTGCTGGACCTGGGTGGTGGTTGGCTCGGAGAAGGGCGTGCCGGAGCTGACATGGCGGAAGTCGTAGGGGTGTGAGATCTTGGGTTTCGAAGCCGCAGCCGCAGATTGCTTCTCGGGCTTCTCGGACTTCTCAGACGGCTTCTTGGATTGCTTCTTGCTCTTAGCCCGCGCCGGCCCCGTTTTAGCGGAGGCCGCAGTGGCTGCGGTGGGGGTGCGGGTATGGTGTGACGCCCTGTCGCAGCTCGTGGTTTCATGGACGGCTTTCTCAGCCTGGATGAACCCCTCGAGCCATGAGCCGCCGCCTTGACCGTCTGTGCGCCGCGTTTGAGCCCGGGATTTGTGATTGGTCCTTTTGCCAAGACATGACGACGGGCAGAACAGAGACAGGATGTTGCACGAGGCTTCTTCTTCATCGCCAGCGAAGGCGTTGGCGTTCTTTGCGTCGTTTTTGGGCGGCATGGCGTGGTTGCGTCAAGGCAGACAGGAAGAGGCCGGAGATGGTGGCGCGGTGATACATGTAAGCCAGCGAGCGACAAATTCACAGGACGCGGCCTGCATGTCCTGGTCAACGAGAGAATGTAGATAGATGGATAAAAAAGAAAGTCGTGATTAAAGAAAGAAAAAACAATGCAAAGAGAATCACAAACGAGGGTGAATGGGGGCAAACCAGGCCCGGTTCAAGAATGCCTGAAGAACTCAACCAGCCGTGGGAATGAACGGGATCCAACTTGTTATCTATCATGGCCGGCCGGAAATCAAAAACGAGCCTGAGCGTGCAGATGCCCGTGCTCTCCACACGAAGGATTCGACGGCCGTTTTAGCGCCAGGTTTCCGCCTGCGTCTGCGCGCCCTGTACCCCTAACAATTTGAATCCGTGTCACACTAATCGTGTTTTATAAAATAACGGGCACAGATGTACGCACTCGAGCGGCGCAGACCATCTCCGTGGCCTTCACAGAGCCTTTTCTTTCGGCCCCAATTGAATCTGACTCTCGGCACAATCGAAGCGCCCAGACCTCTGAAACGACGCTGGCCTCTCCAGCCGCACAATCTCCCGGCAGGACTTTTTATTGCAGCTGGCTGATTGAAAAAGTGTGGCGGAATCAAATCATCTCGCCATCTCACCAGGCTTTGCATTACGTAGTCTACAATCTGTGAAGCCTTGATCCCCCTGGGTCTTCCTTGGTTTTGCTTTTGCAATGCGGGGTTCATCCACATCTCACAGCATCTGTCTAGCGTTGAACTAAAACCTGCCCGCGGGCAATTAAAAAGGAACTGCCTTCTAGCCTCACTTTTCTTTTTTTCTTTTTCCCTTTGCCCCCCTATTTCTTGCATGGCTATCCGTACATGAATACGAGCATAACCGCCAGTTCCGAGGCTAACACGTGTGTTGTCGTCTGAGGTGATGCAAGAGCGTTTGGGGTAATTTCGTCACATATATTATCGTCTCCAATATTCTACTGTGACAGCTCTGGCATCCCAACCTCCCACAATTGACTCCATCTGTGCCAGCTCGACACACGTCATTGCCCTGATTCCCGACAACACGTGATTCTATCCCACACGATTGAATTATTGTTGAAGCAGCTAGAGGCAATTCCCAAACCATTGAGCCAAGCCCACGCTCGGATACATGGAAGAGAGAGGCGTGTGGCTTGTGCGCCAGTCAATATTCGCCAACCCATTCTTCCCATCACCTCTACATACTTTCATCTCTCTAATTTTAAAGAGTGGATTGAGGCGGTGCGTCTTTTTGTAAATATTTATTCGCAATTATGCGCATGCGTTCATCCGGATGCTCAATCATATTTTGGTGTGCTAAATTTAATTTGAAGGTTCAAGAATAATATATTGGCGACACGCCATGATAGGGGTTCGCCGCTAAATGTCACCCACAATCACAAAAGAAAAAAAATGTGTGTCTAAAAATACATTATCAAGGGAAACCGCTGATATTTAAAAACTCCATCTGGGGATTACTCTGGTAGCATTAGTTGCGTCTGTCTATAGCCAAGCTTAAATATATTGCATGCCAAACCTGCATTGTTTCCTTGCTGTTCTGAGTTCCAGAAGGCCAGTAAATTATCTATTTCAATTTTGGGTGAGCTACACTGGGAATTTCATCCGCCATTTCGTCCATTCCTGGATCTATAGCGCCAATAGCAAGAACCGCATGTCCGATATATCTGGCCCGGCCATAAAAGTACCAATTAATAACGAGCAGTATACCCAAACCCATGGCAATGACGGAAGCCCAATTCATATTACTCGGAGACACAGGGCTCGCCGCAGGTAGGGAATATATAACGATCTGAAGCGTTATAAATATCAAGCTCGATGCAGCAAATGCTAAGCTCAAGTATTTTGGCATTCGAAAGTAACCGGTCTTCTCAAGGTAACCCCCACCAGTCATTAGATATGCTACTAACATAGGAACATATCCGAGGGAATAGAGAAGAAAGCAAGATCCAATGATGATTGAGAATCCCTCATCACTTGCTATATATATGAGCCCTACTAGGGACGTGGCAATAGTGTTCAAGTATAAGAGGTTAACTGGGACTTTGGATGCATTGTCAACCTTGGTAAGCCATACGTTGAAAGGAACTAGGAGAGAAATTAGTGGCAACCCACATAATGAAAGTATGAGTCAATTTACCTGCTCCCGTCTGAGCGAAGCTGAGGGCAAGACGCAGGGACACATTGACATACGACAATGTGCCCACGGTAACTGGTATAGCCAAGCTAATGAGAATAGCCAAAACACCCGCTTTCGATTGCAATGATTGCTCGAGTAGGGCTGCGATCGGAGACAAATATGTGGTTTCAAGTATGGCGTTCCAGTCGCCAACGCCATACCCCGCAGCAACGTAGAAGGCGAAAAGGCTAGCAAGAGTTAGCATTCTTGGCCCTATATGAAAGGTCAATCCTTACATTGTTGTGTTTCCCACCTGCTGATATATTAAAGCAATGGGTATGGATCGTGAAGGATTCTCCACCTCATCTGACATGTTTAAAAGCCAATGAACTGGTCCATAAGCATAAGATGCACCACCAAGACCAATGATCACCGCTAAACCATCCGGCCAACCTGTGTTATTCGTTATATCCACCCAGACAAAACGATTCCTGTTCAACAATTTGGTGTTAGAATTTATTACGTCGTAAACCAGAGAGGGAATATAGGATCATACTTGTCTGATGTCTTTGAGTGATTGAGACCGGTAAGGAGCCCAATAGTGACGATAAGAAGGATAAGCGAACAAACAACTATGGCGTTGGAAGAATAGTCAGGAATACAAAAACTCGCATTCTCTAACCGAAAGACTCACCGCCGACGTTTGAAATAATATTGATCGCCCTGGACGCCCTTCCCATGCTGACCAAGTACGCCAGGGCCAAGAATTCGTATATCAAAAAGATTTGCCAGCGTTTATAATCCCATTCTGGGTGCATGAGACTGCCCATAGTTGCGAATATTTGGGCTACCGAGATATTCAGCGCCGCGGGAGTTAGGAGGGTGGCAAGTGTATGCAACCCGCCGGTAGCATATCCCTAAATACAATCAGAGATGGGCCGCATCTTGCCGAAGAGCACCAAAAGCACTCACAGATACTCGGCCCCAGGAAGGGCCAGCAAGATGGGAGGCCAAGAAAATACAACCGGCGGAGGATGGGTGCGCCGATGCGAATTCGGCCAGCGTCACGCAGAAAACGCTGAGGCCAAATCCAACACCTAACGAGCCATATATAAAAACAGGAATGCCTCCGCCGGCGACACTCACTCCCAGTGTCTGGGCAGCGTAACCCCATACACTACACGAAGGTTAGAAGCGCGGTGATAAGGCCAGCGGTCATGAACATTTACTTTGGCAAAAGAATAGCGAAGAGTCCCAGCGTCAAACTAGTGAATTTCGCTGGGGGAGTTGGTGATGTATTTTCTGAAGAGGAGCTCATTGTAGATAGTTGTGAATATTATTCTACCTGATCCAAGTAATTCTAGCACATGCCATCCGGCTGGGAAGGATAGTGTATAAATGCAAACATCTAATGATCTGCAGATAGATGCACCAGCTACCAATAATCACCCTCGTGTAATCATCAGAGTGGAGGCCTTTTCTTGATTAGGCAAAATCCATCCGCTGTTAATGCCGTCCCGCTGTCGGTCCGCATTTTGCTATCGGTCCGGAGTTCAAGGTGTCGTAATTCCTGTAAATACAGGATAAGAATGATAACGTGCCACAGTTAAGTCCAGCTGCGTTTACTAATCAAGGAACTAAGCTATGCACAAGGTAAATAACCGCAAAAAAGGCGACCGAGCCCCAGCCTTGAACTGGCACAGTGCTTGCCAGAGGTCATTTAGAGTCTAGGGTGGGGGGTGGCAATGCGGTGTGATTGGGCCATCACCATTGCGGCAAGGTAATGGGCAAAGTGGGAGGTGGAAAAATTTCCCAGAACAGTATGGCGCGCCTCTTAGATTGTACAAACTGCGGACCGAAGACCCCGCCCGCAACCCGGTCAAGATCTTGAACACATTGGATTCAAGTGACTGAGGCGGGAGAAATTAACGAGATAGGTTTAGCTTCGGCAATGTAGTATCCCATCCATGGCATGGCCGTGGATTACTATGCCCGATACTCACTCCGACTTTCTTATATAACTCAAGTCGAGGATATTTTTTTTTCTTTGGTGGAAAGGCACACCATTCTGTGTTTGTACATTTTTCAGATTATATTTAAATCATGTTTCAGTCCATTTCATTCCCGAAGCCAGACATGCTGGGACGAACCCTGATGATATTGATATTATTCTGTATCCTCGTGGTGGGACTTGTTTTGACATGGATTCAGCGGCTCAACATATCAGCATTGCGCAAAATCCCCGGGCCCCTTCATCTAAAGCTGACGACCGCTTTTGTCAAATACCACGAGTTCGTGGGATCTAAGAGCGGTTGGGTGCATAACCTTCATCTCAAATACGGTCCAGTTGTCCAAATAGCACGGAATGAGATTTCTTTCGCCAGCTACACAGCTTCGAAACAGATATACAGCACCGGAAACAAAGACTTCCGAAAGACAGAACTCTACAGCCTCTTTGAGCAAGATGGTCACATGTATGATATGTCTCACCTCAAACGGAATGAGCCCATGTGTTGACCCTGGACAGCAATCTTTTTACTGCTCTGGAACCGGAGAAGGTATATTCGCGATACAATGCATCAAATGGGAAGTCGATTGCTAAAAATACCTTTTTATTCATAGCACAGTCAAATTCGTCGACAATTTGCCGACCGATACTCGAATACAACCGTCATCAGATCTAAAGTTCTCACTGCCATATCAGAACGCGCCGAAACATTGGTCAGAGTCTGTACTGATACGAACTCGGCCGACATCTATGTGAGCAGTTATTCGAATGGCCTATGATTTACTGGTTTAACATTATCCAGCTTCTTCTTCATGCTTATGCTCTGGATTGTGTAACAGCGATGCTATTTCACCCTTACGGTACAAATTCGTTATCTGATAGTAAAGACAAAGAAATGGTTCGTCTTCTGTCATATGCTAACACCCGCGAAGGTAAGAATATAGAAAGCTGACAGCGGTCAATACTTGGGCGATCGCTAATGAGTAATAGTATTATATCTGAACCATTACGCTCCTCTACTCGCCAGATTCTGGCGCCTCCTTGTCCCAGAGCCTGAGCGCTTAACAAAAGGAGGCGACCTAATTAGGGATTATGTTACTCAGGCGCTTTCAAGAAATGATCACTCTGAATTCACCCTAGCCACACGTTTCTTGGGGACGGAAGACTTGGATATGCCTCTGGCGATTTCTGAATGCCTCGATCACCTCGGTGCCGGTATTGAAACCACAGGTGATACTCTCTGTTGGTTGCTATGGGAGCTATCACAGCCACAACATAAAGAAAGAGTCACCAAGCTCCACGAGGAGTTGATCTGCGCCGACGCTGAAAACGGGCTGGATACCCTGCCGTACCTTGGGGCTGTCGTTCAGGAAGCCCTTCGGCTTTGGGCGCCTGGTACTCTGCCACTGCCACGATATGTGCCAGACGAAGGAAGACATATTGATGGATATTTTATTCCTGGAAACACCATAGTCGGTTGCAGTTCTTACAGCATGCATCGAATCGATACGAGAATCTTCCCCAATGCTGATGAGTTTATCCCTGAGAGATGGATCGAAGGCGACGGAAATACTGATCGGCAACGCCTCTTTTTCGCTTTTGGGCTCGGTGCGCGCACATGTATTGGGAAACAGTATGTCTTACCGATCTACGTCATCGCTTGGCGCTAATATCTCGTATAGTCTTGCCATGGCTGAAATGAGGGCCTGCCTGAATTCTGTTTATTCAAAGTATCGTACACGGCCAGCCCACGATATGAAGTTTAGCATGTCCCTGGAAGACCAAGTTCTAACTTCAAGACCCAAGGGGATGTGCTGCAAAATCGAATTCGTGCCATGGGATTGATCACCTCAGATGCTTCGTTGCAGCGAGCCACCCAATCACATTTGAGATCCTGAGAGTTCTACCTCTGACAAAGAAAACTGTTCATTCTAATATTGCACACGTTAATTGGCTACCGGTGAAATCTATGGCGTGACGATACCATTAGTTGTGGAAAGGCAACAAGATTGTGAGGTTACTTAGCGCCATTGTGCGCAGGTAATCATAAACATGTTAGAAAGTCTCCCTTTGACGTTAAAGGAGGAAGAAAAAAAGTCCATTTTACGGATTCCATTTTGATTTAGAACACAACTAAAGGGTCCAAGGTCTCCGTGGCTAAGACGTAAAGGTTAATAAGTAACATAAGCACATCTATAGATTGAAAACAAGCAGGGCTTACTCTTTTTACTCCACTGGAACCAATTGATTCCTGGGTCTTGGTCCCGGATATCCCATATACATTCGAGCTGTTTTGCAACCTCTTGTACTTGGATTTCTGTGTAATGTTGGTAGAGGCGTATCCTTTTTGTGATCAATTTGCGCATGGCAAAGTCAACGGCTTCACATCCCGCAACGAAAAGTGGGAAGATCAGGGCACGGCTAGAGGGAGATTTTGTATCAACACAACTAGCCTCATGTTGAACTTTGGCAACATGGCGTCTGATGAATGGGGCTGTAAAGGGAACATCTCTTAGTCGAGTGTAGAACATGATTAATGCTGCTGAATGCATGGCCTCATTTACGTGTAGGAGAACCTGAGGATCTCTGGGACTGTACTTCATATCCTCCAAATCTTTATCGTAGGCAGATAGTAACTCTTCTTCAAGGGATTGTGTGTCTGCATCCAAGCCATCGGGCTGGGACCGAAGAACCCGTCGGGCTTGGACCAATCTTCCCATTTTCAACAGTGGACCAACCAGCCGGCGCGAAAACGCATATATGGGGTGAGTGATCCAGTCATTGAAATCAGCGAGGCCACTCTGAAGTTCTTCTTCGCAATGGCCGGTGAGGATTGGCAACGTAGTATCATCCATCAAGTGAGTCGTGTGATGGCTCACCGAGTTGCAAGCGGATATGTCGGTCCAAATTAACAAGGCCACCAAAGCCTTATACTCAACGTCTTGTCCATTGCGACAGAGACCCATGGACTTGATACAACAAACTGTGCTCCTAGCCAAGGAAAGTAATTGGTCACGGGAGTCTTCGTCGACTCGGTAGAGCAGAAGAGAGGCTGCCAGTGAGGGTAAAAATGAACCTAAAGCAGATGAGGGGTTTGGGTTGCTTGATAAAAGGCCTTCAATTGCCTCTATGCAAAATCTGCGTGGTGAAAGTCCTGGAATTTGATCCGAGTGGGCTCTTTGGTACAGAAGGGCAGAGAAGGCCAGCACAGCAGATCTTAGTGTCGTATCAAATGCGGCCATGGCTGGAAGAAGCGTAGATAAGGGGTCTCGATAGTTGACAAGTGCACCACTCGTCTCATCTACACTCCAACATTGGAATGTGTAACTGCAGGTTTCGACAAAATATTGCCATAGTAGCATTTGTTCTGAAAAATCGCTATAATCCGAGGTTTGCATGAAGGGAGAGATAAGAGGTTGGGGGACCTCCGGTAACAGAGAACTTGCTTCCGTAGCCATATAGAAATCGTTTGTCGATGCCATTTCCAGGCAATCACCTACAGACATTTGAGTGTTGACTGAGGCTTCTGTGGCTGGCGCGGAGAATTGGGCAGTTGAATCATCAAACGTTTCAATATTTTCTAGCGGCGACTCAACCGAAACTGAGGGTTGCGTCCCCAGCGTATTCTGGGGTACCAAGGCCAATCCCGAGGCTGAATTACGGCCGTTTTTGACTAAAGTTAGAATTAGCGATGAGTATGAAGATAGTCCAAACAAGGAGCAGACCTTTGTGCAAATATTCTCCACTGCCCCTCGGCTCCACGAACTTCCACCGTTTAAAGGTTTGCTTCTCACACAAGATATCCCGTTGGACACATCTTGTGCATCGTGGCTTTTTATGGTCACACTTGGAGAAGGTATTAACATTGCTCAACCTCGTTGCAGAAAAGACGCGCCAGTCCAAACCTTTCTTTTACTCCGGACACACTCAGTACATGCACCAGGGACTCGTATGGTTCTCATCGGCAATGCTCTTGCTTATTAAATCACCAGGGATAGCAGTTTGTCGAGGTCTACGCTCAAGAATATGAAACTGTATGCAGCGAGTGTTGAAAAATGGAAAACAAAGTCGCGGCCGTGTTATGAGGGGTAGAATTTTGGGCTAGTTGCCACTCGGTATCCGTGAGTTCTCCACAAATTTACTACAAACCCCGGAACATCCGAAATTAGTTAGCGTAGAGACTCTCTCGGTTATTATGAGAAAACCAATTAGCAGAATGAGCGCTCGACTGAGCCATAGCAAGTTGATATTGAATGCGGTTACTCACATGCTGTGTGGGGAAAGGAAAAGGGTCAAATATCGTAGGTCCTAAATGAGAATTGACGTCGCTAGAAGTTTTTATACTATTTTATCGCAATCAGTCTACTGTATCATGGGCAACAATTTAATGTGATCAAGTGCCGCTGATATTAGCTTATCTATAATCTGTATCTCGTAGAGTTTTGTATCGCCCCATCCATCGAAAGGAGTACCTCGTCACCATAAACCACCATTCCATTGTGGGCTGGCCATCAACCAGTGAGACAAATTGCACTCGCGAGCTAGCCTCAAACCAAGTCTCCAGTTCGAGAATCCTCTTTCTTCTGTAACATGTGCATCCATCGCGACAAGTGATGATGGATAGTCAGGAAGATTGCGAATAGTCCAATACTATAACACAGTTAGAGGATTCAACCTTGATGGGGCACGAACCGGTGATACGCACACCCCAAAGACCCTGTAACAACCAATCACTCGGAGGAAGTCGGCTCCGATGACACATTCCGGGGTATCGGAGTTGAGCGAGCAGTCAAGATTATTTGCACTGTCCCAGACATAGATGCCTGTAGCTACTGGGTCGAATAGCACGAATATCATGGCTATAGTATAAGATCTTTTAGAATATATTGTGGGGAGCTTGAAGTGGTCCGCGGCAATCGAGGCTATAAAGAGGGTTGTAACCTCCGCAGCGCTTCCTACAATGCTCAACAATCTTAAGTCGAATCTATCAGCACCTCAAGAATAGCTTCAGTAGGGAGTAGGCACATACACCTCCTTGGGCGCCTCCATCAGGCTGACGCTGGTCAGAAAAAGAGGCGACCAAGAGATTATAACGTTTAGTAGCCATGGAAAGATGACAGCCGTCACCACGCTGAAGCTGCAGACAAGCTCTCTCCATCCGGTGAGCTTCACTGGCGTGTCTTCGACCTCAAGCTGGACTGGTCGCTGGTCTTTGGGCGGAGGGTCCAGCTCAGTCTCGGTGTCGTTATTATCAAGACCGCCCTCGTGCAAAACTAGCGCGTCTGCAACTCCCGTAATTTCGTCATCGGTATGGTCCTCTTGAGAAGGCAGCTTCTGGTACTTGGTATCTGTCATAGTTAGAGGATGAAACTATGACGCTGTATCAAAGGTGATAGAGGCTCTTTTTTCTTCTGCAATTTATCCATCTTCTTTAAATGCGGGGGCCGGATGCCTAGATACTGACGTCAGCCTCACCGATGTACTAAATTGTCGACATGCCCAGCTGACTCGCAGTCCGCCTTATGGGTTGCACCGCCACCACAGCTCAGCCAATTGATGCGATTAGGCGTACCCATCACCATTCCCCAACAAGCGTGAATTCATGTTGCGCCCCAGAATAGCAGCGTCCCACCTGTCAGTTTATGCTCTTATATGAGGCATTTGGGCAGGTGTTCCCAAGGTTGACAATCAGGGATGTTGACTGGGCTCAAAACCACTGGAATTGAAATTCGGAAAGAGAAAGGTTTTCTTTTAGAATTAGTCGGTCAAATACTGAAAGTAATTTAATATATACACATTATCAAACTTATTTCACCCTTTCAAGTTCTTCCATTAACGATATCATCCGCAATTTTCTCCGCAAGAGCATAGATAGTGCTCTGTGGGTGGCCAGGTGGGAGAAGCGGCATAGCGCTTGCATCAACAACCCTCAGCCCCTGGACTCCATACACGCGCGCGAGATTGTCTACCACAGCCATGTTATCGGTTTTCTTGCCCATTTTACACGTGCATGATGCATGCCAAACCGTCATCAGGGTGTTCCGGATGACGTCCAAAATCTCGGCGTCGGTGTTGTTGCTTGCTCCAGGCCAGTACTCATTGCCAACAGTGACCTGACCCAGCGTCTCCCAGACGTCTCGCATTCGCCGATACCATGCAACTGCAGCCTCCTGGTCTGCCTTTGCTGTGAGCCAATTTGGGTTGATAAGTGGCTTGTCTGACGCCGACGCCGACTTGAGAGTCACATTGCCTCGGGAAACCGGTGCCACCATGGCCCCCAGAATAGTAGCATACTGCTTTCCGGTTTTCGGTTGTTGGTTAATGGGCCAGCTCAAATCCCCAGCAAATGCGTTGGCACCGAGGTATTCCACTTCAGGCCAGTCATCCGGGAAGTCTGCAAGGGCGGCATTGGTCTCGGCCGAGAAACCGGTGCGATATTGCGCGGGAAGCTTTTCCCATCCGATAAACTCGATAATGTTAGAGCTGAGGGGCCCATCTTGTGTCGCAATGTACTGTGTGAGCGCCTTGGCCAGATCAACGGCACTGTTAAGAAGTCCGACGAGTGTTTGGAAGCCGACTTGGTAGGATGGACCAAAAAAGACGTGGTCCCACATATTTTGCCCAACGCCCTCGAGTGCGGAAATGACTGGGATGTTGAATTGTCCCAGCGTGGCTACTGGTCCGATACCAGAAAGCATCAGGAGTTGCGGAGATTGGAAGGCTCCAGCACTGACAATGACCTCCTTCTTTGCCTTCAACGTATACGATATACCCATATATGTGACAGTCACTCCAGTCGCCGTTTTTGTCTTGTCGAAAAGAATCTTGGTTACTTGAGTGTTTGTGAATACTTTCAGGGTGGTGAAGCCTTTGTTCTTGGCTCTGTTAATGTACTCTGCGGAGGAGCTCCTAGTTGCCGTGTCTTGTCTAATCGTTGTCTGCGTGTAATGGAAGCCGAGAAGTTGTCCTTGGTTAAACCCCGATGTTCGTTTCAGGCCAACGGATATCAATCCTTGTTCCAACCAAGTCGCCCATGCCGATACATAATTAGTGTAGCTCACTTGGATAGGGCCACCGTTTCCGTTTGATGCAAAATCCTGGCTGTTGTACACGGAGGTCGCGTTGGCAAGCCGCTTATCGGTGTTGGGTGGTGTGAAGGTGGCACTCTTCTGGAAGTAAGGCTGAAGATTAGCAAGTCTGAGATCTTGTTAGCTACCAGTGCATTCTTCACTCCAGAGAGATCACGGGACCAACCGATATCTATCGTCCCCAACCAAATCAGCCCAACGATCATATGTTCCAGTTGTGCCTCTGTGATAGAGCATGAAGTTCAGTGCCGAAGATCCGCCAAGACACTTTCCGCGAGCGTAGTGAATCTTGCGGTTGTTGGCTCCAGCCTGAGGTTCGGTCTGAAAGACCCAGTCGACAGTCGAAATAGAATCTTGGACGTTCGCGCCCACTCCGATGATATCACCGGCAGGAGTTGTGCTCAGCACCGGCTTTGAGATCTCGTAGAAATCACCTGCCTCGACAATAGCGACTTTGAAGCCAGCCTCGGCCAAACGAGTGCCCACTACGTTTCCTGCTGTGCCGCCTCCAGCGATGATATAATCAAATTGCTGCTGTGCGCCCAGGGCACCTCCCAGTGCGCCAAGGCTGGACTGCACCAATCCATAACCGCTGAGCAGGGATCCGATGGTATTGGTGACAGGGCTTAACAGCGAGCTGCCCAGGCCACCGAAAAGTTGGGCGGAACACCACGCCTCCAAGAGGAGAAAACAAAATAGAAGAGGGGCGTGTAACTGCATTGGTCTAGCCTGAGGGTTAACACGATCGATGAACTAGCAAAAGTTGATCAACAAGATGGGAATTCTTCGAGCTTTATTATATCGTCGGATAGGGGGTCAATGCTGCAATCTGATCTTCGACGCCATCGTCTCAGGTCCGCGTCTAGGCGCTAGTTAGTGTCTAGTGTCCAGACCGCACTGTCGACGCCACCATTTATATAGTCAGGAACAGAAAAAAAAAAAAAAAAAAAAAGGTCGAGGCCTCACGTTGACTTTTTTTCGAGGGCAATAGCAGTACGAAAAGCTGTCCTGACTGGCACAGCCAATTAATTCGGCTGTTAGAGTCATTCACATTAATACCCAAATATGTGACAAGATACAATCAGCACTCGATGAAAATATTATTCACACTTGCTTTTTCAATCACCCAGTCATTCATCACTGCTTAGATGGAGCCTGGCACTAATTTAGCCTCGCCACGGGTAGCTCGGCTATGAGCGAGCACGGTCATGACATGCACACGGCACAATCCGTATGGGCTGATTCCAGACCAACCCAAGTCAGTTTTTTGGCAAACCCACTACGCTATAACTCTCCGGGTAACTGTTCTAGCTATACGCGGCGCCAGCATCCAAATTCGTTCTTCATCCACCTGTTCAGCCCGACTTGGCATGTTTGAATAGTTCAGCTTCACCGGCTTTAAGCTCACTCCTGACATTTAAATGTGCGATATGCTCCATCTAAATTTGGCACGCCAGATCTGCATTGGCAATTGTGCTAGCCATATGTGGTTTATTGTCCATGTTCGGATATTTCATTTGACGCTGTCTCGGAAGCTAAGCCAATTGCAGAAGGCTTGTTCAATCCAGCACACCAAACCATTGCCAGGGTCGGTTAGTAAGCCAACAACACTCAAATTCCCAGGCCGTCTTCAAAGACAATAAGTTCAAAGTCAATCACCTTAAAAACAATCACCTTCAGAAACAATCACCTCCAAAGACAATCGCCTTCAAGGGTAATCACCTTCAAAGGCAAACGAGAAGTGCCGGGGGTGGCAGAGTGTCGCGCTACAATCAGCCACAATTTGGTGTGCTGGTTACTCTAGGGTGTGTGCTGGGTTCACAGGCCTTGCAGAATCCTGTAGAGACTGGAAAGAATAGATCTGATTTATTTAATACGAAAGAAAAAAGAGAGCGATTCTAAAATTCGGTTTTGGCGTCTAAAATGCGACACAACCAAGGTAGCGATGTGGATATCTAGGGTAGGATACGCGGTAATACGATTTGTATTTAACAGCCAGGATTGACAGAACCAACTTCTGCGAGTGGCCTCACCTCTGGATAGGACTCTCAAAAAAATCACTTATTATATGCTTTGCGATCAAAGACGGAGAGCCAACATGTAAGATGATGAAGATTAACATCAAAAGCACCTATAAAACTGATATTGCAGCTGGGTTGAACACTTGTAAGTCCGATAATCACTTCATAACCTGAATAATATGTAAAGACATTTACACAATTTAATGTCTTTTATTTAGTAGCCAAGATGTCCAATTAAATCTGTTTATCAGAAATGCAAAGTTCACAATTAACAGGGACATCTTCCGGCTCTGATATCATTATACCATCCTGATTGACATGGTCATAGTCCCCCCGTTCTGCCCTGTTATATTCCAATGGGGCAAAGTCCCCGCCCAATATACGTTGAATTCTGTGTAAGATTTTATCTATATATATTAGTTTAGTTTAAAATGTTGAATAATTACATTATTACCTGCTTGCATAGCTCGTATTGGGTGGTCCGTCTCATCCCGCTGCTCCAAAATAAGCGAAAGGGATTCGGATACTAGAGTGTTCCAATGACCCCAGATAAAGAATTCAAGAGTCTTTGACGACGCATGTGCGGCTTTAGAATATTCTTTCAAGTTATTTATTATAATAGCCAATCGGGAGGCCTTAGTTTGTTCCACCTGGCTTGATCTGATCTCTCCAGAGTCAATTGATTCGCAGTTTACAATAGCAACAGTCTTGCCATTATTGCACTCTTCAATATCATCTCCCCCGAGAAAAAACGGTTTTGTCGAGCGCGTGTATGAGACTGCATTGTGCCACGTGATCTGGCTTAACCGACAGCAAGTATGTTTCATATCAAGTAGCTCGAACGTCATAAAATGCATAAGATCGACAAGGAAGTTATGGAAAACACCATCTTCTATGCCTTTTTCGTTTGGTTGGTGGTGAAAGAGAGCATGTCTTCGGAAGGGATGCAACGGTGGTGGAGGGCCACATGAATTGAGGTCAGAAAAGAAACCCCCTTCGACGAATGCTTTCCAAAACGTTTTCAGCGGCGAGCATCCCTTTCCTTCGGGGTTGCACCAGCAAATGCACTCATCTCTTGTTGTTGTTTTAGAGAACTCGGCAATGACTTTCCAGACCAATGAAGCTTCGTATGTTCGAGAAAGTTGATTGGGGCTCAGATGATGGCCAAGCGTCGCTGCAAGATAGTGCCAGCCAGTAGCTTGCACGTTGAGGCCTAAGCTCAAAGGATCTTCTGGATGCTGATCAAGGCATCCCAAATCTCGTAGCCACTGAATAATCTCAAGCAAGCTAGGCTTGCCGGGACTGGGCATGAGTGATCCACGATACTGCCGATGACGCCATACCATCATGGGAGTAAGACCCATAAAGTTTCGTGAGCTGACGTCTGCAAACCCGTTTTCGAAAAAGACTGGAAAGTGAGCCATCGGGATACCAGGAGAATGATATACAGTGTTATAATACCATTCTACCCGTAGACCCTCAGGAACATCAATATTCGACATGCCGAGAACCTGACACAGATGTGCCGCTTTGCCATCTCCCACGTCACCTTGGTCTAAATCCCACATTATACCGAAGCGTTTCTGTGCCATATCCAATAGCAGCCGTCTTTTTCGAGCGAGTTCCAAAGCAAATACCTTCACACAATTGTCGGACGTGTTGTATAAATCGATGGCCGAGCGTCCGTGTAAATGAACACGGCAGCCGGCTTCCATTAACAGGCTGAGTGACTGGGCGCATCTGAGCTCAATTGCTTGTTGGAGAGGCACTACAGGCATAGTATATGCCGAAGGGCTAGCAAGCTCATCAATGAGGCCTTCGGGGAGATTTTTGAGTATCATTTGCAGCCCCTGTGGCCATGTAATGCAAAGATGGATGGTGGTCAGGCCCAATATTTGCTCCAGGAGCGCATCGGGGTCTTCAGTGATACATGCTTGTAAACCAGTCAGAGAAGCTGACAAAATCGCCTGCCCTATGCGAGATATTCCCATATCTGAACCGAGTTAGCGCTATAGAGTTGTTTACTTGTTCAGTCCGTCCCTACTATTTACAACCTCTGGCCGATACTTGATGGAAGTCAGGTCATGGCTACCCAGTGTACCACCTCCAGGGGGTTCATAAGCCGTAGAGCAGTGTGAGATCACGCTGTCTAAATTCAACCGATTTTGCGGCGTGTCGCCAACTCTATCGAGGATCTCACAGGACAGCCATGACATTGAGCTAGTTGAATCGCCCATCATTAGTCTTATGTATACTGACGAAGTGGGGCGCAGATCAGTCCCGACACCTACATCATTTCACAATCTGCAGGTTCCAAAGCAACCAGTGCTTGTAGCAGACTAAATAACGCGGCCGTAATCGATTCGTCAATACCAGCCATCTTAACTAGAACTAAGTAGTAGTCGCTTAGACTATTAGAAACCATTAGATCTGCAAACATCTGCAGTGTTATTAGTATGCAATGACAGGTATTGAGAACCTCTCTGACTAACTTTAGAGTGCCCGCAGCCATACTCGTCTCGATCATTAGGCGATGATTCTCCCTTCCTATACAAAGAAAGAACTTTTTTCTCGCAAGAATTGATCAGTCGTACGATTTCAGGATATGAAGGAGCGCTCCAAATATCATCAAACAAGTTATTAAGCTCCATATACACTGGGCTCTGTGACCTTGACACGAAATTCTTGAATCCCACTGAAATCTTCAGGCTGGCAGTTCCCATTGTCAACTGAAAGCAAGCAAGGGTTATTCGAGTTGATATCCAGGCAAACTTCAGGGGAATTTGCGCCCGAACGGTTCTATTTGTGCTTCCTAGAAGACTGTAGAATTTGCAGCTTCTCTTGTGCCGCATGGGTCTTTGTTGCTGAAATTCAAATCGAAAATTACCGAATTGGTATGATAGTTTATATGGCTGGCGTTTATCAGGACAATTGCATCTTGTTTCATAAGGGCTTGTGACTACAGTATTAGTTGAAGGCAGGTTACACATTGTAGCAAATTTGGACTTGAACGCGTCGTCTGGATGGTGTGTATCTAATTCTTCAACTAGACGGTCTTTGCCGTACGCTGATGAATGTACTTTACTGTCATGTGGAAGTGCGTGCATGTGCTTTTGTTGAATTTGGGAGACCTGTAGTGCCTGAGGGCCATGGTGTAAGCCATTCTTTGCCTTGGATCAGGGATCAGCTGATGGGGTATTACCATTCCGGACAAGATTTCTGATTGAGATTCGAGTCTTTTTAACAGTTGAAAAACAGCCTCCGATGTGAGTTGAGAATTTCGGGTTATTGAATTTGAATTCGTTTCAAGAAGTTCAAAGTGTGTGTTTATGTTATACTCCATATCATGGATCATGCACTCTGTTTGGGTGAGTCGTTGGCTAATGTCAGCAAAGATATCACCAATTCGATGTTCCAATCCTCGAATGGTTTTGGAATTCTGTTGTGTAACTGAGCTTATATAACTTAATTCTGCGCCCTGGGTTTGTGAGCGGCCATCCATGCCATTGATCGTAGCTTGTAATTCGCTCATTCTTGTGTCATGAGTCACTCCACGTTCGCTAGATTAACTGTCATTAGAAACTCGAAAAAATAGGTAAAAGGAAAATTTGCAAGTTACAGTGATAAGATATTGATAGTCAGGCTCAACGTATCCAGAAGCCCTCTTATTTTATCGCGGAGTGAAATTAGGCTTTTTTCTTGGAATGGGTATTTCAGTGAACGCCTTGCCTCTTGCAAACTAGCTCTGGTACTTGCAGGCTTTTCATCGCCTCGCAATTGAGTCAGCAGTACTTGAAGCTGTAAAAGTCTTAGCTTGCAATCTTGTAGGCATTGGTGGGCAGCAACTGAAAGGGCAATTGTGCTAGTGTCGATCTTGGGCAGCACGTCGTTGAGAGAATGAATCATAGATAAAAGTATTCGAACTTCCGCCAGTCCATCTGCTATTTCAGACCTTCGTCCTTCTATAGACTGAAGATATGACACGAGGGCCTGGCATGTTTGGATACCAAGCGACGTGACACTGACAGCAGTGCCGGTAAATGAGAGTGGATTTAACATAGTGCGCTTACAAGATTTAGCCTCGAGCGTGTCTGGAAATTGGATGTTGAAATTTGAAAATCAACAACGGGCGTTTATAGCGGCAGTTTCGCCGAGGATTATAGGCCGTGCTATCAATGATAGGTCCTGCGCCCCCGCCACATCTGACATGGCTTTTGTCGGCAACCTTCATTTAATCCTAGGCGCTCAGACCAATGCTATATTTGGTTTATTGCGCAAGATTCTGCCTAGATTTGGGTGTCTAAGTTTGGGCTTCAATAACTGGGACGTGATAGAAGCACAAGGTGGATCAGTTCATTCAAAGCCTAGGGAATCTTCATTTTAACGGCAAGCACTAGAATATCCCCGACTGACTTGCGTCCTCTATTTCTCAACTAGATACACCGAGCGGGGATAGACCAGCAAGTAGAAAATTGATAACAAATAAAGTTTGGTATGGGATGAAATTACAGCTAAAATTAATATCCCTCATAGGTAGATGAACTAGGCAGGCCAGGCAGTGATGATTCATAACCCCCCGAGCTGACGGGGCTGAGCCCTACTAAGCCATGATACTTGCTGATCAGTCAAACTGGCTACAATTTCATGGTCTCGGCTAAGTAGTAACGCGATCGATCAGCCTTGCGGCATGCAGCCTAGACTTAGGGCTGAAGACTAACTTCTCCAGCCTGGCACTTGTCTGATCGGCTGATAGTCGACACCAGTCCACATAGAATTCGTTTACGTCACAATGCTTGGTAGAACAAGGATCTACTGTGATGCCAAAATCCCATAGCCTTGATATAGTCTAGCTTATTATTTAGTGCACCTATTCCAGTGGATGTAAAGGCCACTAGGGCAGTACACGTTAGTTGCCTGGAGGACTGGTGGAGAGCCTGGGAAGCTATGTTTTGTTCAAATTTAACTTATGTCATCGCCATTGGAAGGTTGAAATACTTGTTTTTGGTCAGAAGGGTATTGCAGCTTCAAGGGTCATATCTTGTTGCGTGATGCAAAACGTATTGGTACCATTGCAGATTATATTGTTAGGCCGTCAGCACTTGCTCGTCAGATAACAATTTCTAGAGGACATAGCGGTTGAATGTGGATTTTACCCCTCCACTACGGCCAATCGTGCGAGCCAGCTCAGTCAGGTGGGCGATTTTCTAGGAGAACTAGGCGAATAAGTAAGCTATGTAGACGTCCATGCAGATAATTCGCCATTTGTGATGCAATACAACATCCCTTGCAGATCACCTGTCACCAATCAACTAGTTCAATCAACCATTGGGGTAAGAGTCCTCTTTATTCGCCCGCCTCTGCGGTTACGGTTATCCGTATTGAACTCGTGTCTATGTCTCAAAACGTCTAGGCATGGTCGTAGGCCACGAAACATCACGTGCCGAATTCTTACCAAATCCATAGAGTAGCTGCGTTCATTATTTAGGTGAAATTGATATCCGTCCTTGCGGGGTAATTCTCTCTCCTCAATATCCTTCATTTATCTCTTTAATCAATTCTACACACCAGAATAATGAATGCCGTAAGGTTTCAGGTTCGGTCTTGGTGGACACGATCTATGAAGCAGAATTTAACCCCTGCTCCCACCATTGGACTGAATCAACGACGGAAAGTTTCCACGCTCCAGACAACTTTCAAACTCAATAACGGCGCTACCATTCCCGCAATTGGGGTTGGCACTTTCCAAGATGCAGAAGCTCAAGAAGACGCCGTCTCGCGAGCTCTTAAATCAGGTCTACGCCTTATCGACACTGCAAGGGTTTACGACGTAGAGAAAGAAGTTGGCAGAGGTATCAAGAAAAGCGGTATTGCCAGAGATGAGATTTTCCTTGCTACCAAGTTATGGTGCAACGACTTTCACCCAGATGACGTGGAGAGGGGGCTTGACGATTCCCTGTCCGACCTTGATACGTCATATGTCGATTTATTGATGATGCACTATCCCTGCACTTTTGCAAGAGGAAAAGATCGCTTCCCCAGGGATGGCCAAGGCAATATGATCATGGGAGAGACTAATTTTGTTGATACCTGGAAGGCAATGGAAAAGCTCCTACAAACGGGCAAAACCAAGGCAATTGGTGTTTCGAATTTTAGCAAGGGCGAGATCGAGACGCTAATCAGAGAAGGCTCGGTGGTAAGAAAGCTTTCACTTGGTGATTATAACTTCAGGGCGCAAGCTAACTGAGCTAATAGGTGCCTGCTGTTCACCAAATGGAAGTTCATCCATATTTGCAACAAAAGTCCTTTCATTTGTGGCTCAAGTCACACGGTATCCACGTTATTCAATTTAGTCCACTCGGTAACATGAATGATTTTTACAGGAACATTGGATGGAGCAAAGATATATCTCACATGAAGAGGCTCATTGATCAACCCCTTTTGCACAAAATTGGTAGAAAGTACGGAAAGAGCGCAGTTCAAATTGTCCTAGCCTGGGGTATCAACAGCGGACGCTCAGTCATCCCCAAAAGTACCATCGACTGGCAGATTAAGGAAAATGCCGAGGCAGACTTTGCCCTCGATCCGGATGATATGGATAGAATCGGTACTCTGGATATGAAAGCAAGATTCAATGACCCCAGTGTTGATTATCAGTGGAGGCTTTATAGTGATCTCGAGGGTATTGAGGGTACCAGGGAAGGAAGAGGCAATTAGGTCCTTCCAAGCTGATTAGAGACTAGGGCTTCAATTCTTTGTATGTCGATATCATATAGAAAGAAGCCACCAAGGATAATTTTCTTCCACAATTCGAGCCGCCTAATATCGAGACAAGTTGGGTCCAGCCGCACTTCATGAACCCAAATATTTACCCTGCGGTTTATGCTGGTCCTTGAAATGAGTACGTAGAACTTCTGCAACATCTTTATGCTTATTCTCCAAAGCAACTCCCAACGGTGTCCAGCGCTTGTCGGATCCTTTCGACATCATATCTGCACCCATTTCTACAAGAAGTTTGACCACATGTACAGAACCCTCAGCCGCCATGGTCCAAAGCAGCGTATTAGAGCCATACTTTGTGGTGGTCTGGGCTTCGATATTGGCCCCGTGATCTAGCAGGACGCGAACTACGTCAAGGTGGCCTTGTTTAGCCGCAAGGCAGAGAGGTGTGCCTTCGTCTACACTTGATTCGACATCGGCACCATAGCGAAGCAGCAGGGCCACAGTTTTTGGCTTTCCATTTTGGGCAGCGAGTGCTAGTGGTGTGTGACCTGTATGATCCTTCGCTTCCAAGTCGGCGCCATGTTGAATCAACACTTGGGATGATTTCCTATGCCCGTTACTCGCTGCAAAGCACAATGCCGTGCCCTTTTCATCTTTAGATTTGGCATCAGCGCCGTGTTTAAGTAGAAGCTCTACAACTTCTGGGTGCCCATATTCAATAGCAAGGAACAGTGGTGTGCGACCCGTGGCATCTTCTGTTTCCAAATTGGCACCATTGCTAAGAAGGAATTCGACAACCTCTGTATGTCCGGACCGTACCGAAATCCATAGTGGAGTGCGACTTTGTACCAGATCAGGTGTGTCGATGGAGGCTCCCTTCCCAAAGAGGAATTCCACCGCCATGATATTTCCGGTTTCTGAAGCGTGCCACAACGCAGTGCCTCCCGGTACCCCATGTATGAAATCGACTTGGACTTTGGGGTGCGCGAGTATGAGTTCTGCCAAGTTGAAATTCTTAGCCAGGACCGCAGAACCCAACGGTGTTACCCTGTCCATTCCCATGTAGTTGACATCGATCATTTTGTAAGCAAGAAGATTCTTTACAGCTTCTTCGTCGCCATTTAAGACTGCAGAATTGAGTGGGGCATGCCAGAACCAGCCCTTCTTGTATCGGTTTTTGGATTGAGCCCGTTCTTCAATTTTCAGCTGCGCGAAGAAAATCTTGAGAATGTCTTCATCTTCGTCTGGTCTAGAAATTTCAAGCAGCGCCTCTTCATCCTGGACTTTGCATCCTACTCCGCTGGTATCGTCGTTGCTGAGTTTAATAATAGACTTGATCCCCTCCCGAGAACTGACATTCAAACGCCATCTGGCTTCCTGGACAACCCCGTGGCCACTGATCATCAACTGTGGGCTGTTGCTGATGAATCCATGATGTTTCTTGGGGTGCATGGATTCAAGCGCCCACTTGAAGACGTCATCCTTCATGAGAAGCAGTGCATCGAAGAATTTCCCGATGCTGTAGTCAGGAAAGGTATAGTGGTCGGGGTCAAGAATTTCATGGAATAGCAAGAAGGAGATTGTCGCCGCAATCACCTTCCGCAACGGCAGATGGTAATCCGGGAGAATGCCACCTTCGGACGCATTTGACGATAAACCCAGAAGGGCGTATATCTTGTCGCGGGGGTCCGACGCCTTGCTCTTGCTAAAATTGCACAGAAGCGTATGGAGGTCTCGTTGTCTGTCCCACCACGAGTTTTTTCTCATCGGCCCGGGCATGATGTCTAATATGGATTGGGTATGCTTATCAACGTCCATCTTCATCAAAGATGGCATGAGGGAGAATGCTCTTGAGGGAATACATTTCCTGCCACACGCAACACTTGCCTTTTTTGCGCTAGCAACCTCCTGTACAATCCATACCCGTTCAAACCAGGGCCTTTGGAGTAGTTGTCGCATAGCCTTGTGTGCGCTACGATAGAACTCGGACTCAGTACCGAGGTACTCGTCCAGAAGTTCTGGCCATTCAAGTTCCCAGGGCTTTATTGATTTCGTATAGCCGCGCTGCCTTGCAGTAACTCTTTCATCGAGGTCATTCATCAAAACCATGAGCCTGTCAATATCGCTGTTGCTTTCGCCCAGCCATATTATGACCCTTTCGGCTTTTTCATAGATGAATCTCATTTGCCCCACTTGGTGTCCTTTCTCGCCATTATCGTGCTGGTTAATGCATATCGCATCCACCCAAAAGATCCTGTCCTCATCAGGCCTTCTCAAATTCACCAAAGCCGTGTGCAAATTGCTGTTGACATCTATTGTCGTGTTGCCATTTACAGTGATTATACCGGGACCCTGTTCATCGCCCCAGGTGTAAGACAAGGCTTCGTATGGAACGCCGTCATCAATCTCATGAAGAAAGGCCTCGAATATATCGCATTTAATTGGTCCAACATCGCCCTTGTGTAAGTGAACCAGTCGAACAGCATCTGTTGAAGGATCAATCTGCTTGTACGTGTACGGCTGCATCGTGCATTCTCAAGAGTCGCGTTTGCTTTGAAGGTGGGGTCAGCACAAGATGTGAGAATGCATAAGACGAGTTGCGGCACAAATGTAGATGGTTGGGCGAAAGGGGGCTGGACCACTGAGGCTAGCCTGCGGCTTAGTAGGCAATATGGGAGATGTAATTAGTCATGCACCCGCTGGGCCGCTCAGTTTTAGCCGTACACATGCCCAACCACCGCTGAAACAGGCATCTTGAAATCCAAACAGAGATATATCTCGTGGAATGGAAGCCAAACTCACACCAGAAATATGGAATTATTTTCCCATCTCTAGCATTCCTATATACCATGTCTAATCTATCAACTCTCTATTTGCTGTTATGATGTCTATTTTAGCCTGAGAAAACAAGCAAAAAAACTCAAGACGAATGATGTAACTCGCTTGGAAATGGAAACAAGACTTCATAATACGCATCCAAATGTTCTTTCCGCCACCATTCTCTCAACGGTGACATTGGTGTATCGGCCTGAAATGCTGCAAACGCCAAGGACAAAGAATTGCAGAAACATCGACGCTAAAACTTGAGGAACGCGCCTATGGCGGCAAGCGAGTCCTCGTGGGTGAGGAAATGTGCCCGCTTCTTCCCCTTGGAATAATAGTTGAGAGCAATGTTGAGGGTGCTGATGGTCTGATGATGACCTCGGATGAACGGCCCTCCAAAGTATACTTGTGTGATGTCGTGAAGCTCGGAGTGTAGATTGGCGAGCTGACCAATATTGTTGAATATGGCGAAAACCAGCGAGCGACACACATGTGCATCGGAAAGGCCAAAGGCGTCAGATATTGAAGAGTCCGGTGCCATCTCAGGTTCGGTATCTGTGACGACGTCATCACCATTCTCCGCAGACTCGGCGGGTCGTCGCATGCTAAAAACCTTGCCGAATGAAGATGCGATTGCTGTTCTCTTCATGCCGATTCCATTATAGTCTGTTCCGTAAATGTCTCCGATGAGCTTGTCGACCTGGGCATTGTCGCCTTGAGCCGCAAGATCCAGCATTTCATCGAAACTGAAACTCTTGGTCAAAACTGCCAGTAGGCCGGAAAGTGTTCCACCGCCCAAGGAAGTTCCCCCGATTTGTTCGCAGGAATCTTTGCCGGACACTTTAAGAAACGACACACCAGATCCGGTGTTGACTAGGAGGTAGGGGTAAACTGGATCCCGTGGCAAAAGGTAGTTCTTGAAGACTTCCTCGCTGTAGGTAAAAGTTGTCCTTGGAATTTTCTCAATGAGAAACTCGACGGCTGAGCGAGGTTAGCGAGGCAGGGCAGACGGGATAGGTAAATGGAGCTCACCGCTTGCTTGGCAACGAAATTCATCTTCAATCTGCACCTCCACCCCTGGTGTGTCACCTAGTCTGGATTGAAACTCCAGTGAACGCTTGCCAGTAATTACCACAGTGACGGGTCCGGCCTGGGCCTGTCTGGTGGAAAGCTTTTTTTGGATGAATTCCTTTACAACAGCCAGGCACTCATCTGAGCGGTCTGCGTCAAAGCTCGAAAAGGTAAGAGTGACGTCTTCCGGAGCGGAGCCGCGGGAGAGCCAAACAAGCTTAAGTGAAGATATGCCAATCTATTTCGAGATTAAATGTCAGGCAGGGTCCATGATGGCCAATTAGAGCAAGGGGCGAAACTCATACATACATCAACGCCCAAGCGCGCATCGGCTGCCTCCGACTTGGCTAGGTCGGTTTGGGATACATTGAGAGGTGAACCGTCCGTTAGCGGAGCTTGATCACCCATCTTCCTGGTTTAACGTCGGCAGTAAACTGAAGGGAAAGTAAGTTGGTTGCCTTCCAATAAGAAGATGGAAATGTTAGTCGGGACGTTGGGGTCGCCTGAATCCACCGCACCTGGGGACCAGGTGAAAAGGGGGTTGGTTAAAAAGGGAAAAATTGGCTTAGTTCCTGCTCCATTCGGTCAGTTATTCGCCGATCCGATGTCGGTCAGTTTCATGGATTAAATAACTCAATTCATGCACGTACAGCCAGTGAGACGGTGTATGTGACTGTATGCCTTGTTTCAGTTGGTAATGTCATGGAACCTGCTCGATGCGCAGATGCAGGCGCAAACCTGTTGATTTGAATAAATCTTAGTCCCTTGGTTCACTTGACTCGGTAAATTTAAAGTGGGTCTTATCAACTCAACTTTAGCTTGAGTGGGTGGCACAGCGGGTGCCCTGTGTTGGTCAAGCCCATCACCCAAAGGTGTATGGTTATTTAAGGTGTAAACGGAAAATGTGATGAAAGTGATCTCGATAACACGCTGATATGAATACGAATGACGATATAGTTAGGAAAGAATGGCCCCGTGTGACAAGAAAGGGGATTTCAACACATCAGATCATCATGTTTTTAACCATCAAATTAGTAATTTTATCCGTGCCATAGGGTAGGCTATTGCGACACGACTGTCGCTATAGAGCACCAACAACAAGTTGCATCATGACACCATTGGAGAATCATCGTCCAGTGTATACATTCTACAATGAGCACCATCCAGTAGGTTAACCACTCGAGCACCCACACAACAACACTAGGTGGACAAATTTTGAATCTCATAGAACAGAAAATGTGGTATCTTGATCAATGCCCAACTCCGACAGATTTTTTAACCCAGAGCCCGCCACGTCTATTATGCATACATCTATTCGTCCAAAACCATGCCCATGGCGTCGCTCTTTTCTACAGCTCCCTCCCTGACCATTTGCGCACCCTTGTCCGTCACAATTCGGTCCAAGAACTGCTTTACCTGTTTGCACCCGTCTACGCCCACCACCAGCATTCCTTCTAATCTGCTGACTTGCACCCTGCTCTCGCATACGAGCACAGCGACCCGGTCGCTGTCACCGAGCGTAGCGACGGTGAGGAATGGCAATTCCTGCTCCTCCTGGTTGTTCAGGTCGAGTAAGGGATCCGCCGAGTCGTCGCCGGCGGAATAAGTAGAGGTAGAGCCAGCTGTGCAGGCGGCGATGTAGTCGGTCATGGGGATACCGGCGTCGATGAGGGCGAGGGTCGTGGCGTTGATGAGGGCGGCGAGGAGAGAGCCATCTTGGGAAAGGACGTGGAGCGAGATGGTGATGGATGAGTGGGGGAAGAGGTGGGTGTGCAGCGTGGAGGAGAATGCGTTGGCGATGGTGACTTCAATTTCCTGAGTTCGCCTGTATGACATGTTAGCTGGGGAAGATGTCGGCATGATGGGGGCGGAAGCACGTACTTGTCGTTGCGCGCTCTCTTCTTGCGATCCACGCTGGAGAAGCCCGCAACCACGACATTGACGTTGATGGCCGCCACATCCCTCTGCGACGTCTGCGCGCGACGCTGCTGCTGCTGCTCCGAAGGCCCCGTCACGATGCACATGACCTTTGTGTGGCCCATCTCGAGGTATGATGAACCGTCGGCGGCATCTTGGGTGCGGATCTGGGCGTGCAGGCGGCGCAGTTCGTTCCAGCGGCGGCCGTCGACGCGCAGCAGGGCCAGCGAGTATGTTGATGTGTCGAGAGGCATGTTGGGGCTGTGGGAGGAGTCAATGCCGGAGCTGTGGTTGTGTTCACAAGCAATTCGGAGGATTCCTTGATATGGTGGGGTGGGAAAAAAAGACTGGCCGGAGTGAGGCTGCGGTGCTCCATGTGGCTGGAGCTCTCCGTGGAGTAAGAGAGCCTTGTGTGGCGAGTGTCATGCTCACGCACAGGTTGGGGTGCAGTGGCCGGATTAACTTTCGGACTAATGTACCCGCACTAGCCAATCAGGGACCATGATGACAAGTCGGGTTTGGAAGATTTGCGCCCCCATCTCCGAGGGGCGAATTAGCCTGCGCTCCGGCTTTGCGAAACCAGGCTGGAGCATCTCCGACACGGGGAACGTACGCCCGCGAATGTAACCCCAACTCCGGGCTTCCAGGCCCGATATGTGGAATAACCTGGAGTACTCCGGCCGTAGCCCATCGCTTTTACCGCCCGTCCCGCAGTGCTCGCTCGGCTGCTCGGCGAGTGTTGTCTTGCGACCATGGGTTTGTAATTGACATGGTGCTAAAACCGAAAGGAGCGGCGGAATTATGTCAATGTCGAATCCTTCGCTCCGATAAGCAGGTTTGGCGGCACGGATGACGCTCACCAAGGATGGCGTGCCGCTGGATGCAGTGGCCAATGCAAACGACTATCCAGAGTCATTGATAGACATGAGGAGTCGGCCTCTTGTTTAAAAGAGAGCTGTCCCGACGCCCAGAATTATTTTTTGGATCATCTCAATCCGCATCAATCACTCTTCTACATCTCTTCATTAGACTATCAACTCAATTACAAGACACCAGATCCATATTTTTTACCATGTCTTCTCTCCCCCAGACTTACAAGGCCGTCGTCATTGACAAGGCTGGCGAAACCGTCGCCCTCAGAGACGTCGAGCTCAAGCACCCAGGAAAGGGCCAAGTCCTCGTGAAGGTTCTTGCCTGCGGTGTCTGCTTCTCAGATGTCGCAACCATCGGTGGCCACATGGGCGATGTCTTCCCCCGTGTGCCCGGCCACGAAATCGTCGGCGACATCGTCGAGGTTGGCGAAGGCGTCACTCGCTTCCAAGGCGGCGAGAGGGTAGGCGGCGGATGGCACGGTGGTCATGATGGTGCATGCCGTCAATGCCAGCGAAGCCAATTCCAGATGTGCGACAACAAGGCCATCAACGGAGTAAGCCAAGACGGTGGTTTCGCCGAGTACGCACTGCTCCGCGCCGAGGCCGCCGTCCGCATTCCCAAAGAGATTGACCCCGCTGAGGCGGCCCCACTGCTGTGCGCCGGAGTCACTGTCTTTAACGGCATCCGCAAGCTGGCCATCGAGCAGGGTGGCCTGGTTGCTGTTCAGGGTCTGGGTGGTCTTGGCCACCTTGCTGTTCAGTACGCTAACAAGATGGGCTACGAGGTTGCCGTGCTCTCATCCGGCGACGACAAGGCCCAATTCGCAAAGGAGCTGGGCGCCCACCACTACATCAATGCTAAGACCAACGACCCTGCCAAGGAACTCCTGAAACTTGGCGGCGCCGACATTATTGTCCAGACTGCCCCCAACCCCAAGGCTGTTAGCCCTCTTGTAGGCGGTCTTGCGCCTGGTGGCAAGCTTCTCAGCCTCGCTCCCGTCGGCTCTGTGCCAATTGACACCGTTGCGCTTGTGTCCAAGGGAGCCAGTGTCCACGGCTGGCCTAGCGGCCACGCCCTCGACAGCGAGGAAGCCATCCGATTCGCCATGATCCACGATGTCAAGTGCATGATCGAGCGCTTCCCCTTGAGTAAGGTCAAGGAGTCCGTCGACAGCCTGATTGCTGGAAAGCCCCGATTCAGAAATGTCTTGGTCATGGGGTAAGCATTTCGGGAAGTCTATTTAGGCGGGCTGGTGTCGAAGAACTGAAAATGGAAATTTTAAGGGAGAGCGTTACGAACTTGCGAGTATTTGAGTGTTTAGTGGCTTTCAAGAATGTAGCCAGTTTTACAATAAAGAACTTTATCATCAAATAAATTGTTCCTGATTGTCGGTGCAGAAATGGAATCTAGAACTACAGTCACTTGACAAAATTCCAAAGATAATTCCGCGGTTAGGTCGGTGAGGTTATGCATGAAGATGAATAATACTAATTATAAAAGTTAAATAACTAAAATGCTTATAAATATTTATATAATCCCCTCTAACGGAAACTTTTTATAAGTTATTGGTTATTTTTTCTTGAGGCAAATATGGTGAGTATTGGTATAAAATTGGCAACTTGTCGGAGCTTTCGCCCACCCACTGTATTAATACGAAGTTGTATGAGAAATACAGTTGCACGCAAACCCCTCCCCCGAGATTTGACGATGTCGGTTGTGTGAGGCACCCTTACAATCCTTTCGTTCTTGTCAAAGTAGCATCACCCTGCCTTGCAGCATGGAAAGTTTTTATTTGTCGATGATTGCATTGGATTAATCTACCTGATCCTGCTAGAACCCGTCTGAGTTGGCCTACCTAAACGTTAATTCAACCATGTTTCCAGAAACCAGCCAGTCATCAGTTTCTCCAAGCAGCCGTGGCCGCTCAATTAGAAGCACGAGCGAGCTCGGGCTCCTGCATGATTCCCAAGAGATCGTCGCCCAAGCTGGCCTGCCCTGTCACAAAGGACTTACGCAAGACCTCCTGGAGCAGGGGACGAAGCAGCTTCCAGAACTGAGGAGCGGCATGGCGGGGTAAAAGACTGCAGTATAACGCAGCAGTCACAAGCTCCAGGCTCTCTTTACCAATAACATTCTCGATTTTGGCGGCTTCGTCGTCGCTTAGGGGGCCTCTGAGGACCGGGTTGTTCAGTGAGTCGCGTGAATATCTCCCGGCTAAAAAGAGGATGTCCATGGTGAGGGACTTTAGGTCTGATTTTGCCAAAACGTCTGTGGGGAATTCGTAGGCAGTCCCCGATGCCCGTTGGAGCCTTGTGATGACTTCGTTGACATCGCGACTTGCATCCTGAATTGCGGCCAAAACGTCATGGCGAGTAACCTCGAAATTTGTGTGGGCTATGCCAGAAATCGCGTCCCAAGAACGGGACCGGACCGGAGTCTGAACGAGTCGCTCTTGGATAAGGTATCTTTGGAAGGGTGAAAGATACTGAACCATGGGGGTGGGTAGGATAAGTCCAATGGGGTGTTTCGCTTCGTGCTCGGGGAGTTTTCTGGTCCCCTGAATGGGGTACTCAGGATCAGGGTCATCATCGAAACGAACCAAGACAGGCCTGCTATGCCCTTGGTTGGCATGGCTCCTGAGCCCTGGGCGTCCTTGGTGCTCGACTTTAGCGTTGTTTTTGAACTCCGTGGGGCTCTTTTCTGCTCTAGTCTTGACCCTTTTGACATTCTTGGAGGACTGCCCAACGTCTCTCGACCTCTTTCTGGTTCGCGTCATGATGAAGCGCAGGGCACTCAAAGGGGCACGTATTTCGAGGAACCAAAAGCGTATCAACCAGAGGATCCGGGGCCGAGGCTAATTCCGATAGGCGCGGTGGAACAAAGTCGCGGGAGAGAGTTGGTTCGGAGCACGGGGTGTGCGCGAAAAGTGAGGTTGACGAGGTGGAGGTTGTGTGAAAGAAAAATAGGTTGGGGCAAACGGGTCTTGCGGACAAACAATTGTCGCGCGGAGGTACTGGGTATACTAAGTTCTAGCCTAATTCTCAGTAGCAAACAGACCATAATGAGAGAATGCTTTATATTTTAATGGCCAGTCGTGGTCCTCTAGGTTCATCTGTAGTCACCACGATGCCAGGCAGTCGGTCTTTGACTAGGCTGGCCTTTCATAGAGTATTGACTCGCTCCTCACTTCTAGAACGGCTTGTTCATTTTATTTACGTCTCAACTTACACACCGAAATTCTATATACCTATGACCCACCATAGACACCAGAGTGAAACGTTTGTGACTAAGCCCAGAGCGATAAATATCATATCGGCTTTTGGTTGGACATGATAGAGAACCATATTGCCCGTAGTCGAGCCTGCCAAGGATGTCGAGAGGATTGTAATGGCTCCAGGCCAATTAGAGGCCTGCCACGGAATACAGGACCAAAACACTACCCTCATGTTTAGCTGGGTTCGTATGAGGGGTTTCTATATCACTGGGGAACCTACGTGGTAAAACGGCCTCATTGAGCCTTGTCAGGATACGAATGATAAATGCCGGATGGCCCGTAGGTATGGTCTGACTAAATATAAAGACCATTGGAGGGATAACAGAGCATAAACACATCGAAATAACTACGTGCTTTTAGTGGAACTTTCAGTATGACGGCTAAATATGAGTGCCACTTACACGAAGCTAACTGGGTCAATGACATTGCAAGGCCTATGGTCACTAAAATTAAAACCATGGCAACTTCATCAATGGGTTTCATACTCCCAGCGGCACCCTGGGAACCTAAGGAAGTCAGGAGAGAGAGTGCAAAAAATATTAGCAGTTTGTAGTGGCTTCTGTCGCGCACCTGCCAATTAAACCCGTATTGTTAGTGAGGGTTGGACCAGCCATCAGAATTTGACATACCCATTTCCGTGATTCTTCTCTATCCGAAGCAGTTGAGCGAATCGAATCAACCTTCCTTGATGCTGCGTGGCGAGCAACCCACGCTTTCTGATGAGAGGGTAGCCATGAGACTTCGCTAGGGCGACCCACAAGATTTGCTGCGATTGACGAGGGTATAAAACATAATGTGCATGAAACCAGTATAACGTAAGAGTACGCATAATCTCGATGTCGCTCCGGGCCGTTTGGAATGAAACCAAGACACTTTCGCCCTACAAGGGCCCAGCCGAGAATACGCATCGCAATTTGGTTCACGGTATACCAGGACCAGATGAATGTGATTCCTGTTGAAAAGAAAACACCATCCGCCAAACCGTCAATGAAGAAAAATTTCGGTGACATAATTTGGGGTAGGAGCTCGACTATTTCCTCATCAGGGGAGAATAAAAATAGGAGTCCTAATAAAGAATGTCAGCTGAGATGTCTGACAGCTGTACTGGCCATACCTTTGACCAAGGCAGCGAATCTATAAACCTGGACGAGCGGAATGTAGGTTAAAAGAAGATAGGCCGGGATCTGGGCCACGAGAAACGCGGCATTGTAGATCAGGGCATCGTTGTTGACATGGGTGAAGCGAGTAGACACTTCACCCATTTCGACAGCGGTCTGGGTTGGTCAGCTAATGTACATCGAATCAACCATAAAACCTACTATACACATGACAAGAAAGACCAGCTCCACAAACCACATACGGGACCAGTCTGGGCGCATCTGTTCATCTGCACCCACAGGCTGTATGAAATTTGCTTCTTCTATATCTGAATGTGCGGCTGCTTGTGCACTGGTACCGCTTGCAAAGCGCCCTCGATTGTAGGGTGGAGTCAAAGCAAAGCGCACCCCGTCCATTCGATGCATTCGGTCAAGCCTTCCACGGGCTACTCGAAGAACTCTCTGGCTCTTGAATGTGTTCTGTGCCCAGTCGTACGAACAGAGCAGCGCGCGCTGCATTTCAACTTCTTCGCCGCAGATGAACATGGCGACCGGGGGTAGCTGAGAACGGAAGTGCGTGATGGTCTCCATGTACGTATCCACCAGTGTAAATTCAAAGCCACCATCCTGCCCCCACGGGCTTTCTAGATAAATTCCACTTTGGTCAGTGTCTGTATATGACTGGGGGGTCGTATGTTGAAGTCTCCCGTGATTGAATCCCCACAATTGCTTCTCCACGCCTGCAGCATCCGCCCTCCCTTCAATCCCAATCAGGCGAGGCTTGGCTTTGTCCTTTTTGCGAATTCGAGAAAATAAAAGAAGAATGGGGCCAAGAAGAGCAAAAACTCCAGTTGTGAGGACGGCCCGGTTACGGGTGGACGGCCCTCTAAAGAAGAATGACCGCAGTAGACTTGGAAACTTTTCCTGCCAACCCTTCCACGCTGGCCCCCACCACCACCACTGGTTCCACTGAGCTCCCATCGCTACCCTCACGTCCTTGAAATGCTCATTACCGTAATATACGGGCTTTAACTCGAGCAACCAATATAGTTGGTAAATAAAACAAAGCCTCCACATCAGGACCGACGACATAAAGCATATACCGAAGATTAACAAGTGGCGCCTCGAGCTTTTGCCAAAAAGAGGCTCGGGGTCCAGGTTGTCCCAGTGAATTGCTGCACCGTAGACTCCATCTATCCGGAGCGTATCCGAGGGCAGGATGTCAGAGACTCTGCAGAGTGGGTATATGTCTCGAAGCTTCGACCCCCAAAGATCAGTCATTTCATGCCATGGAGACCCAGGCCGCGGTGCCAAGGATATTAATTGAGCAAGACAGGCGCCGCTCTTGTTAGCGAGGCAGAATTTAGTAAAAGCTTGAAAACCTGTATCATTTTTGTTGATTGCGGGCCGGTGGCTGCTGGGAAAGAGACCCATGATTGCATAGACGATATCTCCATGGCTGAATTGGTCAGTTTGTCGTCTTGAAAAACATGCAAGAGCTGCTTCAATGAGGTGCTCCTGGGATAGTATTGTTGATCCCTCAAAATGGTTGACCAAGTCTTTTACAGCTTCGCCATCATCCCAAGCCCTTTCAGCAAAGTTGCGTTTTGCTAAAGACTTGGGCTTTGAAGAGTTACCAGCAACATATAGCTTGATTCTATGCTCGCCCGGACAGAGCAGGAATTCGGGCAAGGTCCATAGACGGGAGCCCCATTGTTTCAGCCATGGTGTGACATTCTCGCGGGCCACAGTTAGCTCTTTTCCTTCTAACATTGCCCCTTCTTTGTCCGAGAGCGGTGGCCCTATTGCAATGATCATAGAGTGTGCAGCTCGAACAACGTCGCATATGCGATAGACATCATCACTGTTGCTCGAGGCTGTCGCAACCCCATCATGATTCCGAACACACTCAAAGTCGAGCCGGAAGGCCTTCTTCCCAGCTTGTTTCGCTGCGTCAATCCCCCAGTTGATGAGGGTCTGCCGATCCTCCCGAGCGAGTTGTCTGTTGACCTCTCTTATTTCCTTATTTGGGTATGGATGCCTCGAGATCTCATCTTCGGTAGCAACATTAAACTGCTTCCGCGTATAGGACACAAACACAAACTCCAAGTCCATATCATCTCCATTTTCCCAGATATAATCTGATACATTGACCGTCTCGAAAATGCCCTTTTCGAAATCCCGAACGAAGCATAGATATCGAGGGCGCAGAAGAGTTGAGCTAGCATCCCGTTGTCTAGTTATACGTAGGCTTGGAGATGGGGGTATGGAGGCCAGTCGGATGTCATCTAAATATGATTGCGGAGTTTCTTCATTTCTCTGCAGGCTCAGTTCCTGGAACTGATGCTGTCCATGGCAATGCACTGCGCCATACCGTGTGTCAGAAATAGAATCCGATAGGTTAAACTCTGGCCAGAACCCGTCAAATCCAGCCGCCTTTAGGATTTTAGTCAGAAAATCTAACACGGGCATAGAAAATAGACATACTAGGATGAAAAGCAAAGGCCAGGCAACGGCAAACTTCAAAACAGCAATGCATGTTGACAGTGAGGTGAAGCGTGCAGTTGGCTGACCCCTTTCAAATATGGAAGATCCTATCCAGTAAGTAAGTCGGAGCATTGATTGCACTTTTGATGGGGGTTTTGGAATACGGATCCACTCCGACGTTGAGCGCAGGAACTGTGGCTCCTCTGCTGTCTGGATCACTAGAGGCACCAGACGACCATCACACTGCGGTATCCATTGTCGTTGGTGGGCCTCCTCACTCCCAGTTCTGGTTTGTCTCATCATGGGGCTGGCAGAAAACAAGAGTAAATACAGATATGAAGAAGGATAGAATTTCAAAATGCCTCGGTGAACAAGGGAAGCATTCTACTACGACGCTGCCTTGTTGTATGTCACCATCTCTGTGGTGCGTCGCCATCAGCTCAATTGCACGCCACGGGAATAGTAAATGCTAGCCGCATAACCTGCTAGCGTACCGATACATTCTGTATCACCCTATTGGCGTGAGCGTCAAAGATGCGATACTCTTCCTCCAAAAACAAGTATTTCAACTAATTAACGGTACTGGCACAAGCCGAACTTGAACAAATGAGGTGGCTTTCCGGGTTACCCTGCCGTCTAAGCCGTGCCTAGAACGGTACATTTGCGATGAAGATCGCACACTAATTGATGCAATCAGCTTACGCTAGACTTGGCATTGCAACTTTGCTGCCCGCCAACTTGGTGGCGAACCTGGCGTGTCAGCCAAACGCATGAAAGCTTCAGTATGGGTAAATTAGTAGATATGATGGTTGAGTCGGCCATGGTCATTTGTGTTTGGTTAAAAAGCAAGCAGGAGGCTCAACCAGGTATTTCCAGGAGCACACACCTAGGCCGGTAGCTCGTAGGTGGATACAAATACGCTTTATAACAACTACGGGCATTCGTTTCATTTTTGCCCCAACCAAAAGAACACTCAACTTGAACCAAAAAAAAAAAAAA
>JAHVYC010000025.1:460046-545682 GCA_020623665.1 Calonectria multiphialidica
CTGAGAGCTATGGTCGTATGTGGAAGGACCGAGGCGACGATGAGTTTATCAGCTGCTGGAGTAGTACAACTGTCATGACTATCCTGTATTTTATTGCTCTTTGGATTTGTGAACGATTGTATCAAGTCGATGAAGGGGGTGGATATCATGTTGGCCTAAACCCTACAAAGTTTACAACCATGTGTGGATGATTTAGTGGGACGAACCAACACATGGTTTCAGTAAAACTGGATAAGGTGGCCTTCTGATCTGTAAGTCTCGCAGTCCTAGTCCCTTTCCCCATGTCAAAGTCTATAATGTTTGCTGTAATTGCTGAGTTAGTGGGTATCGGATCGTAAGGGTAAGTGCAGAGAAATGGATTCAATGTATCCCGTTTCTCTCCAAGAACTGAAGAAATTCCCATAGGGAGTCACTTCAAGGAGTGCATGTCGTCAAGAATGGGCTTCGATGAAGCTGGAGGTAATAGGCAACACTTCAGCTCCAACTCAAGCTTCCATCTGTCACAGTCTTTTAGGGCACCTGCATTAACTCTGCCACCCATCCTCTGCTTCATGAAACGCCAACTTCGCACTTGTTCCACTCAACAATAATTATCTGGTACCTCTGGAATTATTAGAAGCAGTGACTAACATCTTTTGTAACACAGAGTCGATAATTGAAACCAGGAGCCATGGTGTTCCGATCATCTTATCCCAGACCCCAAGCCACACTTCGGCTGTCGCGCCCAACGTATAAAGACTCATACAAATAATAATTTGGAATTGTAACAGAGCTATGGATAGATGATATAGACCTCCCGCAATACAAAGATCGCCTTTAAATGAGCCTCGGGTTGTTATGGGTTAATTAGTTGCAAATCCTATTTATCAAGTGGGTATTTAGGATAAAGTGGGATTTAAGCTTTCATTTCATATTGAATTTAAACGGGGAAACATGAGTAACGTCATACGATTCATCTTTATTTTATTCGTTTTTGAGGATATCCTTTTTCTCACTCAAACTCCTCCCCACTCATACCGACATGCGCCATATTCCATCACCCACTAGACAGTCTCGTCGAATATTATAAATACATTTTGTATTTTGCAATACGTATATGTCCCTTCAATAATTTACATTACACAAGCAAGCCCAAAACGAAAGGCCTCAGACTCGTATCCTAGAAACAAAAAAGAAAAGCAATGGCCACTTAAGGCTTGAATCCACCGGTGCGGGTCTTGAACAATCCGTTGGGATCGTACTTGGCGGCGACGCTCTGGGCGAGCTGCTGGTTCTCGGGGCGGAGACGGGAGAAGTAGTCCTGGCTGTGGAAGGCGTCGTTCATGAACAGGGGCAGGTAGGCGTCCTTCTCCATCTTGCCGCTCTCCTGCCAGGCGAGGACCTTGGTGCGGATGCTCTGGAAGGTCTTCTCCATGAGGGTGTCGAACTCGGGCTTCATGTCGACGCCGGCGTACGAGTAGTTGATCTCGACAATGATGCGGTCGACGTCGTCGTCGAGGTCGATCAGGTCGGCACCCCTGGCGCGGGCCTGCTTGGCCATGCGCTTGGAGAAGGGCTGGTAGGACTGGACGGCGGTGACGTCGATGTCGAGCAGGCTCTGGGTGGTGGTGGACGAGATGTCGCGCCAGTCGCTGTGGATCTTGCCCATGACCTCGGCGCTGTCGGCGGCGGAGGGGATGGGGAAGGTCTCGGTGCCGATGGAGTAGACGGAGCCCTCGAGGACGAAGACGTTGTTGCTGGTCAGGAGATCGGCGTAGGTGCGCTTCTTGAGGGTGTTGATGGTGTGGTCGACGTCGGTAAAGTTGTTGAAGATGCCATCAGGGGGCGAGGGGCCGTCGTAGAAGAAGAACATGGTCCAGATGTCAACAATGCTGGACGCGGCCTTGTTGGCAGTCAGGATGATGGCAGCCTTGTCGTCGGTGTTGTACTCGGTAAAGTCACGAAGGGCCTTGAGCAGCTTGGCGTCGGTGTCCTCGTCATGGTTGAACATGACCCAGCCGCCGTAGATCTCAGCCTCCTGCTTGTAACCCTGGACCAGATAGGAAGTGACGAGTCCAAAGTTGTTACCGCCGCCCTTGAGGGCCTTGAAGAGATCCTCGTTCTGGGTTCCTGAGGCAGTGACAAGGGTGCCGTTGGCCAGGACAACATCCATCTCGACAATGGACGACACAGCCCAGCCGTACTGCTGTGTGAGGAACGAAAGACCACCACCCAGCATGAAGCCGCCAACACCTACATTGCCGATACGGCCGCCGACAACGGTCCAGCCGGTTCCGTTGAGCTTGGAGATGACCTCGTCCCATCGGTTGCCGGGGCCGATGCGCACGCGGCCGGTGGACTTGTCGAGGGTGATCTCGTTGAGCTTCTTGGTGGAGATCAGAGGGCCGCCCTGGATGCTGGAGAAGTTGAGGTTGGGGTTGTGGCCGCCGGACTTGAGGGCGAACTTCTCATCGTTGCCCGTGAGGATCTTGAGGATGGCCGAGACCTCGTTGGAGTTCTTGGGGTACAGGATACACGAAGGGTGGAGGTCACCGCAGGCCTCGGACCAGTACTCGCCCTGCTCCTGGGTGTAGGCGAGGGCGAGGCGCTTGGTCATCTCGATGTTGGTGGCATCCTTGACCTGGGTGCAAGTGTCGGAGGCGGCCTGGACCATGCTGGCCAGGGCCGCGGTGGCGAGGACGGCGCGAGCGAACCAAACCATGGTGGTGATGGCTTCTCGAGCAATTGGTTATTAATGAGTGAATCGAGTGGGACGAAGAAGAAGAAGAAGCAGTAGAAGAAGAAAAGGAATGAATGAGGCTTGGCAGGGGGATCCAGTTCGAGGACGATCATGGGGTACGGGGGCGTTTATATGCTGCTGGGCTGCGAGGATCCATGATGGAGTTGGACTAAGCGGCGGGAGGCGGAGGCCCACGTCCACGCCATGACGGTAACTAACTCAATTGCACATTGAATAGTTTAATGGGCGAGGGGACCTGGTCTATCAACTTGTGACACCCTGTGCTATGCACAGAGGCTAAAGCTAAAGGTCTGGGCAACCCTCCATGGAGAGGGGCTGACAAAAAAAAAAAAGAAGTAGAAAAAAGAAACTGCGGAGCCATTGATACGAGCGAGGTTTCTTTTGGGATCTTTCTTTTCTTTTTCGGGTTTCTTTTTCTTCACGTTGACAGAAGAATAAGACGCTGTTACGTTTGCGAATGTCTCCAGATTGACCGGTCCTTGTCGATGATTGTGACTTGCTGCATGGCAATCACATTTGACGAGCTCGCGAACAGTTCTACGACGGCGCTAGCATCGTCGCATAACCCGGATGAGGGCATGTTTCATTTCCCTTTTTGTCACCCAGAGCCCCCAAGCCGTGTCTGGGCGGATCGGGATCAGATGAAGAACAGGGCATTCCCTGCCCAGGCGGAGTGAGAGCCGACGACCCCTGTCGCTGTTTAGGACCGATGGGCTGGAAGAGTTTAGGTCGGGGAAACCATAAATAAAATGAACAAGCGGCGTGGAGCGTGGCGTGGATCGAATGTTTTTGCTTTTGTTCTTTTGTTCGTTGATCTTCCCATCCCTCCCGTCTCACCCGGTTGTTGCGGTCTTCGTTTTCGTTTCCCAATCATGGCACTGCAGTGTGCAGTGTACCTACCTACGCATTTCCTGTTTCCGTGATTAATTCATCTCGTGTTTGAATGACCTGTCGCTTGAAATTGTGCAGGGTGACCCACAGACGCATCTGTGCGTCTTCGGGGTTTCGTGCAGCAGAGACGGCTTTTCTGCACCTTGTGTCAACTAACTGACCAACTGCTGTTTCCGGATGAGACAGGGGACCTTGAAGAGTTGGTGAAGGCATCAGACGAAACACACAATAACAGAATATACGCACACGCACATTCTTAGCTGTACACACATGTACGCACACTCCATCTGCCGCGCACGCACTCACAGTTCACGGCGTTGGCGCCCAACTAACAAACTCTCCTGCCCGGCCCCCTCCCTCCCACTCTCCATCCCCTTCTGCCGTTGGCGATACCATCCTCATCTCGCCGAGAAAAACCTTGTTCGTACCTTTCAAGCTCCGACGATCACAATGACGCCGGCGCCCAGCTCAGCCAGCGCTGCCGGCTCGCCCAGCGCAGCCCGCCCAGCCCGCAAGGCGCCACCCCCACCGCAATCTCCTCCGCTCTTTGCCGTTGGCCCTGCCGAGCTGCTGGTCGAGACGGAGGCCATCATCGCCGCGTCGCGTGACCTGGAGCGTGACCTGGCCAGCGCCCTCACGCCCGCCGATGCCTCGTTCGACTCGCTGCTCCGGCCCATGCTGCGCCAGGACCACGCCGACTCCCGCCGCACCTGCGTCTTTAGCATCTTCAGCTCCGTCGCCGAGAGCAAGGACCTCCGTGATGCCGCCCGCAAGGCTGAGCAGATGAGGGCCAAGGCCGCCGCCGAGAGCCTCATGCGCCGCGACATGGCCGCCCTGGTCGCCGCCGTCCACGCCAAGCACCAGGCCGGCGAGGAGGCCCTCGACGACGAGTCGGCCTACATGCTCTTCAAGACCCACCGCGCCTACCAGAACGCCGGCGCTGGCATCCCCGACGACCGCCGGGACGAGTACATGGCCCGCGTCGAGGAGCGCAATGCCGTCCTGGTCGCCGCCCGCAAGACGCTCAGCGAGTCCGACGACGGCGCCTGGTTCTCCCGCGCCGAGCTCGAGGGCGTCCCCGCGGGCGTGCTGGACACGATGGAGCACCGCGAGGAGGACGACAAGCTCAAGGTGACGTTCAAGAAGGGCCACCTCTTCCCCGTCATGAAGCACGCCGCCAGAGCCCGCACCCGCAAGGCCCTGTACCTCGCCAAGGAGCGTCGCTTCCCGGAAAACGTAGAGCGCCTCGAGCAGGCCGTCGCCCTGCGCGATGAGATCGCCCGCATGCTGGGCTTCCAAAACCACGCGGATCTCAAGATAGAAGACAAGATGGCGCCCAGCGTCGAGAGCGTGATAGGCCGGCTGCAGAAGCTGACCCGCGAGCTGAGACCCCTGGCTGAGCGCGAGATTGAAACATTGTTTGACCTTAAAAAAGCATACCTGGAGAGACATGGCGACGCCCATCAGCACGAGGATGACGCCGACAAAGCCCAGCTGAATCCTTGGGACTGGGGCTTCTACGCCCACATCCTGAACAAGGAGAAGTATGACGTAGATTCACTGCTCGTGTCCGAGTACTTTGAGGTGCAGCACAGCATCGAGGGCATGCTCGAGATTTTCGAGAAGCTCTTTGGCATGGTCTTCGTCCCCGTTGACGATGCCCCCACATGGCAGAAGGACGTGACTGTATATGCTGCATGGGATGCCGAGGACCAAGGAGGCGGCTTCTTGGGCTACCTGTACCTCGATCTGTATGCGCGGGATGGCAAATACTCTGGCGCCCACTGCTCCCTGATCCAACCAGTAAACATCCTTCCGTCTGTCTCCCTGATCCCCGGCCAGTGTCACTAACACGGGATTCCCAGGGCTTCACAAAGGACGACGGCTCGCGCCACTATCCCTCGTCGTCGCTCATCTGCAGCGTCATCCGCACCCCCGGCAAGCCCACGCTCCTCCAGCACTCGGAGCTGAAGACCATGTTCCACGAGCTGGGCCACGCCATCCACAAGCTCGTCACTCGCACCGCCTACAGCCACGGCTGCGCCCGCGACTTCGTCGAGATCCCCAGCATCCTCCTCGAGAACTGGATCTGGGTCCCCGACGTGCTGCGCGGCCTGGGGCGCCACTACAGCTATCTCGGCGGCGACTCCCGCGCCTATTGGCTGGAGCGCAACCCAGGCAAAGCCGCCGACGATGCGCCGTCCGAAACGCTGCCGGACAAGCTGGCGCACGACCTGGCGAGGACAAAGCACGTCGGCGGCGCCCACGCCATGCTGCACCAGGTCTTTCTGGCGCTCTTCGATCTGACCATCCACAGCGCGTCCAGCCCGGAGGCCGCGAGGGCGACTGACACCACGGCCCTGTGGAACAAGTACAAGGCCGAGATTATCGGACTCGGGTCCACGGGCGGCTTTGGCCAGGCCTCATTTGCGCACCCGTTCCGGGCCTATGACGCATCTTACTTTACCTATGCGTTGTAAGTGCCCTCTCCCTCCTCCTATCCTAACCCGTTTTGCGATTGAAGGAGAAGATGCAACGGCAGTGCTGACGTGACAAACAACCAGGTCCAAGGTCTATGCGACGGACCTGTGGGTGAACCACTTCAAGGCCAACCCTATGGATCCGCAGGTTGGACTGCGATACCGAAAGTACGTCCTCCAGCCCGGCGGCGGACAGCCCGAGGGCCTGAGCCTCAAGAACTTTTTGGGCAGAGAGCCCAGCGACGAAGCGTACTATGCCGAGGTCTCGGAGCCGCCAGCCTCTGCGCAGACGCACATTTAGAAGTAATCACGAATCATGAATGATGAGATGTTGATGCATGCGTAAGCTGCTGTTTGTCTGTATCAAAGCAAATATGTAGATTAGATGAATGGATACAGGTAGTCTCCCAGATGTATACGTTTACATCCCAGACATGACAATAGATATCTAAAGAAAGACGTATCGGTATTTGCAACTTGTTGTCATTGTATATTCAGTCTGGAAAGATGCCTGATCTGCTTCCAAACCATCTACCATTAATGAACCAATACGTTAAACTGTCTCATGTCTCATTATAATGCATAAAACGCTCATATGCCAAACAGGGTATCATGGCTATTCTATCAATCCCCGTCATCACTGTCATCAATGCACCAGCCGCTGTCGCGGAAATGGCGCAGCTTCCACGTCCACAATCACAAGCCCTTTTTCATCCAGAGACGACCCGTTGTCGGTAATAGGCACGAGCTTCTTCGTATGTGCCACCTCCTGTCGGCTGACGCGTGCCTCGTCTCGGGGAATCCACAGCGAGGGCTTGGGCAGCCAGAGTTCCGGAGGCAAGTAGCTTGACAGGGTATGGTTCTCCGGATACGCGGTATCGGGAAAGTTCGTCTCTGGGATCATCTTGCGTAGAGCAATAAAGTCCTCGTAAATCTCAGGGTGCATCCATCTCTTGATGAACCCAGGGGTTGCGCCAGGACCCTCTCCGCTGCCCACCAGTCCCAACTTTTGCAAAGCTTTCGTCACTCCCGATTTCTCAGCTTCAGATTCAATCTTTGTCTTTGCAAACGATTTGATAAATTCCGTCACCATCAATCTCATACCGCCAGCACCCTCCACGCCTCGGTTTGTTGTTTGGGGTGCGTGATCAACCTCGTCTTCGTCATCGGGCACCTCCAGCTCTTCTTCGTCTCCGAACGCCATGTCGACATCGTAATAGTCGGCAGCACCTCCTGCATCTCCAGCCTCTGCTGCCGCTTGCATTCTCGCATTGGCGGCAGCTTCCTCTTCTTGTTGTAGCTGCTCCTCCAGGGACAAAGTCTGCGGAAGATTTTGCAAAAGAGGCGCAATGGCCTCGCTCAAGGAGAAATGTACAAGCCCAGTAAAGATGAAAAAGATGAGCATCAAAAGCATGGGCCCGAACGCGAGCTTCAGCGCAAACAAGCCCACCATACAAATCTCTGCCATATAGAGCCCAACTATGATGTGAAGCAGAGCGCGAGGGTAAAAGAGGCCCTTGGTATCCAGCTCTGAATCGAAGACGTAGAGTACATTATATCGGTAGACGATCCGCATGAACGCCATTCCCAGGCACGCGAATAAAAGGATGAATGGCGCGATGCAGGTATAGCTAAGACCTATCATACAAGTCAGCATATTAGACGTCAAGTACAGGCAAAGTGTTTCAATCGTACCAATAACGGCCATGTTGGAAAAAACGGGAAAGACGCCACCCCAGCGAGGAGGGCGCAGGTTATACCAAACATTGAATCGTGCCCTGGGCGACTGGGCAATTTTGGAAAAGATAAAGTGTCTGAGCAGGTCAAAAACATGCAGAAGACCGGTGGCACCGACAGCCAAGCACTGGATAAGGATGTACGACAGATAAAAGTTGGACGCCTTGGGCAGATTTTGGGCGAGGAGATCCTTGGCTGAGACGGGATTCTTCAAAATGTCCAGCAAGGCTGCAGATGCGGCCGACGTGAGCGTGGTGATGAGGAAGACCTGGACCACCTGAAAAGCAAAATAGGCATTCTGCGTAAAGAGCTCCACCAAGACGAGTGACGGAATCCCTGCTTGAACAGCACACGCTCTCAGCATCGCGGGCACGAGCGACATCCAAAAGGACAGGGCCATGGCTGGGACAAAACCCTGCAGGAATCCCAAGATGGGCTTTGGAAGCAGGATGATCCACTTGAGAAAGAAGACTTTGTTGGCCAAGAATGACACATTAGAAATGATACCAATAAGAGCCGAGGGGATTGACCAAAAAATGATGGCCGCCGTGACAAGCCCCATAATGGCGAATCGGCGGATGATGCGCTCCCACCATTTCATCCGCAGCGCACTCCAAACTACCTCATCTGGGCGGATGCCGAGAATACGGGGCGCCAGCTGAAAAGGACGGTGGTGTGCGACGACCTGGTGGGCGGCCTGGGCACTCTCCTGGGTATCGAATTCTATAAAAGCGGATGGCAATGCCGCGCCGTCGCCTCTGCGCAGTTGTCGTCGAATCTTGAAAATCTCCATGTTCAACTCCTTGAGCCTCTTTCGACACCACCTAACTGTGTCGACACGACGGAAATAGTTGCCCATTGGTCGATGATGAGGTCGAGCCGTCACGGGAATCCATAGAGCGGCGACGGAGCCTCGAACGTCGGGCAGATCGGGATGGAGACCGTAAGGATGTACATATTCGAAGTCCTCTGATTTTTCGCGGAGAATCTGGGGCTGCTCCTGGGTCGGGGAGTAAACAGACACGCTCGACCTAAATCCGTCACCAGTAAGTGCTGCCTCGACACGGCGGGCAAGTTCGGGCTCGTTATGAAGAGCACCGTCAGGGGCAGTGATGAAGGAAGCGGGCGAGGGAGGTTCGCAGATCGATGCCGACGAGGAAATTGTCGATGTTGGCGTGGGGTCCTGTTGCGGGGGAAGTGATTTGATCTTTTTGCGGCGTGCCTGATTAGTCTTTTTGATGAGGTCAATCTCGGCCTTTTCGAGTCGAAGGGCGGTTTGCTCTCGCTCCTCAACCAGCTTTGCCAAGACCTTTGATGTCCTGGGAATCCACACACGCCTGACAGAGTCACCGTAGAGCTTTCGGAGGCGAGCTTCGTCGAGGTATTTTTCCGGGACGCAGGAGATGAGCACTGTTTTTGAGGAAAGCCGTGTCGCGTAGTGAGGTGATGAGAGGTATGCTTGGCGAATGTTGATATAATAGATGCATTCTCGGGCAATCATGAAAAGCACAAACCCTGTGGCACGTTAGAGAATGAGGGTATGCTAACGCTAGCAGGGCAACGCACCGAAGTACATCCAGGCGACAGCGACGTGAGCAAACATGCGCTTGGCTTCTTTGACATTTCCAATGGTCAACGCATCAAGTTGAACGTTACCGTTTCCACCAGTAATGTGAACTGGGAATAGAATAGGCCAGGAAATGCACATTCCAACGAAAAACATGTTACGTAGGACTTTGAGGTAGCGAAGAAAGAAGAAGCCGTCCAGAGAGCCATGGTTCAGGACAAAGGTATCCGGGGTCTTGAAGAATGGTATGACCCAGTTGAACCAACCATCAGGCAGCGCGGGACTGGGTTGACTATGGACAGTCAGAGCTGGCGCAGGGTCGGGTTTCGCAAAGTGACTTACTGAGGGGCACGCAGGCCGGCGAGGGTGCGTGGTGCGTAGACTCGGCGACATCTTGGGCGGAGTATGGTGAAGACGATGATACATACAGAGGCGTATACTACGACGGGGATAAAGGTTGCGCCCAGTGATGCGCCGGATGCGGACTTGTTGCCGGACGAGGTACTGAGTGTGCCGCCTGTAGAATTATCACGGCTTGATCCGGTGCGGGGGTCATCAGGATTGGTCTATGCGTAGCCAAGTTAACAACGGAACTGACGCTTGTGACAATGGCAGCGATGGTGAGAGAAAAAATTGCTGATGCGCTGGTTGCAAGTTGGGGGCGCATTGGAGATGGAACGTACAAGGTCGATCCTCGCCAAGAGGTGATGCCAGGAATTGTCCATTCCCAGTGTCAATTCCAGGATAACGGGAGTTTTGGGCGGTAAGGTTGATGGAGATGCGAGCCGAGGTTACGCAGGATGAGGGCGAATGAGCAGCGCGTTCAGTCAGTCAGTCAGTCAGGCTCAATGGGACCGCCGCCGCATTGTCACCTCGCGACTGAGACGGGGGAAACGAGGGCGACGGGTGACGCAGAGGGACAGATGGGCATCTGAAGACGAGTCTTCAGGGTGTAAGAGGGCCTCGAGAGGCGAGTGATAGGGTCTCTGGCGAGCGGTTTGAGGTTGGATGCTGAGTGAGGATTTGAAGATGCCCGTTGTTTGAGCGAGCACCTCGTCGTCGTCTCTGACGGCAGGGGTGGGGTTGGACACCTCTTTTTTTTAGTGGGCAAGGTGGGCAAGGTGGGCTGGATGGGCTAGGCGGAGGCCTGGAGGGGGAGGCACCGAAGGACCAAAAAGCAGCGCTAGCGCCTAAGGGGACCTAGGGGTTTTAGTGCCGGGACCCCTGTGGCTCAGCCGTGCGATTGGGATGGCGGCCAAGCGACGACGGGCGGGCGAGACACGGCGAGGCGTCTATTCGCCGAATTCCTCTGACAGACGGGCTGCTGTTCTAGACGTCGGCCGCACTCTGGGAGGGTTTCATCGTGCCGAAAGACAATGGGCGGGGGACGTTGCACGATGATTGCCGGCGATTGACAGAGATTGACAGAGATTGACAGCACAACCCAGAACCCAAAGGCCAGGGCCCTTGCCCAGACCGTATCTTGGTGTCTTGCCTTGACTCTATCTGCATGTTCCGTCACTCTACTTGCTTCTTGCGCCAACCACCGCCATTTCAACCCGGGCCACGGCTCTTGGCGGATAGTCAGGGCCGAAGCAGATCTCTCTCCCCGGCAGCAATTCAGAGGCCATTCGCTCCCCGAAATGACTGCCAATTATCGCATCCGCAGTCAATCTCCCTGTCCTCTCGCAGTCCGCCCCATCCCTGCTCCCCGATCAATCACCCCCCAACGCCAATCACCCGCCGTACATCCACCGCATCCACCCTCCATCTCGACCCTAGCGCCCTTGGTCCCCTGGCGAAAGGCTGAACTAGCCCTGCCAGCAAGGGTCTTCTCGCTTCGCCGTCAATCCAATCCTTCCCCCGCCCATCGCATCCTCACCATGGGTATTGAAAATCGAGAGGCAGGTTGGTTGGCAGGGCAGGCCCCCCCAGCACATCCATCACCACGACGACACTCCCAAAGAGAAAAAAAAATTCCCAGGGTCCCATCCAGATCCAGCGCCCAAGCCTCTCCCGAACCCGGAATGCACTCGACCCGAGAGACAAACGATCGAGGTTCGCAGCGTCTCCCCTTAGCCTCTACCCACAGCGGCCCATCGTCCGATGGCGTCCCTTGCCCCTCAGCGACCGACGTGATGACCGCATTGAGGCCTACAAATCACAGCTGGAGGAGCCACAACGCCACACTTGAAGGTTTCCCCCCTCTCCAGCCCCAACGGCGTTTCCGAGGGCACCCATTCCATCTCCCGTTAGGCGAGGAGGGGACAACACCCCAAACAGATGGAGCAGAACCGCATCCAGATGGCGGCAGTTCCCGAGTCCAGAGCACGTTGACGCGCTACCTCCGTACGCCGTGTCGGCCCGTGATCCCATGTGGTTTTGTTGCCCCAGTGTCGTGTAGTTGCGCCATACCGTCATTGTACTGTATATCATGTATCATGCATCATGTATCGTGGTGTAATTCCATTTTCGCACACAGAAGCGTTTCACTTACATGACAGCTCGACGACACGAGGCAGCCGAGCACATCCCCACGCCGATCGAACTCTAACCCCAGCCCGTTCCTTGGGTCACGCCAAAACCAACACTATGACGACACAGCCTCAATAGCTAACGCGGGACAGACGCGACATCAATGCTAGAGCCGCCTCTTTGCCGCCAGAGTCCAACACTCGCGGCATTAACGGCACGCTCCCTCGACCAATACGACGCACCAGGAAACATCCCCAACATCTGCCGTGCCGTCCCAAGAAGAGAGAAGAGCCACAAACGCCCTGCAGCTTCAGCTCGTACGATAAACTCAAGCCATGGCTCTCGTTTCCCACGTGTCATTCGTACATATCCAAGACACTGCAGCCACAGTAGTTTCCATCCTATGCATTTCTACATTTTGCCACCTGCAGCTGAATGGGGGGATGCTTGCGTGATGGAATGCCATTCGCCTTTTTCCCATGTTATTATGATCCTGGTCTTTTGTAACCGTCTAATAATATAGCGACACATAAACGCATCTTTTTTTCTCTCTCATGCGTGGCCATACTAAAAAACCTTCTTCTCAAACCCCGCTACTTCATACAGTTCCCGGCCGCCGACTCCACCAACAACTTGACATACTGCCGGTGCAGCCAACCCCCAAACCCTCCGGACGGGTCCACATTCTTCGGGGCCGACTCGGTGCCGTTGAAGGTGATGCACTTCATCTTGAATTCTGCCTCCTGCGTCTCGTGGTTCAGCTCGGCGCGCAGCTCGCAGAGCGAGTCCATCGGGATCTGCCTCGGTGGGTTTTGTCGCGGGGCGAGACACACCCGCATCGTTAGGGCCTGCGGTGACTTGTCCACAAAGTGGAAGTGGTTCGTGACAAACGTGTCTGTGAGACTCAGCACGTGTGCATTCCGATCATGTCAAACCAATCGGACTCACCCGGTTCGTACGTGTTGCAGAGCATCTCCTCTTTTGTCCATAGATCGTCCTTGTTTGTCTCGTCCTTGAACGACTGCATGATTCTCAGTTGGATCGCATATCCTATAATTCAATCAGCCCAATTCCAATCCCGATACCAACTCTTTCGCCCAAGTGATATCTTCCTGTTGCCTCACGCACCGTATCGTCCCCACATTCCCGCGGAAAAGGCCTCGACCAGCTTGCTCCCGCCCTGCCGCGCATCCTCGAGCAGTTCTGGACGGAGCTGTGAAAACGGCACCCTCCGTACGCACATGTCGCGAACGCCGGGGTTGTTCCTGGGGTTGATCTTTTTGAGGAACGGGTGTTGGAACAATTTGTCCGTCTCCGGTGTGAATTCTTCGAATTGACATTTGCGCATCCAGAACCAGAAGCCCGTCACACCGACGGCCGAAACTCCGGCGGCAACCCCAGCTGCCCTCCCGACCATAGCAAACAGCCTTCTTCTGGTAAAAGATGAAGCGCCAGACATCTTGACCAACGAGTATTCCACGAAGAATATGACGAAAAAGAAATCCAAGGGAAAAAAGAACGGAGGCAGAGTTTGGGTGATGGAATTACATTTGAATGCACACCCGCGACCCACCCTATACTCCGGACTCGCGACTTCGGCATTTCAATCAGAACCGGGATTTTCGGACAAAGCCAAGGCGCAGACCATAGACTGATACAGGAAATTACCATTGATTTAAGCTCCAATAGGTTATGCGACCTCTAAGGTGCTCTGACTGTATTCGGAAAACTGCGGCCGAGAACCCGAAAATCTGTCCCCATCTCAGCCTCAAGTGAGACATTCCATCGGAAAGTAGCGGACAACCTGAACTTTCTGCCAAAAAGTCTTTCCTGTATTCAGGCAATAACACCAAGCTTAATCGACCCCATTGTGTCGCTCATCCCTTGTAAGCTGTAGGTCCTCGACCACATTAACTGGCGGCGATGTTCTGGAAAGTCCGCGGATCCCGATTACGCGAGATGCCTGAGGTAGCGACCACAATCTCCAAGCAGCATCTTTAAAGCCTGTTCCACCTGCACCGCCGACATGCATTAATGTGACATCTCTGACAAGTGAAGTGAAAATCAGGCATTCTCATCTGACACTCGCCGCAAATAGCAGCTTCTGTTACCCTGAGCCACGAGTGATTCTGGCACGCATGGTTTGCAGCGATGTCGTTCGCCAGGAGATGGATTGGATGCCATCCCTCGTTGTCTACCGCGTTCTCTGCCCTCGCAAGCAAACGCTGCTCATCCCATTGGCGACATGAGCATGTCTTCCACGGCGCCGCGCAGAGGTAGCAAAACTGCGCGTTGCAGCGACAAGCTGAGAGAAGACAAATATCAGCTCCCGTGTGAAAGAGGAAAAACAGATGATGTACTTACTGATGTGATAACAGCCGGTGTCGAGTTCGACGACCGTCTTGCAGGCATGGCATCTCTGCCAGCCATTCTCTCTGGCAAGGGCCAAAACATCTTGGGACGCCTTGTCATCAGGGCAAATCCCATCATGCGATTCTCCCTTGCAACGGGCGCATGTCTTCGTTTGGCACTGGGAGCAACAGGCGACGTCACCTGCAATGTCACCAGGGATGATAAAGGCGGAACAAGTTGGGATGTGACAGTATGTCCTGTCAGGCGTCTCAAACTCAACCTTTTTGGCGTCAAACTCCGCCATTAATGCGTCTGGAAGCGCGCTTCGGTGCTCCTCGACCGGGAACGGCTGCCCACAGCAACGTGGCGGAAACATGGACTCATCACGGATTGATACTCTGAAGAGGTCAACGAGACAGGTGGCGCAATACTCGTGCCCGCATGGGCTTTTGGTCAGATCTACTGAAACACATTCATCCTCACAGATGACGCATGTTCCGACGGGGAGCCTCTGCTTGAGGGCCAGCTTCCTCGCTCGACCAGCTTCAGCTTCGTTATTGATGTTGTTGATTGCCTCCAAGATGTATTCGTCGTCGATGCTGTCCCCGCGTTGAACACGGAGTGGGATGGTTCTGTTCAATAGTTGAGCCTCAAGTTCTCTAAGCTCTTCCCGAAAAGCTTCGACGGCGAATTCGGTATCAGTGACGTGTCCATTCTGCTGGCTGTCTTGGATTTCCTGCTCCGAAGTGTCGAGATCCAACCTTTGCGCCTGGAACATGAGTACCAGGTTCCGGATAACTGGGTCAGAAAGATCCATGATGTGTCGATTTGTGAATGCGCCGTCGATGGGAAAAGTAAAAAAGCAAAAAAGCAAAGCAAGTGTGTTTAAGCCATGGGAAAAGCGAGCTTGGTCAAGAGATTGAGAGCGAGAGCGAAGCGAAGTTCGAAAACAGCCTACACCTGCTATTCCGTCTCCTTTGAAGGTGTTTGCTGCTGCAACAAGCACATTGATGGACACGGAGGACGCGTGAGAAAGTATTCTTGGACCTGATGGCAACTGGCAACAGACTGGCCCCAACTGGCAGCCCGCGGGGGACCGTTTCTTCCTCCTATTGCATGTTTTCGTGCCATGTTGGTCCCTGGCTTGGATGCTGAGGAAAGAATGAGACGAAGTGTTTTTCTTGGTTTATATACATGGTGCAACCACCCCCACCCTTAGTGAATCACAACGGCCAGATTTTAGTGCGTGTGCTACAATGCATCCTGCTCAGCTGATGGATTCCTTAACAAGTCTCAGGCTGCTCTTTAGGTAATAGTCTTCTAAAATAAGCTATCGGAAATTCTTTCGACGACGATGATAGCGTTTCTCAGCTATGCGCCAGTGAATCTGTAGCAGTTGGCATTGATGCAGGTTTGGTCCTGTCTTTGCGGATATGGTAAAAGGTCGACGTTTGAACCATGCAATTGCTTCTCGAATTATCAATCAATAAAGGTCTAGCCAGTGAGAAAACCCGATACATTGACAAGAGGCGCATGGAATTATAATAGCTTGCCGCCCTGGAACATTTAGACTTCACACAAACATGTGCCACTCCAACACATCTACATGTTGGTTCGCATGCATTTACGGTGACCCAGAAAATCCGAAAGTATGCGGATGGTAGCTTTAAAAACCCAATCATCCACCGTCGAAATCTTTTTCTGGGCATCCCTATCGACATCTGTTTTTCTGGAGAGTCACGATGGGCCAAGGCAATGGTTCGCTTCCAAGCACATTGGATCATCTTCGGAGAAACGGTCGTGATTCCCAGCAAGACTCCGAGGAGCAGGCTGGCACCGCGCGTCCCAATTCCCCTCCTCCGTACACCGAGGCTCCCGAACTCAATGGCCAATGCAGCACTGGCGATGGGACCGTTTACAGATCAAAAGTGCGGCTGATGATGCTCGAAGATGCAATGTCGCCCTGGTCCTATGAAATGCCATTCTACGCGTGTGACGACATACCATGGTATGCAGAGTTGGATGTCTTCGTCAAGGACCTGTCGGACATCATGAAACAAGGACTGCACTTGCGGCCGCATCATATCGAGCTCGAGGGAAGCTATATCACCGACAACGTGGAACGACTTGCCCCTGGGTTCAAACGACGGGGCTGGACCCATGCGCGGCGCTATAGACTCGAAGAAATTGGAAGTTGGAAAGGCGAGCTGTGTGTTTTTGCGCATGGGCTCGAAGAACTGTGTGACTTTCGGATCTGGGACCTGACCGGAAACAATGTGCGGTATGCGGGGGCCGTCAATCGGGACCAGGAGGTTGTGTACAACTTCGACCGCTTCGAGGGATATACAAACTTCAATGCTATTTACGGGGGCATGCCGCTGAAGGGCTTGTGGCCATGGCCAAAGGGGGAGGGGGAGGAAGAGCTAGTTAACAGCGAGGCAATTGAGTGGTTGGATGTTGGGAAGAAAGAATGAGAGGAAGCGTTCCGTCGGGGGGGGGGGGTTGACTTTTGGGGATCATGAAAAATTGTAAATCACGTTTCAACCCAACATTGCCGGCTATATTGGCCTTAAGAAAGCATACATAATTATGGTAGCTTCTACTACGTATGCCCTAAACCTGTTTGGCTTTGCACAAAAGCTTGCTTCCATGACCTGGATAATGAGTTGCATGTGGCCAGTAAATTCTGCAAAGTCTACAATCTTAAGGGCTTCAATGCCGACGGTGATCGGCCTATTCTTTTCATCTACTACCCACCTTCTTTGGTCGACTTATGGTACGCCATATTCCGCAACAACACGCAATCATCAACAATGACGATGGGCCAAGCCAGCTGGGTCCTTCCAAGCAAACTGGACACTTTGCTGACAAAAGTTCAAGATTTGCAGGAATATCTTCAAGACAAAGTCGATAAAATGCCTTCTATTTCCCCTCCTCCGTATACCGACCTGCCCAGCGCTACTGATCAACCACGTGTCGATGGGGTCTGCAGAGTATCGGTGAGACTGCTCATGGTCAAAGACACAGCGGCCCCCCTGCATCGGGACGGTTTGGACTGTGTGGCGGACCAGAACGTTCCATGGTATGCTTGTCTTGACCTTTTTACCGACGACATTGCTGGCCTCATGAAGAAAGGGCTATACTTGACCCAAGATATGATCCAATTTGGGGGTAGTTATATTACGGAGGCGGAAGAAGTTTCTCCTACATTTCCGAGCTTAGGATGGACTCGTGTTCGAAGGTACAAGCTCAAAGACGTCGGAAGGTGGGAAGGAGAGTTGTATGTTTTTGCGGACGGCACTCGTGAATTGTCTGGTTTCAGAATATTGAATCTAACACCGGATAACATTCTCTGGGCAAATGCCCTCAATGGAGACGGATACGAGGTGTATCATTTCGATCACATTGAGGGGGACAACTTCAACGCCCTTTTCGACGACATGCCGCTGCAAGGCCTGTGGCCGTGGCCGAAGGGCGTGGACCGTGGGGTAGTGAGCAGCGGGACAACTTAGTGCTTGCGAGGGCACTGAGGCCATCACCACAGGGCGGGTTTAGCTCAGTTGGGAGAGCGTCAGACTGAAGTCAAACTTCGGGAATTGATATCTGAAGGTCGTGTGTTCGATCCACACAAACCGCAACTGATTTCTTTTTGCTCGTGGTTCCGACAAGAATCTTTTTGCCTGGGAAAGAAACCCTTCACTAGCTGACGGTTTGTGCTGGGAGCAATTTGAGGCTGTGGTGGATGCGGGGGACGAGTGGCAGGACACCTGCTGCCGCCAATTCCTTTTTACGATAGATTGGCATGCGGCACCATTTCCTAAAACTAATTAAGCCCAGACAATCCTCTTCAAGTTTGGGGCAACCAGTAACAAACACCGTGTTGGTCGGATGGAAGTAGACGAGGAGCAAACGAATACAAAAGAATAATGAGCATACAAAAATTCAAGATAATTCACCAACTACCCATACGAGATCATGCTGCGTTAAATTTATTTGGCCTCGTTTCTTCCGTTGAATGGTATTCTACGCACCAAGTGTCTCGCGAAATTTCTGGGCCAAGAAGGAAGGAAAAACTGCGAATTTCACCAGTGACAGTTTCTGCTATTGGGTGTGGGCGCGCCTGCCACTTCAAGCTACACGTGATGGCACAATCTTGGAGTTTCCTACTTTTTCCTTTTTGTCTTTACCCTTCTCCTCTTTTGTTTCTTCAAGCATCCCGTCACCAAGATGTTGTACGTACACCTTCACCGATTCACCACCATCAGTCCCTGATTCACCAACATTGATGACTGATTCACTAACACTTTGCTAATGCATATAGTTTCAAATTCACCTATACACGACGCGTGCGCGGAGGGGCCACCCCTCCTGCCTCTCCTTCGGTGCAGTCGGTGCGGCCCGCCGGCCCCGGGGCCTCAAGGGTCTCGAGAATCCCACGGCGGCTTCCTCCCCCCCCGGGCAATGCGTGAGTGAATCACTGACCTTGGTTGTTTTGGAAACAACTAACACACCAGTCAATAGCCAGCAGCTTGCCTCTGCGCAGAGGGGGGAGGAGGAGGCCGCCGGGCGGGATTCTCCCCTTGAGGACCAGCCCGGGGTCGGTGTGGCCCTGCCGGCCGCACCGGAGGAGAGGGAGGAGGAGTGGCTCCTCGTCGCGGACGACTAGGTGTTCGCCGCGATGTTGGTGGCGGCGTTGTTTGTTGTGGGCGGCCTCTTGGCCGCTGTCTGTTTTGTGTGCTCCCACTAATTGATTATTTTGGCATCGAAACGTGACTTTTTATTCGTACATACGTGACAGTAATGACATGTTCCACCCAAACCGAATCCCCGGCCAGATGGCTATTACCCTAGCCCAGAGATGTTTCTGTTGTAGCATTTAAATACCAGATCGATTGACAGCCGCCGCCTAAGAAAGAAATGAAACGAGTAGAGAATCCATCCTTTTCCGCCTGCGCCCCCCCATCTTTTTTATTTGGTTTTCATACTAACTCATCATTGTCTTGAGAGCCATGCCCAGTGTCGTAACCGAATGGTCTTCCCCCTGAACGCCGGGTGGCGTCTTATCAACGCCCATCAGCCCATAGACTGCCATCTGCGCGGAACGGACCGAGTACTCCATTGTAAACGTCACCTCGCGCTCGATCTCGACAAACTGGCCCATCAGGCCCAGGTTCTTGCTGCCGTCGGGAATCACCTTGGGCCGGTCGCCCATCTTGCGCGTGAGGAACGGGCTGCCAATCAGGGGCATGAGGCAGGGGATCGTGATGGACTGCTCAAGGGTCGGGTGCGTGGGATAGCCCATGAGACAGAGAAGCTCGGTGAAGATCTCGGCGCCGGTGCATTCCAGCATGGGCTTCCGCACGTGGCGGCCGGCCTGGTCGGGGAACAGGCCGTAGCCCCAGAACACAAAGACGTCGTCCGGCTGGTCCTTGAAGTATGGCTGCTGCGGGATGGTGAGGGAGAGCATCCAGGGGCAGTCTCGGAATGTGATGAGGGGAACGGCGCCCGTCAAGGTCCCGGTCCAGTCGCGCAGGTGCTCGTAAAACGCTCGGTCTCGTAGCGTTACCGTAAAGGACAGCCATGTCGACTTGGAAGGGCGGTCGAAGAATGCCTCGGGGTTTCCAAAGGTAGACGGGCGTTTGAGAGCCAGCTGGTCCCAAAATGTCCACGACGGGTCCAGCTCGTGGGGCGCCGAGTCTCTGAGTTCCATGGTGGGAGGAGGGGTCGTGTTCGTGCCGTATCCCATACCAGAAGTGAGTGAGCCGAGGGTCATGAGTACAATGTCGTCGGGTTCCAGGACGAGGCTAGATTCGGCGCCGCTCTGCTTCGTCTTCAGTTCCGAGACTCTGAATCCATCCTCGACATCCTCAATGTTCAAGCCAGTGACCTGCACGCCTGCTCATGTTAGCTGCAAGCGATACCTGGGCCTGTCGAGATAACTCACCTTGTCTGAAGTCGACGTCCATTGCCTTGAGGTACTGCGACAGTGGCTTGATGATGGCCTGGAAGTCTTCCTCGGGGGCTTGCTCCACTCCGGAAAGTGAACCCATGTTGGGGAACTCGTGGAGGAACCGATGCAGGCACCGCCTGAACTCGACGGCGCTGCACCACGGGTGGAAGCGGTTGAGAGATGACCACAGGTCCCAAAAGTTGGTTTCGAAAAAGTCGGGCGCGAACAAGGCCTGAATCTCCAGCCCCTCGAGCTCCTTTTCCGTCTCCAGAACAACCCTCATCAAATCGCACTGGTTCTTGACGCTGAGCCCCATGGTGCTGACGTCGACCGGCTCCGGCCTTTCGATCCCCTTCTCGTCCACGACTTGCCTCACAAGTCTCGTTCCTGACGGGCCTAGTTTCCTCCTGTTCTGGTTGAACCGGTTGAGCTTGTCTGCCAGCGTCTCGCCCTCCTCCTCGGCCGGGACCCTCTCAAGCATGCCGTACAGACATCGGTAGGTCAGGCTCATTTTTCGAATAGCAGACACTCGATAGCCCGTCTCCCAGGCCGGGGCGGCCAAGATGGCCATTGAGCCGCCGGGCTTGGACGAGGCCTCGAGGATATGGATATGGGAGCCCGGAACACGGGCATCGTCAATAAGAAAGACGGCGGCGGCCAGTGAAGCGATGCCGCCTCCGACAAGCCACACATGGGGAGCGGTGGAGTCTGGGGAAGGGGAATGGGAAGGTGATTGGGAAGAGGCACCATTGGTGGTGCCGTTTGAGGGTGCCTCAATGGGCTCAGTTGTCTCCTCCATCCCGCAAGTTGAGCATGGGCTCTAAGCCAGATGGAGGCGGATCTTCAGCGGCGGTGCGGCGAGGGAGGGTCTGATTGGTTTGGCCTGGGCGGAGAATGACAGGCTCGGGGAATTATTTGGCGACGGTATCCTGGGCATGCGAAGGTTCGCGGGTGGTGTGGCGCTGTCGGCCCTTTGCCTTACCCTAAAAGGACGGCGTGATCTGAGGGAAGGGGGAACAGAGAAGCTTAAGTGAGGTGCTGAGCACACGCGGGTCAAATATCATGAGATGGTGTGAAGAAAAAACTCGGACTGGGCCTCTTGGGGCCGGCCGGATAAGGAAAGTTTCGAGATGGACCACGGCAGGCGGCCAATGAGAACGGATGAGGACGGGGGCTCGGCTACCACGCAAGAATTTTCATGGTCATCTTTTCTAGAGGACGCTCCAGAGCAGCATTCTCTTAGCCGCCGTCAACCGCTTAGTTTTTCGTTTTTTGCGGCTGGCGTCATTTTTGCGCCAGAACTTGCTCCAGAGAGACATCGTATGATTATAGGAAGCGGAGCCTTGGCGGTCTACCGAGTGGGCCGGCGGTGCATCGGAAGCGGGCCGGGGCGTTGGGGAACGGTTCTCGGGGTGAGCTCCGGCAGCGCGGTTCCGTTACGTTGATAGTGGACGGCGGCTGCGCGTTTGCGAAGTGAGGGAAGCGAAGTGTATTGGCTACAAGAGGGACTTTGGAGGCAGGAATGTGAGGCCAACCAGACAGATTTAATGGGATTTGTTTACAAGAGATAAGGTGATCTGGAGAGAGAGAGAGAGAGCGTATTCTGGAAGAAGGCAAGAGGCCAAAGCGGAACGTTAGCGCGGGACTGGTGCTATAGATATGGATGTCGTCGCGGACGAGGCCGCGGAAGAGGACGCTGCCGAGCTGCCCAACGAAGGCGGGCAGCGGCTAGGACTAGGCGCGACCTGGGGGGGACGAAAAGTGCTCACTTGTGCCTGCCGCAGGCTGCCGCCGTGAAGCTTACGGTCTTGCTTTTTGAGGGTCTGAGGCCCTTATCGGATCTCTTCCTTCCCAATGCCATGGACCGATGCCGCATTCCCACTGGCCCGGCCGGCCGGCCCCGCAACATGTCGGTGGTGGTGGACCTTGACGGTGCTGCGCAAGGGCAGCCCGAATGAACCATGGCGTGAGAGGCCAATGCGTCATTACCGGAGCTGGTGCTGGGGAGTCGGCCACTCTCGAGCTTCACTGTCGCCTTGCTTGCGTCTCTTCCCCGGACTAAAGCAAGGCATGGAGGCCTGATGAGCGTGTCCGTGTCCCGGTCGAACCAGCTGGCAGCCGGCGTATGGTTCAGAGCTCTGTCGCGGTGGGACAGGCGCTGGGTGAGCTGCATCAGTAGCCGCCAATAACCAGGCTAGTTTCACGCATGATCGAGCGCCCTGATTATCGGGGCGCCAGTATTCGCGGGGTGATGATGACGGCATCGCCTGAGGCGGCGCGCCATTGCTGATGATGACCTTGAAAGCATGCGTGTAAAGTTGGCAGCTGCTTGGACTGAAACATGTCGGGTGCACGGCCATGGTGCGACAATGAATCTGTGGTTGACCGTTTAATGACAAGTCAGCCGCTGGTAAGAGACAACAAACCGGTCAGGTTGGGCTTGCAAGTCTGGCCGTCAAGTTCGTATCCGGTGGACGGCTCGTCATGATGCAGGACGAAAAGGAAGCACTCGCTGGTTCGTGTCAAGGTAAGGTTTCCCAGCGTTGGTCGGGTTTCAGGTATTTTTGTTCGTGTCAGGTTTCGGTCGAGCCCTAATTGCTGGGCATTATCACTTTGCAAGTTGGGGGGATGCGTGCGTGGGAAACGGGAGAAACCTGGTGCCGACGGCTGAATGCGCGCCGTCAATCGGTGAAGCAGCCGTCGGAATCCCGTATTAGAAAATGCGGGGGGCTCGAGAGCACGAACATATTAGATTGATGGTAAACTAGACGATCTATTTTCAACCTTCTTCTCGATGAGGGGATTGAGAACGAGGGGATTGACAACGAATAGCCCCGCGTTGAAGAATGGGGCACGGACCACTATCGAACGGCTGGCCCCAGGCTGCCGATTCGGATGTAAGGATAATTGTTAGATCATCTATATGCAAGCAAGACTTTGCCCTGAAGATTAAATTGCCAACTTGGCAGTATACGGACTATACATCCGTCTATATCCGTGGCCCGGCCAAGCCTCGCTTAAGTGTAGCTATATATGATACGAGGACCCTGGATTGCAACGGCGCGATCCAAGGATATATCACATCCACACTGTGGCAAATCCTGTCATGCCGGCATCGTCCTTGCTTCAAATTTGGAGTGCATCGCATCAGTACAGAGTATCAAGCGTCGAGCGGGAGGTTTATATCACGAGTAATTGTGCAAGGTCTGCAGTGAAGCCGCAAACACTTGTTCGTGGCCTCGGCCTGGCGCACTACTCCAAGTGGCTCGGCTCGGCATCACATGTGGATGTGCGGTACACGGTACATTTGCGTGGGATTTTGGTTTGTAGACAGAGTACAAACGAGGCCTTTATGAGGCTTTAACGAGATGGCCGATGGCCGAAACCGCAAATCACGGCCCACTGTGGATGGGTTGGACTTTTTTTTGACGGTCTCGACTGGGGCGGAATGGGGGTCGTGATGGGGGCACGCGGGTTACTGATTGATAAGAGAAAGGCTCCATCCCACCCACCCAAGGCGCGCCTAGTGCACTTTTGCATGGCGTTCTTCGGCGAGCCGTCGTTTTAAAAAGCCTCGCACGCGTCCGGCTGGAAACGTGGCCGATGACGGAAAGAATTGCTAGTGCCATTGGGTGGAGATGGCATCCCCTTTGAGGTCTTGGACCGAAATCATTTGGGGGGGGGAGGCTGTCGCCTGCCTTGGTAGATGAGGCCGCGGGCATCATCGATTTGGGTTCGATTGCCAACAACGAAAAGGCTATTGTCGGGTATGCCGAGTTATTACGGGAGATTGGGGTCGGGGGGCTTGCGACAGCCAGGGTCGGATTTCGATGGACGGGCAAGGTTTCCCCATGCAGGCTAAGAGCAGGCAACCCGAAAAAGCGCAGCCCTGTGAATAAGAGTAAGAGTACGAGCGCGCAAGGAATTCGGGAACATCGCAATCGCGCCCGTCGGTGCCCGTGCAGCGCGGCAGCAGGCAGCATGTACATGTCTGGACGCAGCAGGCATGGGCATGGGCATGGGGAGGGGGGCGCCGGCCCGGTAGTCGATATTGCAACACTGTGCCAGTTGGAGATGGTGACGGCCAAGAAGGCTAGTGTGTGCCAGAAGACGGGGGAACAACTCCAGGGCCTGAGCATGCGGCGCAAAGTTTGTGCCGACGGATAGATCCTTGCCTTGCCTGGTCTGGCTGGCTGTGTCGCCGAGCGTCACCTTGCAATGTGAAGCTGTCATGTCTACCTGTGCGGCGGAACCACAGCTGCCACAGGACGGCGGTGCAGAAGGAAATGTGGGGCGCGACCAGGTCACGGCAGTGCGGCTGCTGGGGAAGAGCTCGGAAAGATGCGCAAGAGAGATCCACTGGGTGCGGATATTACGTGTTGTTTGTGTGCTTGTTAGTGTGTTTGTGTGTGCGTATGTTTGTGTATGTGTGCTGGCTGTTTGTGTGTGTATGTGTGCTGCAACTAGACCAGATGGGATTGTTCATGTTCGTATAGGCTGTATGCTGCCCTAAGGCGATTCATTACTTGCTTGCAACAGACTTTGTGCCGCGAGACTTGGAGGGTGATGTATGTCTGGTCAGGATACGAGAGACGTCGTAAAAAGTCAGACATGGAACTGGAACTAAACACATACACACATACATACACACAACGGGTGAGAGCGAGTGCGCGTTATGGCGTTAACGTGACGGGTGGAAGAAGTCCAGGCTCAATTGGTCATAGTCACATTCTCTTGGTGTTGTGCTCATTTTCCAATTCGTGCTTGTTGGTTGGTTGGGCGTCGCGCAAATCCCTTCCGCCGACGGTTGGTTCAAAGCGACGCCGCTTGTTGGCCTTGGGTTGTCAAGATAATTTACAGTAGCATTTTGGTGTAATGACCCATGCCGCCTCGTTGCATACGCCCCAGGGATACCACGTGCCCGCCCTTTTGCATTCCACCGCTCCCATATGGCGGCGCAAAGGAATAGGCGGTGGTTGCAGTTCTGCGCTGGCTGTTGGCCGTATTCCGCTGCCATGGATGCAACCTGAAGCCAGAACAATAGTCACCGACCCCCATTCACCATGACGCCCATTCCTTTGAATTCCGCGGGTGTGGCGTAGGAGCATCAATCTGCATTGGACCCCAACGGATCCTGTCAACCAGCCCGCCCGCCTTCTCAACCAAGCCAGACTAGCCCCTGGTCTACCGTTAGCATCCCGAGAAGGGACTAGTGCGGAATGGCACTAAGGCTTTTGCCTCCCTGTAACCCACGCTGTCGGGGCACCCACCACCCGCCGACTAAAATGCGCCGTGCTTGGCCACGACACACTATCGGGGGGTGTTCGAATTTGGGTTGATTGGAAACCACCGACGCTCTAACACGCATCGGTGGGTTTTTTTCTTTTCTTATCAAGCTGCCCCGGCGTCGATGAGGGCCGATGAGGGCAGACGAGGGCACCGCCATCGAGCAGGGCGAATCGTATACGTTCTCGAGATGCATCTGAGTCAGCCCGTTGTGAAGTAATGTGACCTTTTTTGGGCAATGTGATGATGCTCTATTCGTCCCTCGGCGGTCCTTTTTTTTTTTGGTCGAAGGAATATCCACCGAAGGTGGGAGGTGATGGAACAAGTACCGTCCTTCGGCTGGATTGAGGCTTTGTTCCACTATTCGGTCGCCGTCCACCGCCACGCACCCTCCACGCCGCACCCAATCCGCGCCCGAGTTGACGCCTCTTCTTGGGGGACCCTGATCTGATGTCGTAGCTGTTGCTGCAATCACAGCGGTGCTGCACCCCAGCACCCTGGCCCGAGAGCGGCAGCGTGGCAGAGGTACCTGCGGTTCTGACGTACCAAGGTGGTAGCCGAACCGGACTGAGGGCCGGCAATTGGCCAAACAGCGTCGTCCACTTGGAGGAGCAGGAGTAGGAGGATGGTTAATTTTTTTTTTTGGCATCGTCTAGTCTACCCACCTGATCATGTAACTGTGCCGCCGTACGGGATAAACTGTCGAGATATGTTTAAAACATACCCCACAGGAGAGGTGCTCAGCGCGTGATGCGCAATCAATCTACCGAATCTCGATCAAAAAAGATGGTGCTCTCTTAATCTCGACACAAACAGCCTATCCCCTTTCCTCACTGATTGTCCCCCGTCACTTGTGCTCCCATCCCAGGCCAGGTCGTGTTTCCTGGTGTCAGACCCGGTCCTTAGCCTTGCCTAGCCTGGAGCTTTAGCTTGGTTGGCACCCATCTGCCTCCACCCACGCTCCCCGCTAAATGTGCCGTATGGGCTACCTGGCCAAGGTACCTGCCGACCACCAGCGCCGCTGTACCTCTGCATGTACCTCTGCCGCTCCCCTGCCCTCCAGGCCCTTGCCTTGGGTTGATATTTCTCTCGACCGGCCCTCCTTCGCTCATCCATAATTGATCCCCAGGACGATCAAATCTTCCCAGGGCCTCTTTTTTTATTTCCCCTATTTCCTTTTCTTTCCTCCCCTCCCCCCCTCCTTCGACCCTTCTTGGCTTCTGCACAGCACAACCTTGCGCGGCATTGCAGACCAGAGAGCAGAGTCCAGCTCAACTCTCGGCCTCCCTCGCTGCGTCCAAATTTCGCCTTTGGCCCTCACCGTCCATTGGCAATTGGTTCGCTAACCTCCCTTGTCTTTCGTCAACCATTCTCTCCGGTTGGCACATTGGCTTTTTGGCATTGTCCGCGCCTCAGCTGCTGCTCTCGCACCACACCATCTTTCTGCGTAGCCCCCGAGCCCCGTGCCTCTGTCGTCCGCCAATTATCGGAGCTCCGCCAACTGCTGCCTCGAAGCCACGCCTCGCGCAACCTTAACCTTCCGGAGCACTTGATCACTGCCCACGTAAGTACTCGTCCTCTCAGCCTCTTTATTCGTCTTATGGCCCTCTTCGTCTACCCCGACCATGACCCTGCCCGCCCTCAGACCTCGCCAATGGCTTCATGAAACCCACCGCTCTTCCCCAGACCCGTCATGATGACCCCGGACTTACAATCGCGCTCAGACCAGGTCCCAAGCGAAGCTCGAGAAGATCAATGTGGTAAACGACGCCCACCGACAAAACCCGCGCATCTAATCGACATCATGTCCTCGCTGCTCCCCCGTCGCTTTCGCGGCGAGACGGCTGCCGCTCCCAGCACCACTCCCTCGTGGGCCTCGAAGCGATTCACTCCGCTCGTCCAGTTCCTCTCTCGCCTCGCCTGCTCTCACCCCATCCACACCGTCGTCACCGTCGCCGTTCTAGCCAGCACCTCGTACGTTGGTCTGCTCCAGGAGAGCTTCTTCAACATCAATGTCGAGAGCACCACTGTTGGCAAGGCCGACTGGTCTTCTCTCGTTGACGGCAGCAGACTTCTCCTCGCCAGCCCCGACAACGCCTGGAAATGGCAGGGCGTTGACCAGGAGGCTGTTGCTGCCCTCCCCAACGCCGACCACCTCGCTCTCCTGACGCTCGTCTTCCCCGACACCCTCTCGACCGACTCTGGCAGCACCGCTCCTCGCTCCCAGCATGTGCCCATTCCCCAGAATCTGTCCATCACCCCTCTGCCGTCCACCGAGAACACCTTCACCGCCTACTCCCAGGAGAGTATCCTCGCCTACGCCCTGCCCTACGCCGAGGGCCCCGAGTTCCTTGCCGCCACCCAGGAGATCCCCAGCGTGGACGCCGAGGAGATTGAGACCCCTCATGGCCGCGAGAAGAAGACATGGATCATGAAGGCCGCCAAGGTCAACACCCGCAACACCATTGTTCAGTGGGCCAAGAACGCCTGGACCGAGTTCCTCGACCTTCTCAAGAACGCCGAGACCCTTGACATTGTCATTATGTTGCTCGGCTACGTTGCCATGCACCTCACTTTTGTGTCTCTGTTCTTGTCCATGCGTCGCCTGGGATCCAAGTTCTGGCTTGGCATTTGCACCCTGTTCTCTTCCATCTTCGCTTTCCTCTTTGCTCTTGCCGTCACCACCAAGCTTGGTGTTCCCATCAGCGTCATTCTGCTCTCTGAGGGTCTGCCTTTCCTTGTCGTGACCATTGGCTTTGAGAAGAACATTGTTCTGACCCGAGCTGTCTTGTCCCACGCTGTTGAGCACCGCAAGGCCCAGATCAAGAGCTCCAAGTCTGGCAAGCGATCTCCTGAGCGCGGCAGCAACGATGGTATCCAGCAAGCCGTCCAGGCTGCTATCCGTGAGAAGGGATTCGAAATCGTCCGCGACTACGCTCTGGAGATTCTCCTCCTTGTTGTTGGTGCCGCATCTGGTGTCCAGGGCGGTCTCCAGCACTTCTGCTTCCTCGCTGCTTGGATTCTTTTCTTTGACTGCATCCTGCTTTTCACCTTCTTCACTGCCATTCTCAGCATCAAGCTCGAGATTAACCGCATCAAGCGTCATGTGGATATGCGCATGGCTCTGGAGGATGATGGTGTCAGCCACCGCGTTGCCGAGAACGTTGCCAAGAGCATTGATGACTGGCCTGGCGTTGACAAGGACACTTCTCTGTTCGGCCGCAAGAGCAGCAGCATTCCCAAGTTCAAGGTTCTCATGGTGCTCGGATTCATCCTCGTCAACATCATCAACCTGTGCTCCATTCCTTTCCGCAACCCTAGCTCTCTCTCCAGCCTTCGCTCCTGGGCCGGCAACCTTGGCGGTGTCGTGTCTCCCTTGACCGTTGATCCCTTCAAGGTTGCCTCTAACGGTCTGGATGCTGTCCTGGCTGCCGCCAAGGCTGCTGGCCGCCCCACCCTGGTCTCTGTCCTGTCCCCCATCAAGTACGAGCTCGAGTACCCTTCTGTCCACTACGCCCTTGGTGCTGGCCTTGATGGTGCAAGCTCGGGCCTGCCCGGCGGATTTAGCCCATTCCACGGATACGGTGTCGGTGGCCGTGTTGTCGGCGGTCTTCTCAAGAGTCTCGAGGACCCTGTGCTGTCTAAGTGGATTGTCGCTGCTCTGGCTCTCAGCGTTGGTCTTAACGGATACCTCTTCAACGTTGCCCGCTGGGGAATCAAGGACCCCAATGTCTCGGAGCAGCCCATTGATCGAAGCGAGTTGGCCCGCGCCCAGCGATTCAACGACACTGGCGCTGCCACTCTCCCTCTCGGCGAGTATGTTCCTCCCACTCCTCAGCAGACTCAGCCTAGCACGCCTGCTGCTACCGATGATGAGGTCGAAATCCTTCAGATGACCAAGGCCCGTCCCTCCTCTGCACCCAACCGCCCCAACGCTGAACTCGAGAAGCTCCTCTCCGAGGGCCGTGCTCCTGAGATGAGTGATGAAGAAGTTGTCTCCCTGTCTATGCGTGGCAAGATCCCTGGTTACGCTCTGGAAAAGACCCTCAAGGACTTCACCCGTGCCGTCAAGATTCGCCGAATCATCATTTCTCGTACCAAGGCTACCTCCCAACTCACCCACGTCCTGGAGCGATCAAAGCTGCCCTACGAGAACTACAACTGGGAGCGTGTCTTCGGTGCTTGCTGTGAGAACGTTATTGGTTACCTGCCTCTTCCCGTTGGTGTTGCCGGACCCCTGGTCATTGACGGACAGAGCTACTTTATCCCCATGGCTACCACTGAAGGTGTTCTGGTTGCCAGTGCCAGCAGAGGTTGCAAGGCCATCAACTCTGGTGGTGGTGCCGTCACTGTCCTCACCGCCGATGGTATGACTCGTGGACCCTGTGTTGCCTTTGAGACTCTGGAGCGTGCTGGTGCTGCCAAGCTTTGGCTTGACTCGGATCACGGTCAGCAGACCATGAAGAAGGCCTTTGACTCGACCAGTCGATTCGCCCGACTCCAGAACATGAAGACTGCCCTCGCCGGAACCAACCTGTACATCCGATTCAAGACGACCACTGGTGATGCCATGGGTATGAACATGATCTCCAAGGGTGTCGAGCACGCCCTCAACGTCATGGTGACCGATGGAGGATTCGACGACATGCAGATCGTGTCTGTTTCTGGTAACTACTGTATCGACAAGAAGCCCGGTGCCCTGAACTGGATCGACGGACGAGGCAAGGGTGTCGTTGCCGAGGCTATTATCCCTGGTGATGTTGTGAGGAGCGTCCTCAAGAGTGACGTCGATGCCCTCGTCGAGCTCAACGTTTCCAAGAACTTGATTGGTTCTGCTATGGCTGGTTCTATCGGTGGTTTCAATGCCCACGCCGCCAACATGGTTGCCGCCATCTTCCTGGCCACCGGTCAGGACCCCGCCCAGGTTGTGGAAAGCGCCAACTGTATCACCATTATGAAGAAGTAAGTTTTCTTAATCCTGTGCTGTTTCCCTGAATATTGCTAACTGGTTATTCCCAGCCTCAACGGAGCCCTCCAGATCTCGGTTTCCATGCCCTCTCTCGAGGTTGGAACTCTGGGTGGTGGTACTATCCTCGAGCCCCAGAGCGCCATGCTTGACATGCTTGGTGTCCGCGGCTCGCACCCCACAAACCCTGGTGACAACTCCCGCCGCTTGGCCCGCATCATTGGTGCTGCTGTCTTGGCTGGTGAGCTGTCCCTGTGCAGTGCTCTGGCTGCCGGTCACCTTGTCCGAGCCCACATGCAGCACAACCGAAGTGCTGCCAACTCACGATCCACCACCCCCGCACCTTCATCGGTGTCGCTGCCTTCACTGGCCATGACCAGCAAGGACCGACCCAGCCCTGCGGCCATTCAGAGATCGAAGAGGTAAAGGAGCTATAAGACATTGACGATCTGGCGGTGTACCCCAGACGTCACAATAGAAATGACAAAAGAAGGAACAATTCAATAGACGGAGCATATCGTCGAAGGGTTTCGGTGGTGGGTTTCAGCATGGAGTTTCGCATTTGGGACGTTCTGAAAAGGAACACGAGTGTAAATAGGTACACACACGATATACACGCAAAGACGAGTGGGAGAGATTTAAGAATCCCACTTTTTAAAAAAATACATTGATAATTATTCGTTAATCATGAGCTTGGCCCTTTTGTTGTAGCCTAATTTCTCAGTCGTGCCACTTCGTCGCCATTGACGGAGATGAAGTTGATGCCGTCCGCCTCCATTCCTCGCTTGCACTCGTCCCACTTGTCCGGCTGGACGGGACGTGTGCCCTCGTTTACAATAAAGGTCCGGTAGCCCTCGCTGAGAGCATCCTCGGCCGTGGCTTTGACGCAGTAGTCTGCAGCGAGGCCAACTACGTATACATCCGTGACACCAGCGTCCTTGAGCCTCTGAGACAAGCCGCTGTCGCTGACGTGGAAGGGGTCGTAGAAGGCCGAGTACATCTCGACAGACGGGTTCTGCCCCTTCTCGATGACGGCGTCGAGGCCGGAGACGTCCAGCTCCGGGACGAGGTCGGCGCCGGGCGAGCCCTGGACGCAGTGGACGGGCCACAGCGTGGTGGTGTAGTTGCGGCTCGAGTCGGTCGGGTGCACGATGACGTGGCTGGACGTGAAGGGCTCGGCCGGCGGGTGGTTCGCGGCGAAGGAGACGTGCTGGGGCGGGTGGAAGTCCTTTGTGGCCAGCTTCAGCGCGAAGGGGAGCGACAGCAGCTCGTTGACGGCGGGGGCGATGGCGCGGCCATCCGGGACGGCGAGCGAGCCGTTCTGCGACGAGAGGGAAATGTTACCATGTGGAGTCGTGAATGAACGGTGCGTTTTCCACCATTGCTGAAGCCCCGAGCCGAGCAGTGAGCGGCAGCTTGGACGGATGCATGCATGCATGCAGCAATTGTGCCTCTCAACTGCAGCCGCCGCTCACACACCCAAGCTGTGGGCGGACAGGCCAGGTCAACAGACTGTACTCACCGGCGGGCAAAAGTCCTCCTGGAAGTCGACGACCAGCAGAGCGGGTCTAAAACTGGGCAACGACGCCATTTCCAACGTCTAATCCGATCGTGTGTAGTCGCTAAAGTGGCCTTGGCAGACCGCCACGTCCAGCGGTAACTTAACTGACTTGAGACAGGCCCAGAGGGCTACCGATAAGCTGATAAGGCCGCATTTTTGCTATCGACCCCGCTGTCGATGGAGGGGCTATACATACAGACACACAGTCTAACTACGTGGTCATCTCCATTGTGCTGCATGAGACTATCCCAGACTCGTTGGATGCTAATGCCTATTGGGTATTCTAGCTGCTATCTTCGCTAATTGAAGTTTATACTGCGCTTGTGCTAGTTGCAGCCTGGATTTGGAGCCTTGTGGGCTGCAGACCTTGAATGATTCGTGTCATAGTACGTCAAGTAAACCGGCAAGACGTTGGCCTACTGAGCCCATATTTGAGATTTGAGACGAATCATTTTTCTGTATGTGCTAATGCAAGTCCCAGATGTCGATCGGTTCTATGTTTTACTACAGGTTTCCACAGTGTCTATCTAGCTTTGCGGGTGTAGAAACCGCCAAGACCATGCATGACACGAAATGTTGCTCGATGTCACAGACAGTCTCAACTGGTAACCCAGCCCAAACACAAACGCGAGCTTCCACACTGAATACCTTGACGGTTGGTTCGCTCACCAATGTGCACGGGAGTGACCAAGGTGTTCACCGAAAGCTCGGGGCCCTGGCTCGGAGATGATGTCGGACGCCCGAATATGTCACTTATGTGAATTGGATCATTTCCGTGTTAGTCCACATTTTTTTGTTCTTCTGTGAGGAAGTCACCTTATGTTGCATCACAGCGATTTGCGTGTCTGTTGTTTCTTGGCCAAACTCGACCAGGTCAGGGTGAAACGAGGAACCCTCAGGAACACAAAGTTTCCTCGCGCTGGATAGCTGTGATGTTTCCACCATCCCGCTTCAGAACAGGGGTTAGACAGAGGAGACTCCCGGTTTTCTGAGGTATATGATCACGGTATAGATGATACAAACTGGCGCAAATCCTACAGTCACAGATAAAGGTCTCGGATTCATGAAATCATAACTTATCATTAATTCTGCTTGTGTAGTAGCTCGAGCACTGTCTCTTTCAACCGCTGGCCCCAACTAGTGCGTGTTCCTAAATAGCCTCTAAAATACGCAGCTGTGAGGGCCTGGTGATGGGGTTAATGGCCTGTCTTTGATCCTTGGCAGCCTCATTTATCCAATCACTTGACGATCCTCAACTGGTCCGGCACATGCTCCATGTAGGCGAACAAGTCCTCAATGGACTCGTACTGCATCATAGTGATGCCCCGTATCATTACCCCATGCTCGTAGCGTTTCTTCCAGAAGGACGTTTTCTTCGCTTGTTGGGCGTTCGCTTCCGCAATATTTATGTTGCGGTCCGTTTCGATATCCTGGGCATTGAAGAGAGTGGCCTCTTTCTTGCTCGGTGCCCTTAATTTCTTGGGCCATTTTATAACGCCATCATAGTCGTGCCCTCCCCCAAACCAGAAAGATCTCGGGCCATGATCTGGCTCCTTGTGAGTGGGTTCCACAGCTTCACCCGTCAGCAGGCAAGTGGCCATGGGAGCTTCGGCAAATGCAACCTGCTTCTTGCGCCTGAGGGTGCTCTTCGTAGGTTTGTTGGGCTTACGGCGCTTTGGGGGAGGTGCTCCTTCAGAACTTTGGCTCGAGTTGACATCCAACTTTCGCTTGGGGCGGCAGACCAACATGTTGACATTAGTAAATCTGGATCAACAATTAATTTCAAATGACAGTAGATAGTTCTATTCATCAAGTAGTATGATTGACCGTGGCTCAGCACGAAAATGCATCGTCGTGCGCGAGGGAGATAGTGGGTCTCGCACATGCTTTAATAGTGCCACAGGCAGGGCAAACAAGAGAGAATGGGGACGAGTGTTCTCATAATAATGGCACTTTCCTTTGACTGTTCTAAGGTTTTCTTTGTTTCTGCATGGTTGTTCTTACTTGAAAGGTATTGTTATTGTCGCATCTGAAAGAACATGCTACTTAGCTCTGAACAGAACATGATGAAAAGACGGCCTCGAATAGTACCCGTCGATAGTATGTGAAACCAAAAGCGACACCTGTTCCCATCCAACTGTCCTAGATATTTGGATCGTGTCATCTAGTCATCCGTAGCTAATTCCTCCTTGAACGGAGCTTGAAGAGCATCGCGTTGTTTACACTTCACGATGATGCCACTCTGGCGCGGAAAGATGCTGTTGTGGATAGTCCACTCCTTGCTGGGGTCGGCAAGTTCCCAATCAAAAAATGCAATCAGAGTTGCCACCGACTTGTACACTTCCATCATACCCAGGTTCATGCCAATGCACCTTCGGCTGCCACCTCCAAAAGAGAGATCGCCGTTGTTCATCAGCCTGAGGCGGTCGGCAAAGTTCTCGTCCGTCTCGTTGTCGTCCTGGAGCCAGCGCTCCGGGCGGAAATCCTCGGCATCCTCGCCCCAGACAGACTTGTTTCTGTGGAGAATATATGCGTTGAAGCCCACAGCAGTGCCCTCGGGAACTACAGACCCGTCGGGCAGAGTGAGTCCGCCCTTGGGCACGTATCGCTCTTGAGCAAAGCAGTTGCCGGGATAGAGGCGCAGACATTCGCGAACAACGGCCTCGAGGTACGGGATTGATCTTGCTTCGGCATACGGCACAGGGATTTGCGAGAAATTGGCCGACAGAATGTCGTGCGTGAGTCGCTTCCATACTCGGGGATGCTTGAGAGTCAGATAAAAGACGGACTTCAGACTCACAGCGGTGGTGTCTGCTCCGGCTGCAAGATTGACCAACAAATAGCCCAAGAGTGTCGGATCATCCACAACATCGGGGTAGGCCTGCTTAGCTTCGAGATAACGATCCATGAAGTCAGGCTTGGCGGGATTGTGGCCATCCTTACCAGTAACGCGTGCCATCAAGTGCCCAAGGCCAACTTGGGTGACATTGCCATAAGCTGGGGGGCCGATTCGGTAAATTGGGTTCTTGTCAAAGAATTTGTCCAACTTGGGCTGCATTCCGATCAAGACTAAGTAGTCCATGGCCTTCTCAGATGTTGACAGGGTACCGTCAAAATCGTGACCCTGTTCCAAGTATCCGATGCGTTTACTCCACGTGCTCTTTGCCACGACATCCCAGGCATCTTTGGTCCGGTCAGTGGCCAACTTGCTGTCAAAAATGTTCATTCACTTACAGAACATGGCCCATTCGCCGAAATTGAAGTCCTTTCCCATCTCCTTTCCCCCAGAGAATGAATCGTTAATTCTTTTCACGAAAAATGCAAGCACGCTGTCAATGTGCGGTTCCATCACAGCAACGCCGCTAGTCGTCCAGTATTTAGAAATTGGCCTTTTGATCCGGGCGTGGGCGTGAGGATCACACTCGCTGAATATGTTGTAGTAAATCTTGTTGTCGACTTTGACCCCGGATACACCGTGCCACTCTGTCTATGCAAAAGATTTAGCGACCGAAAAAGACAGATCAGGATTAGAGTCTACCTTGCGCCATTCGCCCCGAGTATCGAAGCATGTTTTGATCAAGGAAGGGCAATCAAGGTCGACGTAATTGGGGCCCATTCGCACCACAGGTCCATACTTGTCATGAAGGCGTTTCGTGACAAGATGCATCGACCCACCATAGGAATGGTACATTCGCCAATAATTGGTGGCAGCTAGGCATGTCAACTTAGCCTTTGAGATAGATTATAAGTTTAATAACCTACATGCGAGCAAAGGTCCGGGGTACTTTCGAAGTGGAGATGTGAATAGAGGCACAAGATACCACAAGAGGAGGCTGCCGAGGGAAACGCCGAGGAACACAACAATGGGGTTCCCCATCATGAGGGCCGGGAAGCCCGAGATCTGATCCCGCACCAGGTGCTCCATAGAGGCTGTTTGGGGTAAACTCTATGAGAAGTAATGGGAAAAGAAAGTCCGCTGTGGGATCAAGGCGAAGAAAGAAGTAAATAGACGCGTTGTCCTTGCCCGATGACCAACCCGGGATGGGCCGCGGTAACAACGCAAGCGACGGCGCATGCCATTCTTGAATCGAGATTCACGGCCTAATACCCATGCTATTTTTCCAGAAGTAGAAATCGCCCTTCTTCCCCTGCGTGGGTTTGGGCCGGCGGGGTTGGAGCGAGAGTCGTTGCCTCAACGGCGTTTGGATACCACGTCGAAGGGGGTCAAGGCGCTATCTAGGGGGCTCTTGAAGCAAGGATTGCGCTCGACGCATCATGGAGCATCTAACCACTTGGGTCATCGGCCTGGTGACATCGAGCATGGGTCCGGCACGGGCTAATTGACTACAATTCGGCAATGACCCGATAATCGGGTTTAGGCAATTTATAATTGGGTGCTGACAGGGCTGTTGATGACGTTTTTCTGGTTCGGCATCCAGCCAGGCCTTGAGAAAGGATTCCCAATCAATTTGCCTCAGACTTGGATAAGAGTAGGTTTCGCACACATTGCGAGGCAAGGTTAAGATGTGTTGACAAGCATAGAAGGAGGAAGGAAAAGAGAGAATGTTCCGTTTAATTGCTACCCTATGCCCAAAGGCCAAGGAAATTACTCCACCTTGAGGAGAAACCTTGCTGTTCTCCAAAGATCCAATTTAAGGGTCCTTCACTTTCTCTTCTAGTCTTGACGAATGTCAGATCACCGCCCAGTGATTGGGGATACTCGGCACGTGCGTGCCGTTTTATGCGGTCAAGAATAACGGCTCAGTCCTAGTTCCGGCGAGATGTAGTCCTCCTACCCACCACGGCTGAACACCCCCCTGCTCCTGGTCCCCACATTCAACGAAAAAGTCTGTCGCAAGAAACATAAGCAACGACAAAAGCACTTTTACAACCCCACAGATGCGATCACATGCGATCACAAAATGCACACCGAGAGGATTGAAATATTCTGAAACTGGGAGACTAAATCCAGAAAGGCCAGAAGATTTGGCTTAAGCTCAATGGCTGCGTCTTCTCATCTCAAAGACCGGGTCTGTCCCCAAGTCTTGAGGGAGGTTGTCAAGCGGCTAATCCAGACACGAATGTCACTTAATATAGCAGACAATGAACTCTCCACAGAAAGTTGCCTGAATAAACCACCCAGCGCCTCATATTACTCGGGTCCAGATCTGAAAATACGGATGATTACAAAGACGTCATAGCTCCTTGCTAACTAATTCCTCCCTCTATGTTCCTTTGCTTAAACAATTTTTTCAGACACGAGATTACATCATTGGTAGTAATGTTCAATCTATTCTCATAATGAGAATATGCAGTGCCTCCATGTCCAGTATTGGAGAAATCCTTGCGGTAGACATCGGCCGTGATCATGGTGGCCAGTGTCTTCACATCCCGGGCGTTTGACCACCCTGGTGTCATTGCCAGCTTCCCTAGCAGTCTCAATACTGTTTTCCTGGCTTCGCCAGTTGCTCTGGGGTCGTCCTGGATAGAGATGCCTTCCTTGTGTATCAAGTTGATGAGGTGCTCCTCGCAGTGGTAGGGGCTCATGGGCTGGAATGTGACGTCGGTTGCAAATCGCCCGCGTAATCCAGGATTTGCCTCCATGAACGCGTCCATGTAGCTATCATATCCTGCCAGTACGATGATGATCTTTTTGAGATATCGTGGCTTCGTCATACAGTCGACCAATTCTCCTATGGCTTCCTGCTCGTACTTCCCACCTTGGGCGGGTCTACTTTCCCCTCCCAGTCGGTAGGCTTCATCGATAAACAGTACCTTTCCAAGGGCGCGATCAAGAAGAGTCTTAACTTTTGGACCCGTTTGGCCCATGTACTCGCCGATAAGATTGCTTGCCGAACACTCAATAACTTCATTGGTTGAGAGGAAGCCCATGTCGTAAAAGATTTGACCCATGATGCGAGCTGTGTGCGTTTTTCCTGTTCCCGGAGGACCTTTGAAGACAAAGGTGAACGGGATGCTCTCACGTGGATCCTTGCCCATGCAGCGCATGTTGGTCGCGATGCGCTGGTAATCCTGCAACTGATTGATAACTGGATCAAACCCAACTAATCCTTGAAATAGACCGGCGCACTTTTGACTTGCCCATACGCCTCGGTCCCATTCTGGGTCAAAATCTCCTTTCTCAAGAATTACAGTATGGGAGTGGTCATGAACCTGCTCGTTTTCTGTAAGACCATTTTGAATGGTTTGCGACTTTCCAATCGAGAGATTTCCCGTAGGGTTATTCTTGTCATGCGATCCATGCCCATGAGTTTTCGAAGTTCTTTCCCGGAAACGGGCCTTGGCTTGATCCAGCAAATTCTGGACGTCGCCTCCATTTCCGAAGTTGGGGCGATCTCGCATACGACGAAGCACTTCGGCAGCAACGTCCATGGCTGGTTTCTTGGCCACAATCTCCTCCTTGGCCATTTTAAATCGCAAAATGCTGCTCAATTGTTCATCGTCATAGTCTTTGAAATAGAACGCATCTTCAAGCGGGAAGCGCCTTCGGAGCCCTGGGTTGACCTTCTGGAGCATGGACTCCATCAAGTCCTGATATCCGATGAGAATGACACACCTGTCTTCGCCAGGTGTGTTGTGGATGTTCGAGACGAGTGTGTCAATACATCCAATTTTATATTCGTCCGTATCATGATGTGCTCCACTTCCAGTGTCGTGGTAGAACATGTAGGCATCGTCAATAATGAGCACTTTGCCTTTGCTTGATTCCAGTATCGCGTTTGTATTGGCCTCTGAATCGCCAAGATACTGCCCGATAAAGTCCCCAGGCGTTTTGATGATCACTTCATTAGATGATAGCAGACCAATGTCCCCCAGGATTTGCCCATAAAGCTTTGCTACTGTCGTCTTCCCGGTCCCTGGAGGGCCCAAGAATACTCGGTTCAACGACACTTGGAGTGGCTCTTTGCCGTTAATTTCACGATGATGATTCTCCGTTGTGATATTGACTAAGTTGTTGATGGCTCTCTTAACATCCTCGAGACCAGTCATCTTTTCCAGTTCTTTCCAAGCATCGCTTCGAGACTGAATGTTGGCAGGTTGGTTGCCTAAAATATCCTCAATTGTAAGCCAAGAAGAATTGTTATTATCCTGATCCTTATTTTCGGTACTTTCAGCTGTGTTTAACGGAGTCGATATATGTTCTGTTTCGGTCATATTTTTATGATCATTCAGATTCGGCAGGCTGGCCTTCTTATCATTGTCAGCCTGGTGAATCTTAGGCTGCAAGTTCTCATGTTCATGTACAGCTTTATCGTTGGCTTTGGGAATCTCCACATTATTCCCTTCTGCACTGTTGTTGTCCGCAAGGTTGGTGAAAACTTTCGGGCGCAAGTCTTTTCCGAAAAATAACATGAATAGAAGAATGATCAAGACGTTGAAGAGCACATTTCGGTCAAGATCTTTGTTATGACCTCCGGCGAATTCTCCCAACATCTGAGCATTGTTTTTCAAATCCTGAATTTCCCTATGCCGGGTTCTCTTCTTCTCTTCATCCAGTCGAGTGGAATGACGCTCAAGAATCTTCTCAAAAGCTGATATCAGGTCATACACATTTCCAAAGTTTTTCGAGTTGCGGCCTCTGCCTACTCGTTTAGCAGCAATCAGGGGGGCGGGGCTTTCATCGCCACCAGCAACTTTCAAAGAATTATGATGGATAAGCCTGAGTAACATGAGACGTAGTTCCTCATCCAAAAGGTCTTTTAGTTGCAATCTTCGCCCAAACTGCCATCGACCACGAGGAGAGCCACCAAGGAATCGCGTTATGCTGTCAGAAGTACCTGAGATAACGACTACTAACTTATGTGCATGCCGATCAAGGAGATCTAATACTTTCGGTATGTCATCCTCATCTAAGTGTTCGATGGAGTCGATAAAAAGAAACTATGCACAAGCGGTGAGCCAATTGTGAAAATAGACCTTGAATATCTTTGAGCAATTTACCATGATGTCGCTGAGATTGAAGCCGAGAGTGTTCAGATCTAAATTGATGGCTGATAAGTATTTGAATGGAACGTTTCCCTTTTTTGCATCCGACCAGACACCGCATTGGGCGAGAAAGTCAAGATAGAGCGCAGCGAGTGTCCGTTTTCCTGGGGTGACCCTTAGTGAATGTTTCTAATTTTTCTTCGTAAACGATAGGGTGTAGAATCTAGAATTTTGGCAAAGTGCAGATGAGATGGAGATGGAGATGGAGAAATTTGTACCTGTTCCAGGATTACCGATAAGCGCCAAGTTGAGATCCTGCCATCTTAGTCGACCCTTTCGCCGTTGAGCTGTTTCAATATTTGACTTGATCCTTAAAAACTCGGCCTTCACCTCTTCCATACCGACCATTGTCATGAGTTGATCAAGTGCCTTGTTTTTCGCATTGGACTCTCTCTTCTGACGTTCCCATTCCTCTATCACGGGCGATGAGCTTCGATATTTTTCGGGTATGCTATCCCCAAGTTTCGGAAGGAGATTTTTGGCTGGGTTGTGCCATGAGGACCGTGCTTTCGTGGGAAAGAGTTCGCTAGACGTATCGGAGCTTCCACTACTTGATTTATCATCTTCCGAGTCACTACTTTCACAGTCGGAGGAGTCAAATGGATTGTATGGGGACCCTTCTTCTGCCTCTATTTTGCTTGTTCCTGGGTCGCTGTTCTCCGACTCGCTCGATTCAGAGTCGCTTGCATTGGAACTGCCATACCCCGTAGTAGAAGATGATGCACTTCGAGGCGCGACATTGTGTATTTTTGGTGGCCGTCCGCCTGCGTTCCACCCGGGTGGAGGGACTGGCCCTCGTGGACGGCTTGAAGGTTGGATAAATTGATTAAAGGTCGTATTTCCCGGCTTTTTTGGCTTTTTATTTGACGGACCAGATACTCCAGGAATGGTTGGTTGGTTTATGGGCGCTGTGCCTGGGACCGGCCGCATAGGGGGCACATATCCGGGAATGGATTGGGAGGTAGACGTCGGATAAGAAGATCGCTGCTGCAATGGTACTGCCCCGGGAGGATTCGATGCGAAAGAAGGGGGTATGGCCTTGTCGGCTGACGAGAGATGGAACCATTTCCCATTCAGAAATATCATGTTTGAAGATGACGAGAGTTGAGCGGCTGGTTGATATATGTCTTCCTGTACTTTTCTCTGTTCACATTTCGAACACTGAGGTAAAGGAGCAGCTGAACCATGTATACAATGGTGGGTAGAGGAGTGAGATGCATAATTACTCTGCTGATTGTAGGCCTCTGTTTCAATAAAAGGCCCTGAGGGTTTCGGAGTAACTCTAGAGTTTTGAATTGGCCCAGACCCTATGTTTGAGGACTGAATATTGTGGCGAGGTCCGGCGTAGTGATATGGTTGAGGAGCGGATTGACAATTGCACCCGTGACCAGGGTTTGTTGCCGGTGCATTATATCCCGGAACGGGCGCCCCGGAGTTTTGGGGGAAAGGATGGTTTGATCTTGGCATATGGCTGCCTAATATGCCGGTCGGCAATTGAGGGGCAAGTGACGGAGATTCATACGGAACTCCTCTATTCCACCCGTTCTGGGTAGGCATGGTGCCCATATTGTTTTCGAAACCTGCCATTTTCTGGTAGGGTTCAATAGGACGGATGCTTGATCGGCCCTGCTAGTGAATCAGATATACTGCCTGGTTTCTGCCCTGGTAGCACGGGTGAGACGGGATTGATGCATTTGTGTTCAGGAGGAGCCGGCAACAACAGATTGTATGCGATGCAATCGAATAACTTTGTAGCAAGAAGAAGAGTTCGTCCCAAGACGATCATGTCATGAGAATTCGAGGGATTTTAGAACCACGGGTAATCAGTCCCCGATGGACTAATGTGCCCACGCCACGTACGCGACCCAACGCCAAGTTGCCTCGTGGGGGCCATTTTCTTGCATGTGGCTTGTCGGATACGGATGAGGGCTGAGAGTTGGGTGTCCAATGGTCCGATTTCCGTTAGGCTGTTGGAAAGGGTGAAGCGCAATGCAACCTTTGCCGCCATACCAATTCCCAAAACGTGGTAAAATTAGCGAGACTTCTGCGATGCTTACACAACACACAGGAGAGGCCATCGCAGGCCATCACAATGTTGGCCAATAGGGCTGAGGGGAATTATCTCCGATGCGGCTGTCCTGAAACACTTGTGTATATTGCTTTGGAAATTATTTCAACGTCGTTGTCTCAAAGTTATTTCTGCCTAGTGCAACCGATTACGAAAAGGTGATGTCTACGTCGTCCAACATATCGTCCAACATGCAAGCGACACTTCCGACGTCATAGTGGCTTTGTTCTGTTGGTTCTGGAAGATCCATGGCCGCCGTCCCAGTCAGATACGAATTAGCGGTTTCAAATGCTTGGGCACAGAACATGTTTATGGTAGGCGCAGTAATGGCGTGATGGGATGAAGCCGTACCAGCTACGCTTCCGTGATTTTTCTGCTGTGCTAAGGACGAAGTCGACGATCCTTCAGTCATTTGCGGAGTGGAAACAAGTTCTTGTGGGATTTGCACCACGCCCGAGCATGTGACTTGTACTTCTCCAAAATGAGGTAAACATACATGGATCGCAGGCTGGTTTGGGTCTAGTTGATTCCCACCCAAACCGCTCCCACTGTGCCGATTGTATGCGGAGTTTTCAGCTTCTAGCATTCGCCGCAATGCATTGGCACTTTGTTCGTATAACACGTCGCTACATATTTGACTTGCTTCATCCATGTTGTCCAGCGCCTGCTCCACCAACGCACGGTCGCTGAGGCGCTGATGCGCGAGGACGTCAGGTCGTTGGCATGTACAGCGGCTGCTGATGTGCGCAAGTAGAATAGCCACGGTGGCAATGAGGGCAAAGAAGTCAATAGCGCGGCAGTTGAATGCTACCGTCTCCAGTGACCGGAAGGCGATGAACCGAGTCAGAATCTCGCGGCTGGAGTTGACACAAATAGTCTTATTGTAGTCGTATTTACCGTCCAGTGAGGGCCGATGCAAGAAGGGCAAATGCAGTTGGACAATCAGGTGATGGTGGAATAGTTGAGTTGAAAGCTGAATTGCTGCCCAGAATCTCTCGGAAGTGTTCGAGATGCTTGAGAGGTTGGGGGCCGGCCACCAATACTGCGGGAGTGTTCCAGCGGCATTCTGTAACTCGATGTCGATTGTTCGGGTGACTTCTAACTCATAAGCATTCGGGTGATCCTCATTCCGTTTCAGTATCCGAGAAGCTATCACACAATGCATACGCTCCAGCTTCTGAAGAGGGTGTTCGTCTGCCATCAAAGCGACGTCGTTGAGCACTTCAGCACCAACGGAGCCTATGGGTTTGCCCAACAGTAGACACAGTAGTCGTTCCGTGTATAAAATACGAAACCATACTAATTGTGGCTCTGCCCTGTTATCGGGGTCAAGGAACTGCAAGTTAGTGTGGGCGGGGCGGTGCAGGTCAAGCAATTGGGCAATGGAAATTAAACGACGATAGGTTAACCAGGAGCGGCGCAAATTCCCAGCATTGGCATGAAATATCCCTTGCAGCACAAGGCACTCCAAGCCTTCCATTGTTGTTATTAGGTCATCTTCGGCAGGCATCAGCGATACTGCTGCATCAACTAGTCGGGTCACCATTTTCTCGGGCGACATTGATAACAGGTGGATATGCCTCTCATATTGAGGCCGAAGCCCCTGCAGCAGTGTGGCTAGGATCAATAGGTCTTTGGCAATCAGGATCGGGTGTGTGGCTTCCTCAGGCACCTTGGCCAGAGACTCTGGAGCCTTAAAGTTGGAGGAGGATAACTGGTCATAAGGCATCACCATCATCTGGTGAAAAAAGATGGAATCTTGGCTGACCAGATCAAATATGACACGCATGTCAGCTGGTGTTGGCAACGCATCTTGAAGTTGGACATTTAGATGTTTCTGGGCACGTCCACTTTGGACGAGGGGCTTGGGCGAGCCAGGGTGCTGGATGAGAGGTATAAATTGCAGAGAAGGGTTGAAGTTATGCTCAGTTCCAGTAGCGCCTTCATAACTCCTATTCGGATTTGGTGTGCTGGTGGGGTTGTGTGACGGGACGGCGCCAGTCTTCTCGGCGATGAGCCCAAGGATTTGCTCCACGCGCGTGAGTCGGTCGTAGACTGGCTGAAGAGGCACGTTGGACCTGGAGCTCTCTTGCGGAAGGTCCTGACTCACGCAGGTCACTCCTTTTCGCAGGCACTCAGTGCAGGACGAATTACTCTTGTCAAAGGTGCACCGACTCTTGCGCCTCTTGCATTCCCAGCAACTGCGGGTACCCTTTCGAAGATTCCGACGGTTCCGTCCGGCGGTGGAATCAGCGGGTGACGGCTGAGGCTGGGGCTCGATGGGTGTCATTTGGGATTGGCTGTCGCAACGGACAGAGAAGGTATTGATGAAGGAGGAGACATTGAACGTTAAGCACACAGTGGCTCAGTCCAGGGGTGCCCCACTTGTCCTCCGCCGGGATGGCGGAACAGGGCAGTCTGTGCAATCTAATTGGACGCCATTAGTGCCGTCTGAGCGCCTCTATCTTGGATATCGTAGAGTCGCTCAGCTATTAAGGAGTCCGCCGGTCCCCCGAAGTGGTGATTTCTTCTACCATTCTGGACTGTACACTATTTCACCCATCAGGGAAAAGACGGAATTTTAAACCAGCATTGTTGATCCGTTCTAGCAGCTTCTCAAACACCACAAAGCGGGCAAACATCCGTGCACGATGCGTGAGATTGTAAGTCAAAGTTTTCAAACTCAATAAGTGAGACTAACGGTTCTCAGGTTCACCTACAAACTGGCCAATGTGTAAATAGCTCTTATCTTCTCGCCGTGGGTAAGAGATCGGCTGACAATATATCAAGGGCAATCAAATTGGTGCCGCGTTCTGGTATGGGATCTCGCTATACAAAACGAAGTAGAAGAAAAATGTTCGGCTTACAATGTTCGTAGGCAAACCATTCACAGTGAGCACGGGCTTGACAGCAACGGAGTGTACGTTTACAGCTGGCTGAAAAAATTGCTTCACTAACTTGGCCTTCAAGATTTAATGGCACGTCCGATCTTCAACTTGATCGTTTAGGAGTGTATTTTAATGAGGTATGCTGGAGTCTCCCACCTAGTGTGCACGCCTAACACAGAGTGAACATCAGGTTTCCGGCCGTAAATATGTTCCCCGTGCCGTGCTCGTCGACCTTGAGCCGGGCACCATGGATGCAATTCGTTCGGGCGCACTCGGTCAGCTTTTCCGCCCAGATAATTTCGTCTTTGGCCAATCTGGAGCCGGAAACAACTGGGCCAAGGGACATTACACAGAAGGCGCAGAACTCATTGACCAGGTTCTGGACGTTGTTCGCCGTGAAGCTGAAGGATGCGAGTGTCTCCAAGGCTTCCAAATAACCCACTCCCTGGGGGGTGGAACTGGTGCTGGCATGGGCACTCTTTTGATCTCCAAGATCAGAGAGGAATTTCCAGACCGCATGATGGCTACCTTTTCTGTCTTGCCCTCACCGAGTGTCTCCGAAGTCGTTGTCGAGCCTTACAATGCCACTCTTTCAGTACACCAGCTAGTGGAAAGTTCTGATGCGACTTTCAGTATTGACAATGAGGCGTTGTATGATATTTGCAAGCGAACATTGAAGCTAACCAATCCTTCATACGGCGATTTAAACCATCTGGTCTCCACCGTCATGTCTGGCCTTACCACATGCCTCCGCTTCCCGGGGCAGCTCAATTCTGATCTACGAAAAATGGCAGTTAATCTAGTCCCCTTTCCCAGGCTTCATTTTTTCTCTGTTGGGTTTGCGCCTTTAACAAGCAGGGACGCTCGGAACTTTCGAGCCATAAGTGTTCAAGAGCTAACTCAACAATTATTTGACCCAAAAAACGCCATGTCGGCTTCTGATTTTCGAAATGGGCGGTTTCTAACATGCTCTGCTATCTTGTAAGCGCCAAGTGATGGCAATGATCAATTGTATTTGCTAATATCAATTAGTCGCGGCAAGGTTGCTATGAAAGAGGTTGAGGATCAAATGTTGAATATCCAGAATAAGAATTCGGCTTATTTCGTTGAGTGGATTCCGAACAACATCCAGACTGCGCTTTGCTCGATCCCCCCACGCGGCCTACCCATATCATCCACCTTCGTTGGAAATTCCACTTCTATACAAGATCTCTTCAAACGAATTGGAGACCAGTTTGCCCGGATGTTTCGACGCAAAGCATTCCTTCATTGGTACACAGGAGAGGGAATGGATGAAATGGAGTTCACCGAAGCCGAGTCAAACATGAATGATCTTGTTGCTGAGTATCAGCAGTACCAAGAAGCCGGCATAGATGACGAGGAAGAGGAGGAATATGAGGAGGAGGAGCCCGCCGAGATTGAGGAATAGTGGGCCAAGTGTTTTGTGTGCACACGCCACTCAAGTTTAGCCCCTGTGGCTTTAGCTATGGAGGTGTGTTTAGTGTTTCCGTTTGTCGAATATAGATATTAAGCCTGAATTGCAAAGGGATGAAAAGCCAAGATGAATTTATAACCATATTTGGCCTATAAAACCTGCTATTTATCCATAGTAGCAAACCCCCTGGTATTTAATTCTCTGGTCGATTCCATGACTCTGCGTATCGTGTCTAAAGAGGGACATCCAGCAGCTTATAAGTGTAAGGCCTATATTTAGATCACCCACTCAACAATAAAAAGGACGAGTATATTAATGAGGTTGTGCAAGTGACAATTCAACCCCACAAACCTTTCAGCTGGATTTGAAACTGTCACCCATGACCCACAAAAACTTAGTCCCCTTCCCACCCCCCATATTTGCTGACACGTTTAATTGAGGTCGGACGATGGATCTGTCGTGTTACAGGTCCAAAGTTGTAGCGCCGCTCTTATCTAATCCTGAAGCCCTAGTAATTCGGTCTGAAAATTGCCGGGGTGCAACATTGTGGCTGAGAACGCCCACCCCTCATGCACCCGGCGACGAGCTAACATCGAATTGAAACGAGGGCGGACGAATAAGACATCTGAGGCTCAAGCCAACGGCACTACTTCCGGATCACGAAAAAGTCGAGACCACAATCTAACTTCCGGTAGGCAGTCACCCCCGCCTGGAAAAATTCTCATCAGATCAACGCACCATCACCAACTCACAACTCTGATCGCTCTCTCCGACCAAAATGCCTGGATTTGATCCGCAGAGAGATATTCCAGATCTCAGCGGCAAGGTTTGCCTTGTCACGGGTGGAAATTCTGGTCTGGGTGAAGCAACCGTTGCTGCGCTTGTACAACACAACCCTCAGAAACTCTACCTCGCGGCCCGTTCTCGTGTTCGGGCTGAGGAGGCCATTGAGCGTATCAAGGCGGCCGCCCCGAATGTCAATTCTACCACTATCGACATTCTCGATCTTGACCTAGGATCGTTCGAGTCGATCAAAGCGGCAGCAGCTCGAGTCAATGCCGAAGTAGATCGACTGGACATTCTTCAACTCAACGCCGGTGTCGGCGCCATCCCCCCGGCCACTACCGAAGAGGGCTATGAGGTGCATTTTGGGACCAACTACCTGGGGCATGCTTTATTTACCCAGCTGTTGATGCCTAAGCTTCTGAAGACGTCGGAGCTTCCTGATGCAGACGTCAGAATTGTATCTATGTCATCTATTTTTCATTGGGTCTTCGGCTTCAGACATGGAATCGTCTTTGATGAGCTCAAAACAAACATGGCAAACCGAGGAGGCCTTTCGCTGTATGGTCAAACCAATCTTTGCAAAGCCCTATTCGCACATGAGCTCGCAAAGAAGTTCCCCCAGATCACTTCAGTATCCGTCCACCCAGGATTTGTTAAAAGCGAAATCTGGAAAGGCAAAAAGGCCTATTTGTCGCTTTTCATGACGATTGTGAACTTTTTCATCAACATTTTTGGTGTTTCCAACCCCGAAGGTGCAAAGACCCAGCTCTGGGCTAGCTTTAGCAAGGACATAAAGAATGGAAGCTACTATGAGCCTATTGGTGTACCCGGGAGAGAAAGCAAGAAAGCCAGAGATGATCAGCTCTCTGCCAAGCTTTGGGATTGGTCTGAGAACGAGCTTGAATCCCATGGCGCTCCAGGATGGAATCTGAGTGCGTGAGACCAGTGATGTAGGCAACGGGCGGTGAGGTGGAACCAGGACTGGTATTTATGATACCAAATAATTCCCTTTCGCTTAACCATGGCTACACTCGTCAAGTGACCAATAATGATTGAGACTCGAGAAAATAGCACGGAACAACAAGAGAGGAATCTGGCTGCGCATTTACAGTGGATCTAAATGCAGGCTAGGGTCTTTGGTCGCCGGCATACTTGGCGTCAGCTTACAACTGAGCATGGGTAGACCTAGTTAGTCCTGCACTAGACCCGAAAATGGACCAGTTACGATCGGCATACCATTCTTCAGCAGGAGCGACTTTTGTTCGCCTCCAAGGTGCCTCTCAGCCCTACCACGTTGCTGTAAGCGCCAGCCGTCAGCCACCTTGTTCGGCCCATGGCTGTACATGCCATTTTTAGACCAAGCACCAGAGTGGATTCTATTTAGTAAACTGCGCAGTCCCATTACAAACATGCCTGGAGCCGAAAAATATGGCTCCGACGGGACTAGGTCTGCCGGGTTACCGATTTCACAGCCCCAGCATTACTCATGGGCAGCGATCAGGCTCGGCTGATGTGGGCGGAAAGTCGGAGGCGGGTTGGCGATGGTGCCTGGGGCTAGTTGCAGCATGCATCTATATCTTGTCCTAGTTCCCGGCAAGCGTTGTTTTTGCCTATTGTGCTTTCTGGGAACATTCTTCTTGGTGACCTATCGGACTCACCATCATGTATCTCTCCCTTTCCTTCTTGGCCCTCTCGGGCCTGGCTTCTGCCATACTTCCACACCCTCAAGGGCTGATGACGCGCTCACAAATTCCTCCGCCTTCATTAAATTTCAAGCGAGACCTCCTAGAGCGCGATACTGCACCATGCATGGTGCTATCGGAAGCGTACAAGGCCGCCAATATCACCGAAGGAGCACCCACCGTGGTAGACGTGCCCCCATCAGTGGGAATTGCGTGTCTCAAGTCAATTCCCGTGGACAAGGAGCGCGACATTGCCCTTATCGAGTGGCTGATTCCTTACGTCCAGTTTCAGACCACAATCGATGTGCTTGCTAACCCACCCGATGAATACCTCTCTGCAGGAGTGGATGTTTTGGGCGGACTAAAGAAGATTAAGGCTACCCTAGAGAAAAACGGATATGCCTCCCAATACGATGTCATGACAGATATTCGTTCAGTTGTATGGAATCCCAAAAGACAGAGTGAAGCGGGGATAACTCGACTGACTATTCTTTTTAGTTTGTTGCTAGTCATGACAACCATTTCCACTATTTCGCTCCGATCTTCAACATTTTCGATTATGTTCGACCCGACCTGCAGTTCTTCTCCATCTCCAAAGATGGTCTCCGAAAGCCCGAGATCTTTATGACATCAGACGTTGCCCGCGGTAATAAGGGCAAGCTCGACTATTTCCCATCGGCGGTTTCCAGCGTCGACGGCACCCCCGTCAACAAATGGCTCCAAAACAATGCCGAAAACAGCATTGCCAGCTGCCAAGATCCCGATGCCAGGTTCAATTCTCAGATCGCCGGTCTCCCACGACTTCTAAACGGGGGCGGTGATATCACGAGCACGCAGTTCGAGATTCCCGATACGCACATCATCAAGTTCAGAAATGGAAGCAAGCTTGAATTGACGAACCGAGTGCGAATTTATGCGACTTCGGACTTTTCGAACATCACGTGCGGGGAGGATTTGCACAAGGAATTTGAGCTTCCAGTTAACGCCACAAAGACTGCGAAATTGAAGGTGAGAGCGGCCAATGCTACAAGCTCTGGCACGCCAACGGCAACGGCAACGTCAACACCAACCTCGGCTACTGTTCCAGGGTACCCCTACCCTGTAATTAAGGGTCCATTGGACTCAATCTCAGGCTACTTTCTCAACGACACGGGATATACAGATGTCGCTGTCCTGAGCATTCTAAACTTTGAGCCAAGCTCAACGCCAGACGACTTTAACAGCACCGAATGGATGCTGGAGAGCATGGATGTAGTGTCGACCTTCTTGAAGAAGGCCGTGAAGGACAAGCGTGAGAAGCTTGTCATTGACCTGTCTGGCAATGGCGGAGGACTTATCCTCTTAGCAAACGCCGTATATCGCATTTTATTCCCCGATGGAAAGTTTGATGCCTTTGAACGTTACCGTGCGACACCGTTTTTCAAGGTTTCCTCGGAAGTGGCTTATGAAGCTCTCGTCGGCACTCTTTACTATGACGGACCTTTCAACACTAAAGGAAAGAATATCACAACTGGAAAGGAATGGTTCGGACCTTACGAGGCCAAAGGCAACCAGAATGTCACGTCGGCTGCTCTTGACAAGGCTTCCAACTACTTTGAACCATTGGTTACTGAATACTTTGCTGACCTCAAGGAGGATTCGCCTTTCATGAAAAAGGCGCTGTTCAAGCCCGAGAACATTCTAATCGTTACCGACGGCGTCTGTGGATCTTCCTGCACAATTCTCACTGGTCTTCTCACCCGAAACTATGGCGTCCGGACTCTGGCCCTGGGTGGTCGTCCTGCGCACCAAGCTATGCAGGCTATGGGCGGCGTCAAGGGAACATTGCAGTTGCCAAAGTCGACCCTCATGAGTTATGAAAGTGGCATCAGAGAGAGCCTGGAAGATGACCGCAAGGGTTACGCGACCTACAACGCCTCTGCCTCCCAATTCCCGAGCAAGAACCCGCCCCTCAGAGAGACTGGCATTGGTATCGCGGTGAATGGCCTGAACAGCTACCGAGGAAACGACGTTGATGGATACCCCGTCCATTTCCAATACCAGGCGGCCAACTGCCGCCTTTTCTATACACAAAAGATGGCAGCCAAGATGCCCGTGGCTTGGAGGAGGGCTGCTGGAGCGGCATGGAAGGGTGAGAAGTGTGTTCCCGGGTCATCGACTGGCAAGGGGAACACAATCGGCGACGGCCTGGTCCCGTTCAATCGGGCAGTACGCAGCCAGGCTCAGCCTGTAAAAGGCCCTGGCAGTCTCTAAGCAGTTCCAATTCTAGTATTATATAACACTTTATAGATCGTAAATACCCAAATATGAGTTAACGCATTAGCCTATCCTGAATTTACTTCTTCACCATGTTATGTTAATGTCAGAGAATAACTTGAATAAACTTAATTTTGAAAATAGCCATGACGTTCATTGAGTCCCTACTATCTGATTACACTTCGAACCGATAAAAGATGACGCATGGTCCTGCTCTTTCATCTGGAAGATGCTGGTTCCTCCGAGTTTAAACCACACTGTTCCGGGCCCAACTCCATAAATCCGCAGTTAGTAAGTTTTGATATCATTTCCTCCCACTGTACCTCGGTTTCCTCACGCCAATTCCGTGAGCGAAATGTGGAAAATTTGTTCGAAATATCCTCTCGCCCCTTATTTGTCACCAGAATCAACTCTCTTCCATATTCATAAACTGCAACATTGCTATTCCATTTGAAGTTTGCCCAATAAACACGAGGGTCAAAATCCTGGAAGAATATCCGGATTCCGCCGCCATTCTGATTGGAAGTAATTCTCTGCGTAGAACTGCCTTGTGGCTGTGTGATGCCAGATGCCGACATGCATAACTTATACCAGTAATGCAGTCCATCATTGTGGCGGTCAAATCCCTCTTTCTTTTCATAGAGATCTCTCAGCGCGTTGGCAAATTCCTTGAATGCCCGAAGTTGAGTGGAGTTAATCGCTTGATAGGCCGCAAGCAACTCAATCTTCTCATCAAACATTTCTAACGCCTCGCCTTCGAATTCCTCCTTCCAGACGGCTTTGTCATCGAACAGAAACTCGAATGCACTTGCTAAAAACTTTCCAAGATGAAGGGGCACAAGTATGTCATGTCCTAGGCCGAGATACCAGTAGAGAAACATCTCTAGAAGCTGAGGGGGACAGTGCATCAAGAGAGCTACTTCGATCACTTCTTGAGGTCTGTCCCGTTTCTGGCTCTCAAACAATTTGTCTGGGGAAAAGATTGCTATAAAAGGACACGGGTCGTAGCTCAGAGGCATTTGGGCACCCCTTTCGTAAGCCGAAACGGCCATATAGCTAATTGCGTCGACACCATCCCTGTCCCAAGTGTGAGTACTCAGCGACCACAATATCGGGCCCAAAGTTGGAAAGTTGTCGTCGAAACTGGCGTCCCCATCTTTCATATTAGGGTCGGCTCCGTTGTCTAGAAGCCATTCAAACACCGTGCAGCATTCATTTGCTGTAATTTCCCCGATTTTTAATTCGAAAAGAAGACGAGAGATCGGTCGCGAACCTGACTGTAGGTAGATGGTATGGTCTCCTCCGACCGCCTTCACACGGTTTTTTGACCAGTCAAAATTGACTGGAGTTCCTTTGAACTGATTGCATCGTTTTATCCATTCCAGGTTGGCGCTTCCAACTGCTGCGCAAAAGTAATTGTAATTTGAGCGCTGGTGGAATAGAGGCCAGCAGAGTTCGGCAAATAATTTTGATGTTTGAGCCAGACTCTTGAGGTCTTTCAGTGTCAAAATTGACTCTAGTTTGAAAATCTGCAGAATGATCTCATTGGGCAGCTTGAGAATTCTCCTGCTGGGTTCGCCTTCGACGGTCTCTGGCTGATTTAGTTCCATTATGACGATCGGAGTCATGGAAATGTCTGGTAGAAAAATCCGGTTATAGAATTGCAAAATGGCCACTAGTTATAATAGACTGATGCTCATTTGTTCATTGAACAAATGAAAATGTGTCCAGGTTGAAGATCGTTTCATGTGACTGAAAACCATGTCGCCTTTGTCCACATGTTCTTTATTACTTGTTATTCACGCATTGTAATTAGATTTCTTTCTCACCATTGTTTATATGTCTGCTGGGAAGTTCGGGGAATTAAGAGTTCACTACGAAAACTTGGCGGTCTTATTTGGCGGATGCTTTGTTGCGTTATGTCCCGTCGTGTCGCTCGCCTCGGACCATACCAGCTGACAACAGTCTGTTCTGGCGGTTGCTCTCTTTGTTGCATTGATAATATCACAAGCCATTCCTAATATGGAATAGGGGATGGTACAGAGGCAGTTCGATCACATTGCTACAAGCTATCCGAAATTCGGGACTACGCCCAGAGTTTCTTGGGCACACCCATCCCATGGATGGTATTGGCGAAGAGGTAACAGTTCTATGCTAGAAGGTCAGAAACAAAATCTTAGGGAGTCTAATTATTTCTACAACGCTTCCTCCTTGAAATCACCAAACAACCTCACAAAGATCAGCTCTTGGGCGGCCTTGAACACCGCTGTGCCAAACGAGTCGAAGCTGCATGTACCCTTCTCTTGTTTGCCACATGTTTTACTAGTACAGTGCAAAGAGGTTCGTGCAGAAACTGATAGAATTAAAAAGTGCTTTATCCTCTTAGTTTTATTCATCCTCCCCCGAATTGTACATTTTCTCACCAGCTTTCTCTGACGCACACGCGAGGCGCGTCAACACCGTTCTACTTCTTTTCAGGAAGTTGAACTATCTGTGCACAGTTTTAACAATTCAATATCGCCGCAAATTTCGCCCAAGTCTCATCCACAACCGCGCTCCTGGCAACCTCTGCGGCTTCCTTCGTGTGTTCACGCTTGCCTATTCTCGACAGTACGCGCAGCCATCACAACCCCCGCGTGTGCTTAATTGCTGAACATTTTCCTCCAGATGCCTCCTCCTGCTACTGATAGCCCCAGCATAAATGCGGCCTCACGAAACGTCAAGTGTTACGCTTGTGGTAAGTTGGAGCACAAAGCTAGAGAATGCCGAACCCAACAGCAAAGTAAGCAATGCGCCGCCACTAGTTCGACCTTGTGATTGATTTTGACAGCAGTATTTTCTGAAACCATACCCATTCCGGTTGCGAATAATCCTCAAACCTCGGAGTCTACCGACGCAGCCGCTCGTTCCTCCAGTGACATCCGCTGCTACCGGTGCCACAAGCTAGGTCATAAAGCGAACGCCTGCAATGAGCCTCTGGAGAACAGTATGTTGTCCTCATAAAACCACTACAGAACTAATTGAATATTTGCAGTCGTGGTCAAACGACAGTCCCTTGAAGTCATAACTGCAGCATCTGGAGGTGTGATTGTGAGTATTCATCTTGCTTTGAGATCATTCCGCAGGAAGCTAACTGGGATCCCAGGTGTATTCTGGTAAGATGTCACGTGCCCCGAGGCGTCGCCAGCGCGGCAAGAAGAAGCAGAAACGGAGGGAGGATGCCGCCAGAAAGTCTGAGGAGAATTCTTAGTGTGTCGTGCGTGATGGGAAGGGGGCGATTTACTGCCTTGTTCAACGTTGGCAACATGGCACTTTACCTTTAATGGATGACTGTGGTTTTCCATCAACTCCATCAGTATGCTGGGATGCAAGATTCCCTGCGCTTCATATGATTACACATAAAAGCGAGAGCATACCTGGAAGGATATGATAGTTAATTATAATGACTTGGCGCGAGAATTCTGATTCCGGTTTTGCGCGCAGGTAACAATGTTGCATTTACGGACTTCACCCAAGATGGAGAACAAGCACGTGAATGAATCTAACCAGGAAAATAACACAGCACAGCTGGATACATGGGAACAAGCAATATTCATTGGTCACTGAGTGGGTAGAGAAACCAAATCTCATTGGATAGCGAGACATGGTACAGAGTAAGCTAGGCACGTTTGGGCATCGCATGAAGCAAGACATCACGCCAAAAACAAACTCACAGATGCAGGGTCGTGAGAAACAAAGTTATTGTTCATGAAGATATTGTCTCATAAAAATATGCTTCACGTTTTCGGTATATTGTAAAGCATGCTGCAAAGAACTATTTTGTTCGTTGTGGAGTAGGGAGCGACATTTCAGTTGGTTTGTGAAATGAAGAGTCTGCGAATTAACCTGTGCTTTGTGTTATTAATTTTTTATTAAAATTAAACCCTCATCGGGTGAGTAATTCTCCATCCCAGCCCTGACTCTCAGACATTGTCCCTTTCTTCTGTCTTTGTCTTTCCTTTTGAAGACCAACCAACACCTCCCAGTCCAAAGAAGCTGGAATTCCTGCGATGCCATGTCCGCTTCCCTGATGCTGCGCAAAAGTACAGGGGTAGTCCAACTGCCGTTGCTACCAACAATACTATCATGAATAGGAAAATAAAATAATGCTTTCCAATCATCAGGAGCATGGCAGCATCCCAGCTGTGCCAGCTGCTCGCACCCATGTGAGAGAAGATGGGAGTTGTGACTTTTCCCCTCAACATATGAGGCTCCATGTTGCCCTCCTCGTTTGCGAGGATATAAATCTTTTGGTCCTGATGCCCCGCGAGGAGGTCTTGTGCATAGAGCATCCACTCATTCGAAAAAAACATGCACCCCGTGCTCATCATGTTCTCGACGTAGGGGATGCGCATGGGCAAGCCCCAAAACATGTCATGGCTAGGCACGGCCTTGAGAATTTGAGAAAGAAATGGGTGCTGAGGCCGCGCCGCGATAAAGGCATTATTGACGCCTGCTGGGTATGCCCCAGGGGTTACGAGTGGGAGCCCAACAAGGGGAGTCGTGTCGAGAGCGACATGGCATACCACATCGATGTCAAGATACACACCGCCAAAGTGGTGAAGCAATGCGTATCTCAGGATGTTTGCGCGCTGGATACCCTGGGCATATCCCACGTAGTGGTGAAGAATGTCAGGCTGTTGTTCCAAGAGGAACGAGGTTGCGTTGTCATCGGTCCAAAGCATGTACTCCCAGTCGGGATGGAGCTTCTTGCAGCTTTCTATGGCGCCATCATATTTGGTGAAATTTACGCTGCTCCCAAGTGCGATGTTGTGGATTATCTTTGGTACGGTTTGCGCTTGGGCGACCGGCTCTGGGTATCGATATAAGAGATCCGGGTTCTGCCGCACAAGCTTGTGGAAGGTGGTGTAAGTGTGAATTACTTCGCCGAGCTCATGAATGTGTCGGTGAAAGGATATCAAGAGAAAAACGGCGGTTGTTGCCACTAGAAGGACGACGCGGCGGGTTCGCATCGTGGCTGTCCGTGTATAGCCTGGGGCCGTTTGATGAAGGGTAGATGATTGCGGGAAAGTGGGAATTGATGGGAAATGGCGGCACGAAACGCGTATAGCGCAAGAGCAGGAGGTCGTGCAGACAAGATAGGCTATCACATTCTAAAATATTTATTGCGGTTGGGCCATTGTCGCACATGGTCGAGGCGAATCCGACAATTGGATGACGAGCGGGACGTAAGCTTTAGCTTGGGTCTACTTTTACTTGGTTCTGCAAGGATGCAAGACAATCCTCCAAATGTGACGTGCCGCCTCTTGGCACGGCATTTAGGTGGGTGAGAGCTACGCCGCACAACCAATAGATTCTCGCACTCCAAGACTGTCGCGCCGTTAAGGCCATCCACGCCGGCCGGAGGCTACGCTAAAGTCCATGTACATCGGTCGTCCGGACAGCTCACTCACCCGTCCGCGCATCCAGCTGTGGGTTGATATGGGGTGAAAAAGCCTCAGGCTAGAAAGCAAACATGTCGCCAACTGCATACACTTTTTGTGCTAGCTCCATGGCATAACGACAATGGTGTTGACAAAGGTTTTAGGTGGTCTTGGCTTGTCTTGCAACCGCCGGGGGATCCGGAGGATGGCTTTGCTTTTCTCCAAGACTAATCAAGCCACTGCCTACGGCTAGACAAAATAGTAAGTCGCCGCAATCTCGGAGCAACTGTCACTGGTACCATGTCAGCTCGCCTTGGGCCAAGCAACGACTGAGACCCGTCGCGCTGCATCAATTAAGCCGGGCGGCATGTGCTGCAAATGCGCCACAAGTGTGATTGGTTCAGCCCCCGCCGCATGACCATGCCGCAGTCGTACAGGGGACGTGAGTCAAATGATCACTTTGGGTATGGTCTGTTTTGTCCGACCTATAGTGATTGCGTCACCAGTGTTGGATCCGCCTCCAGTGGCTGGGGCCACCAACTTGGCGGGTCTGTTTTTGTGTTACTTTGCAATAAAGTCATGACCAAGGTTGCGGGGCCCGACCGGTAGCCAACCCATTGCGATAATAGCTGGCCGTCCCCTCCCGAGGCTGTCTTGGCTTTTGTTCTTCGTATACGGCTCTCCTTTCAGCATGTGGACACCAACAGTCACGCTATTCAATGCCGCCGGAAACCTGCATACCCGGCGTGGCCGGAGGCTGGCCCTCTCTTTTGTCGCTTTTACCGCGTTTCTGTCACTCTTGGCCTTTCTGACGCCCCGCAGCGAAAATACGCAATGGCAGGGCATTGGACAGGTAGGTGATGTGTCAGAGACGCCCAAGGTTGGGCGGTGCAACCACTACAACCAATCAAAATTGGCCGACGTGCAGAAGGCAGCAGAGTCAAAGTATCACAGATTATTAGACGATAAATTCACGTGGGTCATGTCAGCTCGGGGCCTCGTATTGAACCGACACTAATAGCCAAATGATAGAATTGCTCTCTCGACATTCCACCGACCCAAAGAGCTGAAATATATTCTGAAAAACTTACTGGCCCAAAAGATACCCTCTTTACTCGAGATTGTTGTCTTGTGGAATAATTTTAATGAGACGGCGCCCGAAAACTTCACCTCAGACCATGGTGTTCCTGTTCGGTACCGAATTCCCCCTCGCGATAGCTTGAATGAGAAGCTATGGCCGGATCCACAGTACAAGACTAGAGCTATTCTATTATCCGACGATGACGTCTTCTATCGTCCCTCGGACTTGGAATATGTTTTCCAAATGTGGCGCCAGTTTGGTCGGGAACGTTTGACCGGTGCTCTCGCCCGTTGTGCTCTGGTGGACAAAAATGGCCAGTGGGAATATCAGTTCTGTTCACAAAATGATGACGCATATTCCATGGTCCTGACGAACCTGGCCTTCACAGACATCATGTTCCTCGACTACTACTTTTCAGAGGACCCGGCTTTAACAAAAGTCCGCAACTATGTGGATGGCCATTTCAACTGCGAAGACATCGCACTGAACTTTGTTGCCTCACTACTGACAAATTCTGGTCCTTTGCTGGTACGAGGACACGACCAGTACGTGAACCTCGACCCATCAACTGGTATCAGTAGACAGTCGGGGCATTTAAAGGCTCGAAGTGAATGTCTGAATGCATTCGCCGAAACCTTCGAATGCATGCCACTGGTCAATCAAATTGGACATCTGGAACGTGGGGTCAGGCATAATGTGTGGTACAAGACCCTATGGGATCGCTATGGCTGGTAGAATGACCAAAGACCGAATGCTCCCCCAAGATGGCACGAGTTTACTGCAAGCAAAAGAGCGGTGAATATTCTATTTAAGTGGCCGCTACATACACGAAGAGTCTCACCTGCCCATTGTGGATTATCATAATTCCGCACGTATGATGCGCCAATGTTATTACATCAAATATGGCTCTTACGTTAAAATCCTGCCGAATGATTTTCCGTACCTCCAGCAAGGAGAAGATGATTTAACCTTGGACATTACAATCTCTTTCAAAAAAGAGAATATTTCTGTAGACAGTGGCGCTATGCTATCAAACAATGGAATCGCCGTTTCCAATGGAACTGGTGGTCGAAGTGTCAAAACTGAACATAGAATAAAATACACCTAGGTTCGGGCAGTTGGGACATGTCCGTCACTGTTGCATTGGTAATGTAACATATACTTAATAATAATGAATATGCCTTGCCGGCCATAATGAATCTGTCACAACATTGAGTGGTTATGCATACTTAAGAGAGCAAAAATATCGTGTTGTAAAGTTGAGGACGCTCTATTTTGAGACTTTCTCACTAACGAAAGTGATAAGCAAATATTGGGCAAGTTAAGAAGCTTTTTCTATAATATTTGTCATCCTTGTAGTCTCCTCTAAAGCAGTTCCCTCTGGGATATGCGCCTCTCTAGTTAGGACTTTTAGTATATTTATCTATTGCTTTTGAAGTAATAGATCGATATACCTTACCCCGAGTCCTGCAGTGCCCAATTTTGCGCCACAGTCTATAACCACGAAACCAGATAGTTAGTTTGGCATGTCAATGTCTGGAACGCAGGCCCTAATTAAACACGGCGCCATCGCCGTAGTCTTTTGGCATAGAAGGGTTAATGCCAAAGAATATGAGGATAGTTTGGAAGAGTTTAGAGCCTCAAATGATTCCATGCAAAAGTTGAAGTTCTCAACAAAGCAGTTGCAAGATACTTTTGGTGTTGGCTAGTTCATTCGGGTTCATCACCGATTGCTACAATTCAGTGATATTGGAGCTAGCGGGTTGCAGTCTTTGAAATAAATACCGGTTGGCCTTTTATCTCAAGCAATATCCAACAATTGTTCATATTAGGCGGATGTTGTGCCTTTGTCATACACAGTTAGTGTTGGTGGTTAAAACTGCACCAAGCATATCGGCTGAAACGGAACTCGGGTTTATTAGTCAACATTTACAGCCACACTTTCGCTATCTAACATTCAGCCCTGTTTCAGCTGAAAACCCCTCATTCAGCTCTCACAAGAATACATTACCATCAACACGGCTAATGTACTTGCGAACCGTGTTTTCTGTTCACGTCCTCACTGTCTACTAAATTACTTGAACCTACTTCAACGTTATGGAGCTTTGTGAGTATTGCAACAACATCCCTGCAAAGCTATTCAGCTCCCGCCGCAATGAACAGTGTGACTACGACCATCAGCCCAATTTCCCTGCCCTTCAATCTTCCGCTGCGGAGGGCTGTCAAGGATGTTGTCTCTTCCTTCATGCTATAGAGAGCAGCGCCTCTGAACACGCAAGACAATACGCCTTGAAGCGAACATGGGGCATGGACGAACGTATCCACCTGAGCAGCAGCAAATTTGGCTGGCAATATGTCAGAGTCGGCTGGGCAGAAGCCGGCCGTTTTCGAACATACGAGGTTCCTCCTGAATGGAGTATGTACAAATGTCGTTACACAATGAATTGGTGAGACTAAATCGATTTTCAGGAAGTGAAGTCCCACCGGGCCCTGGCACGACAGAAGAAACGAGCTTGGCATATCTATCATACGAATCTCAGCTAATACAGCGCTGGTCTAAGCTTTGTCTAAAGGACCACCAGTCCTGCGCTCATGGGACGGGTTTTCTACCAACTAGACTCATTGATGTTGGCACGACTGCTGAACCAAAGCTTTCTCTGGTATCAAGTGCACAAATAGAACAGGAGGGAAGTATCTACCTCGCATTGAGTCACTGTTGGGGATTGGCCATGCCCGCCACTGGCAGAACGACATCTCAAACGCTAGAAGCTCATAAATCATCTATTTTAATGGAAGATCTTCCACAGACCTTTCAAGACTTCATTGAAATAGCTCGACGCCTTGAGGTCCAATACGTCTGGATCGATTCACTCTGCATTATACAGGATTCGCGTGAAGATTGGGAGAAAGAGGCTGCACAGATGGCGTCCGTCTATTCTAAATCATACCTTACATTATCAGCATCCGGATCTGCTGATGGCCGAGGAGGATGCCGTGTGGTAGACAACGTCAGATCATATGGGCCGGTTGATCTTAAGTGCCAGAAAAACGTTGCAGACCCATCCACAGAAAACCCGAATACAGTATTCCGACTTTGGAGCAGAGATACCTACCCGATAGGACAGATCTTAGGCTCCGATCCACTAATGAAGCGAGGATGGACTCTCCAAGAAAGAGAGCTCTCGCCCCGAGTCGTTCACTACTCCAAGGACACGATACGATGGGAATGCCGGGAGTTACGGGCTAGCATCGAGTTCCCTTGGAGCGACTTTGAGTCTTTCGATGTAGGGCGGCTACTCGACGGCGGATCATCGAGTCGTCCTACTCGTATAGGATTGCCGATCAATGATTCAAAGCCGATTAGCGAAGTCACAAAAGAAAGGCTATCGTGGTTTGAGCTAGTCGACCGGTACACCAACCGCTTCCTAACCAAACAAACAGACATTTTGCCCGCATTCGCTGGTATTGCCCGGACCATAGCTGAGAACACCTCTGACGAATACTATGCCGGGATTTGGAAATCCTACTTTGCGCACTGTCTACTATGGGCGAGCAATTGGCATGTGAAGCGCCCATTTACAACACACAGCAAGCCTTCGAACTACCTCGCACCTAGCTGGTCTTGGGCTTCAGTGAAAGGTCCAGTCCACTACCTTTCCTGGATAAACGGCTACTGGCACAGCTTCAATTCGGACCCAGACCCAGCTTACACACCAAGGCTTTTGGACATCTCGTTGCAATCCTCGCTAGACCCGTACGGCATGGTCAAATCTGGAACCCTGAAACTTGAAGGTAAAGTTGCAATGGCATTCTCAAAGCAAGAGGCCTACGCCGCACCCAAGGACCATCTGAACATGACTTTCACGTCAGGCCCTCAAGACCGTTTGACTCTCTACAGCCCTTCTGCCACAAGCTCACTGGAAGCGATCGGCGAGATTCGTTACGATATCCCGCTCTGCTCCGATTGTGCACCTGTTGGGACATTGAGACTATTCTGGCTGCTGTGCTGTATGAACAGCGATAAATCCTCAGACGGCAAGATGAGAACTTTTGCTATCGCCCTGCAGGGCGAAGGCTGTGATGAGAATCACACGTTGTCGACTACAGTTCCAACTCGCTTTCAAAGAGTTGGCATAGCTTGGGGAATTGATTCTTCGTTCTGGGATAGGGGGATTACCACAGCTATCACGATAGTTTAATGGATTTGCATATTTTCTTTGGGCAGTTTGGTGTAATAAAATACTCACTCTCCCAACGGGTTGGGCATACACTTGCACTTCAAGAACCGAGCCGATATGATTTGAAAGTGTAAAATTCTGAAGCTATATATGGAATTTGTTTAACATCTCCAATGTATGATATATATGATTGGTTTATGTGATTAAAAAATAACATTCAACACCCGCTTCCAGGCCGGAGCGGCAGCCAACTCCTCCCGATATGCGCGGATCGTCTCCCAATCGTGCTCTCTTCGACCGGTGTCAAGGTCAATGTCGCTAATTCTAAGCCAGCCCTGTCGCTTCCAAAGATAGCCACCAATATAGAATGCAATAACAATGGGGAATGCCAAGTACGATTCGAAGAAGCTTTCAGCAGTGCCGACTGAGCCATCGATGTTGGTGATGGCGGTATAGAACTGGGCGACGAGGACGATGATGTTGAGACCAAGACCAATCCACGAGCCATAGATACCACCAACAGCCTTGAATGGGATCTCATCCAAGGTATGGCCCTGGTATTTCCAAGCCGATCGGAAACGGATGTGGCAGAGACAGATAGAGCCCCATGTGAACAAGGCGGCAAGGCCAGACAAAGCTTGCAGCCAAGTAAAGACTGTGCTGCCATTGCCGTTGACACTCAGATAGCCCAAGACACCCATGAGGATGATGATGAACACGGCGGGGAGCGGGCGTCCGGACTTGTCAATGTAGGAGAAGAACTTGGGTGCAAAGCCCTGCTGAGAAAGAGCAACAAGTGTTCGGCTTCCACCATAAACACAAGAGACACCGATGGAGAGCACGGAGACCAGGATAATAACGTTCATGAAGGAGTCGTACCCTTTCAGTCCGGCATTAGCAATCGCAATGACAAATGGCGAGGCGCTGGGATCATCGCTGCCTGCGTTCAACAGACGCTTGTCGGTAGAGTCAACCAAGAATCCAACGAGGAGAAGACCGATGACGTAGAAGAGAGTGATTCGCCAGAAGACTTGCTTAATGGCGCCGGGGAGGGCCTTGGCAGGGTTCTTGGACTCGGCGGCAGCCAAACCAACAAGCTCGGTACCACTGAAGGAGAAGGCGGCGGTGACGAAGACACCACAGAATCCTCTGAAGCCGTGGCGGAAGGCGCCGGGATCATACCAGAGGCGAGCACCCCAGTAATGGCTGTACATTCCATCGGAAGGGCCACCACCGCAGACAAGAACAACGGCCACGATCATGAAGATGATAGTGGCCGACAGCTTGAGGAGCGAAGCCCAGAACTCTTCCTCGGCATATCCCAGAGTACCAAAAATATTGATGATGATGATCAGCACGAGGAAAACCTAAAAATAATTGTCAACAGTGACCTAATGCATGTGTTGCGATAACACTTACAGTAACCCAGATGGCGACGCTAGTGTCGGGTGCCCAGTACTGAATCACAGTGCCGCAGACTGTTAGTTCAAGGGGCAGCACAAAAGCCCACTGCATAACGTAGTTCCAACCCATGGCAAAACCCCAGGAGGGGTCGACGAAACGGTTGGCATAACTGGTGCCTCGGTTAGAATGGGGTGTTGGGGTCGGTAGGTTACGAATAAGCTTACGTGTAGAATCCACCAGAGATGGGGTACATGACAGCGAGTTCACCCAAAGCGTAGACGACGTTGAACATCATGATTCCCATGATGAGGAAACCGAGCAAAACTGACCCAGGACCTCCGGTCTGCAGCGCACTACCACTTCCGACGAAGAAACCGGCGCCAATACTGTTCGAACACGGTTAGCCAACTACCCTCGGGTCGGAAATAAAACGCATTGTGAAACTCTGCTAGCAGCCAGGGTTCCGGAAAGTACTAACCTGCCTCCAATGGCAATCATGTTAAGATGGCGAGGCTTCATGGAGCGCTCCAGCTCTACGGTGCCAGTTCCATGGTCCTCATGGGGAGTAAAGGACTTCAGATTCAATCCATTTCGGGTGGCCCAGGACTTCTCCTCCCTGGGGCCTGATTCTGTGCTTCCTGACTGGTCCTCGACGGCCGATTTGGCCTCGTAGGGCTCGTTCTTGCTGGTTATGTCGGCCATGACGGCTGTGGCTGGTTTGATGGTGACGATGGCTGCGTTGGAAACATTGTAACAGCAGCACCAGAACTCATATATAATTGACCTCTTTCTGCGTGTAACATGCCAAAAGGGGGGTTGATGCCGGTGGCCATTGTGAGGCACCCAATGCGTCCACTCACACGGCGATCAAGGGTTAAGACAGATAAGGAAGCTTGGTATTAGGAATAAGCGATAGGGTCGAGCTTCTCCCCAGCCTTAGATTGATTTGGAAGGTGACTTGAAGATCTGGGGAACATGGAAACGTAATGCAAATTACATTCTGCAATCACTACGACATTTGAGGCCGTTGCACGGATAAATCGGCAAGTCTATCGAAAAAGTGGAACACGCGGGGGAAGCAACCCATACATGGACCTGGGACACGGAGCAAATCAAATTGACGCGTCACAGATAAGGGCCTTCGGTTCTGGAAGACGGATCTTTAATCCCCTTATACCCGGCTCCTTTGTGGACCTTTTGGCCGACCGCGTCCGCGTCTCAGCCAACGCGGTGGGAATGCATCGCCACAGGATCATGAGGGGGCTAGGGTGATGTTGCTGGTCTTGTGATGCCTGTCCTTTCTCGGACAGGCTAGTTGGAACGATTAACCTGTCCCCCCGGGTCCCCGGACACTCGTACGAGGCTTCCAAAAGTTCTGGATTGCAGAAAAGTGCCCGGGCAAGCCGACGAAAGGCAACAAAGTGCTTTGATGTTCTCGTCCTTTCATTGGTTCGCCACGGCCCAGTGAGCCGGTTTATCTCCGCCAATACCACCCCATTCGGTCGATCCCTACAGCCAACCAACTCGTGCCGTCTTGGCCAAAGCTTGTATGCGGCAGGCCCTTGTTCTCCAGTCTCTCCACAGTAACGCAGATAAAGCAGCCCCTCTTGATTGCTTATCGGAGGAAGGAGTTCGCCCTTGTGGATGGTGCCAACCCTGCGCCGCAGACGTCAGTATCTTAAATATCAGTGGAACTTGTGGGTATTTTCACGTTTTCAGCCGGGGAACCCGCCTTTTAGACCTGGAAGAAAGTGGTTCTATCCTTTCTTATCGGGTCTTTATCACAAGCACGAGCTGCCGGTGGGTCATCCCGCAGCCTCTGTCTGACGAATTCTTCATCGGCATGTTTCTATGAAACGGCGTCTGCACCAGACACTAATGGGCACCGGTGTGTTTTCTGGGTATTCCACGTTGCTCCCTGCTCAAATAAATGGGTACCATGCAGGTGACAGTGGTGTTTCCGTCAATAGCAAGGTGGAGCGGGCGGGCGCCTGAACCAGTTGGTTTAAGTGTGTGTCTCCAAGGCCCCAATTTGATTACCTTCTGGGATGATTTTCATCAATAGTGCGGTGATTTCCAGAAGGAGTTGCCATTCCATGGGTGAGGGTTCTCCCAAACACGCCGGTCTCATTTTTGGACCCTTTACGCCTATCTACCGGTCCGTGCCGTGGGCTGACGGCCATGAAGACTCTGTTGAAAATAATTAATTACACAAATGACAAATTCTGCCTCCATGTTCTAGATAGTACCATTATGATTTCAACGATACGACCATAAGCCCTATTCTTCTTCGTACCCCAATACTGACCTTTTCCTCGCTGTCCGTAACACGCCGAAACATGTTTTGGTTTGGAGGTACCACACTCCAGTCTCGAAGGTCCGGCAGTGAGTTACTATTTAGAGCCTCGAAACTCCCTGTATCCTGGCAAAGGATGTTTGGATAGGGCACTAGTACGAGGCCTATCCCTCTCGCGGGTTAGCGAGGTCGCAGTGGTCATGGCCTACGAACGCTTATGCCAGATCACCTACAGAAGTTTCTCGGCTCGATTTCCGGTATGGAACTTTCCGCCCGGTTTTCTAGAAGTGTTTGGAGCTTCTCTGCAGATAAGAACTAGTCCCTTATCACATTAATGAAACACATGTCCGGCCGGCCCCGGTGAGCAAAAACAGCAGGTCAACGGACTCGCCGATCTGACATAATGATGACGCTGCTTGAAAATATGGGATTTAAGGCTTAAAATCAAACTCCCTCATCGCCATTTGCTTGCTCCATGCTATGATAAGGCAAATTATTGTTACATTTGCGGCCAGCTAGGCGGATTTCTTTTTCCTACAACTTATGTGCCTCGATTAGATATTGTGAAAGGTATTTGTGAGAATACCATTGATCGTCGTGTTTCTCAGCTTTATTAGTCTCCGCTTGCCACTGCTAGACTCCATCGACACTCTATCTACACCCGGACATCCAAAAGTCATACAGGGTCACCCATCAAATAGTTTAGGCGAATTTACAAGTTCAAAAGCTGAGGACTTTTTCAACGCGGCCGCCAGCGATCTACGAGCGGCGCAAAAATGCTCAAGTATGATTCGTAATATGTGAAAACTATTGCTAAATAAGAAGGTTGATGCTTGGAACCCAATCAAGGAAAGGGATACTTGGATCGTCATCGTCAGTTTAAGACACAGTACTCTGCGGGATGTCATGCATAGCAGAAACCGCTCTCGCGATGGAAGAAACAAGCACTTGACCCTTCAAAGATTTATTAACATGCCATTCCTCATTCTTATAACCATTGCATATTGACCTCATCTCTTTCCCATGAGGTGGCACTTAAATCATTTGGTCAAAGCGCATATTGAAACAGCGGGCTCTTTTCGCCCATACGCTGTAGCTCCTCATCTGAATAATTATCTCTCACCTCTTCCTCTGTAATTTCTGCCTTTTTCTTATTTTCGTTTCTCAGTAGAACCTCAAGAAGTGTGGCAGCGACAATACCTGTTGCCGCGAAAGCCAAGGATGTCCCATAGCCTGTCGGGTATCTGGGCTGTTCTCTATCCAAGTAGATGTATGAACCGATCAAGCCGCCTATGTTGCCGACACATACTAGCAGTCCAATGTTGATGGACCTCTTGTCGGGGTTGGGAGTATTGGCGACATTCCACGCGTTCACCCCCGGGAGTATAGGGTACATTCTAAACAGATTAGCGTCAAATACTCTTCATTCAGATGCAACTTACCCAAAGGTTGCCAAGCAAACTGCAAAATAACAAACCCCAATATTATCTTCGATATCCCCAGATTTGGCGAACAAAATGATGAAGGATGTGACAAGACAGCATTGTGGTCCAACAATGAAAGGGTATCGCCATGAGTATTTGTCTGCAAAAACTGCAAAAACAAATGCAGAAACAGCACCCACCGCATACGGCGGAATGCTCATGAGCTGTGCTGTAGCCGAGGTGTACCCCATACCTTTCAGAATACTTGGCATGGTGAATTTCATGGCATAGTTGGGCACGGCATTCGACCAGTTGGCAAAGGTGAGCAGATAAATCTTGTAATCCGAGAGAATGTCCTTGAAAATAGCCAGCTTGGAGCTGCTCTTTCCATCTCGATACTCTCCTGGGGTGGTCGCGCGACGACTGATTTGCCGGAGCTCGAGGTATCGAATCTCCTCGGTATCCAGCCACTTACCCGACAATGCTGGAGAGTCGCACAGTAGAAAAACGCACATAATGGCAACAATAACAGTGAAAATGCCCTCGATGATGAAAATCCAGCGCCAGCCTTCAAGCCCAGCCACCCCGTCCATTTTTGCGATGGCAAAGGCGAGGAGTCCGGAAAACGCCCCACCAGTCGCAGCTGATGTGTACAGAACCGCAATACGGACTTGTGTTTCGTTGGGTAGATACCAATTGGAAATAATGAGGATGGCACCAGGAAGAAACCCGGCCCTGCTTTCGTTAGAGCCATAGACATAGGATCATTCGGGATACTGACTCGAAGATCCCAAGAAGAAATCTGATCGCTAGAAGCCCGCCATAATTTTGGACGATGCCCGTCAGAGTCATGACCGTTCCCCAACAAAACACAATGCCCCCCATGTACCATGATGGCCTTTTAAGCTTGTGGAGAATCATGTTTGAGGGCACCTCTAATAATTGTTAGCGCAGACTGTCATAGCTCAGAGTGAACTTACCACAAAGCACGAAAGGGATAAAAAATATTGCCACCACAACATTGTACTGTATTCCCTTGAGGTTCAAGTCTTCGGTAAGCCCTTCGATCTTTGCGTTTCCTATACACCATCAGATACTATAGTTTCGCGTTTCTGGGTGCAAATTACCGATGTTTGTCTTGTCGAGATACGCAATCAAGTACAGGAGCACGAGCATTGGCATAAGTCTTGCCTTTATCAAGTCAGCGGTATACTCCCAGGTCAAGATTGTGGCAACGCACATCAACTTTGCGAACTATCTTCTTCCTGCGCTCCTCAGAAAATGCGTGAAGGAACTCATGATCCTCCGAGGATAGGCCGCTTTGCTGGTATTCGCTATGCAGAGCACCCGACTTTTCGTGGACAATACCTTCGAGATCGGTGGGAGGGCTCTTTGAAGTCATTGCAATAATTTTGTCTGAAGATGACTACAGAAGCAAAGAGAAAAAGATCAAATGGACCCCGGGGTTTTATAATATTCTGCGTCTCCGTTCCTCGCTAACCACTCCTTTTACCAGTGGCTTACAGTAGTTCCCCAGGATCCTGGGGAAGTAGAAAATCTGGAGATGCGGGGGTGCCCAAATGACTCGTCCAAGGCCGTGTACCCGGCTCGAAGCCCTGGTCGAAACGAAAATGGGATCTGTAGTCTATACCAAGAAAAGATAGACCCATCAGAAAACCACGCCAATTGAGAAAACATGGTCAGGTTTAATGTGGTGGTGGCGTCTCGCGCCCCGGAAGCACCCACATGAATCCGAGAATCCGAGTGGGTTTCCGGACCACGTCTCGGATTTTCACCAACACCACGTCATCGACCTATGCAGCAAAAATTGCCTTGGAGATGGGCATCTCCGGGGAGTTTTCATGTATCCGAACCCTTCGGATTTGGCACTTGGAACGGGTTGTTTCCAGGATTTTGACAGCGCAAACTCCCGAGTAAACGTGCATATAAAGCACAGGAAAGAACCAGCTCTTGTTACCCAATGAGCATCAGCATCAGAACAAACATTCTCAACATAAACATACCTACTCTTTAACACCTTTCACTAAATCATTCTACCAATTACAACATAAACAAAATGGCGCTTGACCTCAAAGGCCTTACCCCTGCCCCTGTCACTCCCTTTACCAAGGACGGCCAGGTTGATTACGAGGCTATTCAAAGGCTCGGATCTTGGCTTGGCAGCATCTCTGGTGTCAAGGGTCTTGTAGTTCTGGGTCATGCCGGTGAGGGAACGTTCCTCACGGCAGAAGAGCAAGTCAGTGTCATCAAGGCATTTGTCAAGTCTGTTGACAACAAAATTCCCATCATCGCCGGTATCACCGGAGAGGGCACGGAGGTTGCAGCTCTTGAGGCCAAACGCGCCAAGGAGGCTGGTGCTCAAGCTGGCCTCTTGTATCCTTCCCACGGGTGGTTGAGATTTGGCTACCAGCCAGGTGCCCCTCAGGACCGCTACAAGGTCGTATACGAGGTCTCCAAGCTGCCTCTCATCCTTTTCCAATATCCCGATAACACTAAGGCTACATACAATCTGCAGACCCTTTTGGACATTTCTGCACAGCCTGGAGTCATCGCTATGAAGAACGGAGTCCGCAACATGCGCCGCTGGGATACCGAAATCCCTGTTTTCCGCAGGGAGCGCCCTAACATCCCCGTTCTCACTTGCCATGACGAATATCTCTTGCACACCGCTTTCGACGTCGATGGCATGCTTGTTGGCTATGGCAACATCGCCCCTGAGGCGCTGCTAGAGCTCATCGCTGCCGGAAAGGCTCAGGATTACAAGAAGGCTCGCGAAATCCACGACCGCCTTCTGCCTGTTACAAAGGCTGTCTACCACCGTGGTTCCCACATGGAGGGTACAGTTGCCCTAAAACATGCGCTTGTCGCCCGTGGAATCCTTTCACACGCCACGGTGCGATCGCCATTGCTACCTCTTCCAGATGGCGCTGAAGAGGAAATCTTTGCTGCCATTTCAGCTGCGGCGCTCCCCAGGGTTCTTTAAATAAGCAGCACATGATGATCAACTGTAGAATGCAGGGGCGGGACTTTTCCGAGTGTATTGGCGCTATGACATGAACATTTCTCCAAGTCCAAGGAACCACCCAATTTTTACGGCCTAGCATAAATTAGATTTAGAAAATTGAGTAAATTATTCACTAACTATGGCGCGTGTATGCTCTTTGTCGAGGTTTAATACTTGGGTTATGCGCAGTTCCCTGTTTCTCCCATCCCCCCTCATTCCCCGCATCGTTCGGACTCCAACACACAGGTATAAATCCGGGGATCCGACCCACACTAGACATTTCCGAGCATCAACCTTGCACCCTGGTTTGTTGAGATTCATTCAGCAAATTCCCTTTTCGAATCGTCTCTGGTGGACCTGAATCCGAGATCCGGAAAAGCGACCATGTCTAATCAATCCATCCAGCAATCTACCCCCAGATCGGACGCGTCTTCACCCAATGTCAGTGTCGCCCAGCATCGGAAAAGGCCCTCGGAGGCGACCTCAAACGGTCGAAAAACCCCAAAGGTTAGCCGTGCTTGCGATCACTGCAAATCAAAGAAACTCAAATGCACAGGAACTATTCCCTGTAGAGGTTGTGCGGCACGAGGCATTGTCTGTGAATTCAACGCCCAGTACCGCCGTGGACGACCTCCAACCCCTCCAGCTGCGGCGGAGGCCATCCAAAGTCCAGCAGGCTTGAGAGAGCCTTGTCCGACCGTAAGGCGGGTATCCCAAACCCCCAACTGTGCGATAACTATATGGAATCTAACTGTGGAATAGTAGAGCAACATCAGACAACCCCAGAAACAATAAGGATCGGTCGAGATCTGGACAAACATCTCGCGCTTCCCCAGGATTCACGAGCGCAGAAATTGAAGGCCAAATTGTCGACCCTACCTCAAATCTTTCCTTTATACATCGGGCCTGGAAGAGACTCGCACTCCAAAAGCGAGACACGCGGCCAAATGTTTTGACAGACTTGGAGAACTCTCAGCCACTCGTGTCAGCTGGGGACAAGCCATTCATTGGCGCACTGGGTCAGGCAACCCTACAAATGGACCTCGAGTCCGCAACGGAGTCTTTCAATTTCTATTTCGAAAACTGCATCGTTACCTACCGTATCCTTCATCGACAGACCTGTTTTCAATGGCTTGGTACGGTTATAAGCAACTTTCAAAATCACGTCCCATTGCAAACTGGCATTGGCCACGCTAGGGCGGCTGTTGTTGTCGGCATCTTAGCTATTGCTACGTTGAGGCAATTCAAGCTCTCCATATTCGATGATACCGGGCTTGGCCGAAGCGAACAATACTTCACTACGTCACTCAATCTCACAACAGAGGAAACCGGGTTGCCACGGGTGGAGTCAGCTCAAGCCAGAATATTACAAGTCCTCTATCTCCTTCAAACCTCCCGTATGAACCAGGCCTGGTATGTTTTTGGAAATACCATACCCATTGTTTCTGCTCTAGGCCTACATCGCAAAGCAGTACGGCACCGGGTCGGTCGGAGTTTGAGCCCGAGCATGGATTACATCACTATGGAGTGTTGCAAAAGAACATTTTGGGTTGTTTACACTATAGACAAGTACCTTGCTGTGGTATTTGGTAGGCCTAGATTCTACCACGGCGACGATGTGGACCAAGACTACCCAGACCGAGTCAACGACGAGGATATGACATGTCAAGGCCCATCGCTATCTGAGCCTCTCATTGACTGCCATGTAGATTCCTTGATATTCCATGCCAGGTGAGCTTGATACGCTAAGAAAATTACCCACGCCCCTAACCATTATCAGAGTCGCCCGGATTATTGAATCCGTCTCTCGAGAGGTTTACTCACTAAAGCCAATGAGTAATCAAGAACGACTAGCCGCCGCGCAGAATTTCACACAACAAATTCACGACTGGCATAAAGAGCTACCACCTCACCTGGGAACAGTCCGCCCTTTAAGCCTAATCCCAAGTTTCGCCCGTCAGGGTACCGCGTTAAAGCTAGCTTACTGTCATGCAATCATGCATGCAAACCGGCCTTTTCTACTGGAATCCTCAAGCGGCGCTGATCAAGCTTCATTGCATGCATGTGTTTCTGAATGCCTTACAGCAGCTAAAATGGCTCTTGAAACAGTCGACCGCATGTTTTCGAACGGCCATGAGCACTTTTTCGCACTTTGGTGGACCCCATACGTCACATTCTGTGCGTTAGCTGTGGTCTACGTATGGGAAATCAAGCAAAAGGCCAACGGTGATAATGAAATGGATGACCCTCAACTCTTTCGATTGGCTGAGCAATGCCAGTCTCGCCTTGCCACGACTCTAGGAATCGAATCGGCGAGTCACAGGTACAGTGTCATCATTGAAGAGCTCAGAGTCGGTGCCAAATACGACCCTTCTGCAATGCCACAAATGATGCCAACACAACTACGGCACGATCAAGCGACCGGAGACATCGGCAGAGGTCAATCACTCGAGTCAATGACAGAGAATTTGGCTTCCATGTTTGATGACCAGGCTGAAGCTCGATGTCAACCTCTTCAGTGGCAGCCTACCGACTGGCTTGACCTTGACTCTTCTGTAAGTTGATCTCAAAGTTGTTGGGTTTATAGCTAATACTTGTATTAATAACAGGCGTTTGGATTCTTTTCTGAGCTAGACAGTGCCCTCATTTTGTAGGTACATCCATCCTTAGCGGACCCGGTGCTGCTGGCTTGTCAATGAGAAACTTGGAAAGGATTCCCGTCAATATTTCTTCAATTTAGAATAGATGTAAATTATTTATACATGACCACAACTCTAGTGATTTTTCAAAACTAGAGATCCATTTAGTTGAAGTGAAGCCATCAGAATAGATTCCCTTGTATCATCGATTCGTCCATTATCATAACTATTTATTAATGGACTAAATAGTCATCGCCAATAATTTTTAAACCATCATTATCCTGCGCCGACACCTGTGCCACAATAATCCGCATACTGCTTGGAACTGGATACAGGATTCCCCCACCACTAAGATCTTGTTAGCTTAAATTTCTACCCAGGGTATACAAAGGCGAGTGAACATACTGTAGGGAAAGGCACTTCATCTCCAGAGCCACCAAAGACGGAGAAAGTCAAAATAAACATCATCACCTTGGCGCCGGCATCCAGACCACCGCCAACAATGTAGTTGTACTTGCCAAACCAGGCCGGATTCTTCAAACGCATAAAATACTGCGACCACAGCCCCGTCACGATCTGCGACCAGATGACTGAAGTTGTGCCAGCAGTGGTGAGGGAAGCGTTGTGGAAGATTACGGGGGAAACGAGCTTGCGAATTTCCCATCCAAAAATAACGGGCTTTTTACGCACAATGAGCCAGTGGATTACTGGAATTACCGCTCCAAACAAGATAGACAATGGAATCCACCCATATCCATCCTTGCCGAATCCATAGACGTACTTAGCGAGTGACCAAGTGACCGCAGTAGTGTTCAGAGATTGGATTTTTTGGCCACTCCAGACTTGGTTTCCGATGGGATCAAGCAGAATTTCTCGTCGATTCGTGACAATGTTGTCCATAATGACGTAGTTGAGAGCAGTTCCCAAAAGGCTGCCATAGGTCTGCAAAATAAACATGGTCCTCCAAGGAATTTTGAGATACTGGGCCATCTTCAAATCAGTAGCCAAGAAGACCGATAAAACAGTAATCTCATGACTGAACATGGCAAAGTAAAGGTTGGCAATTGGCTTCCCTGGTTGAAGCACACCGCAAAGCATTTTGGAAAGATTGTTGGTTGAAACGCTCGTACCCAAAAGACCATAGAGGCAGAGGGAAAATGGAGCAACTATGCAACCAAGTAAAATTGCCACAACATATGCCCAAGGGTCCAGTGTCGTATTTCCCGAATAGATTGCTCCTAGTCCAAGGAAAAACCCAACAAGTAGCACAATGCCATACCACCATAGGGGGACATCCTTGTAGTTTTGCTGCATTATTTTATAATGCGGGTCAGTTTCTTCCTTGTTCCATGCCTGTTGCAGAGACTTCTTGATCTTCGACCCATGAAAGAGACTGATGTGAGTTATCAATCCACCAATAGCCGCCATAGCAGCCATGTTTGCCCAAATATTTGTTGCCGTGAGTCTCGGCAGCCCGTGCTCTTGCAAGGCCTCGGGGTCCAAGATGGCTGTTCTTCCGAATACGGCTGTTTGATTGTACACCTTTCCGGTTTTGGCATCAAACATTGCGGTTGACATGAAGGGGAACTGTTTGGAATTCCATGCCCCACTATAATACAAAGCAAAGCACATGAGGTATGAGATAAGAATGCCAGCCCAAGCGTTCGCCTGCTGGATTAAGGGGAGCGACATATATCGTGAGGTAATGTACTGCCAGTCCAGAGAAAAGTTGAACAGCCCCTGACCTTCATTAGAGGAAATGCCACCGAAGATGGTCATCAAGACTTTCCTCTTGGATGGTGGAGCATTCTTGGAGGCCAAGCATGGAATAGAGATACCATTGAGCCAAGGCCAAATGTACGAGGCAATAGGCTCCCAGAAGAACATTGCAATACTCGTCAGTCCAAACACACGCAGACGCTCACGATTTTCACCCTTTTGGTCTCGGTGAAACGTTTGATAAATGGATATCATAGGCAGGCATTGCCACCAAACCATCTCACTCGCTATGACAAGGTTCATCAGCATGAATCTAACAGGCTAGTAAAACAGTCCAAGTAAAACTCACGATGAACAATCACGGATCTCAGCAAACCGACCAGGCCATATCCAAATATTGACGCAGAGAAGATTGTCAAGATCGCAGTAGCTGCATCAGTGTTTCGATTGTAGAAAAGTCTTTCTGCGCCAAACACTTGAACAATTGCTGCGCCATTTGCACTTGACGTGGATAGAATTGATGCGACGGCATGTTCTTTGAGCCCGAAGTGTCCGGGGTTGATGAAGTGCACCACAGGTCCTAGCCACGCAGCTTGCGATGGCAGGTATTTTGCTACGTGCTCGCGGCGAGGCAGTACTACCGACCAAGCAACGCCAAGCACATATGCCATCAGACAGAGAAATACCGAAGCAAAGGACACCTCAACTGGCTTGTAGAAGTAGATCTGGTTAATACAGGCTGCGAGCGCCGTCAATCCCGAACCAATAATGAATGATCGAAAAGTGCAAGCTGGGTCGTGATCGTCCTGGGTGCTGACCACATACTGGGCGACATCATTGCCATCTCGAATAACCACAGATCCATGAACCAGTTTTGCCTGGTTTTCGTCTCCGTTCTTTGGTGCTGGAACATCGTCCCCATCGGACTCATTGGTTCGCTCGTTGTCAATGGATACTTCGATATTCGTTGTTGGTTTCTTGGCCGTTGTAGTCGATAGCTCATCCTCTGCCAGGAGGACGGCTTGGCTTTGCGTTCCACCTCTCATGATGGCCTTACGCGTTCACGCCGACCAAAGATGGGTCGATATTATATGGTGCAATGCAAAATATTCTTCTGGGAAGAAACTCGCATTCAACGCTCCGTTTTATGCAGTACCTAAACAAACCCATGACAGTGGTTCGGGGCACTTTAACCCAAAGCCTATCCATCAACTATACCCAAACTAGTTGTGCAATCGATTGACTGTGGGCCTTGAGCATTCTGCTGTATCTTATTGGCAATAATTCACGACGAAAGAGCGAATTCCTCCAATGGAACGACGAATCATCTGATGCAAATAGCGAGGATGATTGTGCAATGCTTGGCACAAGGCTCCCCCACAAAAAGTGCAACACTGATGTGAGGATAGGTGGGACCAAACGATGCCCGTCCTCACAGCTTTGAGCGCTGACTAAACGGAAAATTATGTTCAGGCTGAGCTCTATCCCGGGGTTAATCCCTTTTAGTGGATTCTTTCTTGAAGTTTGGCAGTATTGTTTGCTTGCCCCTGCTCACCCTCAAAGCCCTGGAAGATATCCACATGCTCTGAAAAGAAATCTCATAACTAGAAGGTCGAATGAATGGTTCAGGATCTAACTATAGAAGAGAAAACGAGAGATCAGTCCGGCACTTTTGTGTTTCAGGAGCAACTTTTTAATTTTCATCACCGGATTTGGCCAAAAACAACCAATTGTTGTTGACATTGACAAGGAACACGGCCTGAGTTGCCTGCAAAGCCGGGTTTCTAAGACGGGGGGCTACGAAAGGCCTCAATGCATGGCCTAAACACATGGACAATTATGTTTCTTATTTTTATCAGACTTTAGAGCAGTCCAAGTATTCGATTGAGGCAAGTGTTGTCGGTGAGCCGCGCCAGTTGATGATCAGGATGATTGCTGGAAATGTCGATTGAACCGGGGTGATAGATCGATCAAAGCGATCGGACAAGACAACGGCCAAAACATCCCTTCTTCTGCAAACTTGGCTATAAAATGTGAGGCTCAAATTTGCACTTTTACAACAAGAGTTCCGCATTCGACAGCGCCTCAGACATGCAAGTCAATGGGGCCAATAGAGGCAGGGCCAATAATGATGACGGTGTCAAAGCTTGGTCTCGGATTGCTTTTGTTCAGCTGCAATATGACGTGATGGGAACAGCGCTCGATTACTGACGTATCATTCCGAGTTGACTCCTTGTCTGTTTAATTGGTCTGCAAACCCGTCACGCCGCGTTGTGCCGTCATGTCCATATGACTGCTCGGTGCCGCGATGGGCGGGCTCGCGCCGAGCTTAAACAAGGGCCGACCATCGGCCCCACTGAAGCTCACAGACCTCCCTCCACAAACTCGACCTTTGCATCTCCATCTCCACGCCACCACCAGAACCTCAACCCCAGCCTCGACCGCCGCCTCCACTCCGGCCTCAGCCTTGCCCCCAGATAGCGACACCCTCGCTTGACGCCGCTGCTTCCCGCCTCCTCTCGCATACGCATCATGCGCTGAGCCGCCTTGCGACCCGAAGCCCCATGGCGTCCCGCGCGACGCTGACTCCCCGCAACCATGTATAACCGCGACTCCAAGATCATGCGCAAGCTCCTCGGCAAGGCCATCCCCGAGACCCCGACTGGCGACCCGAGCAACTTGTCCATCACGAGCGCCCCTGCATCCTCCATCACATACCGCCCGTCCAAGTCGCAGGATGGCGTCTACAAGGCCGGCGTCCCTATCCTCAGCCTCGATGTCTCCCCCGATCGACGAGCCGCCGTCCTGGGCGGCGCACACATCCTCAAGACGCTGATGCTCGACGACCCCCAGAGCCTGCACTTTAGCTTTCATGAGGGCGTGGATCTGAGGGCCGTCATTGCCTCTCAGGCTACCGGGCCCAAGGGGGGTTCTACCTCGGACCAGCTCAGCATTCGAGACGTCAAGTGGCATGGCCATTCAACCATCTTCACGGCCTGCGCAAACGGCAAGATTTTTGCCTACGATGTTACCCGCGTCGGGTCTGGCGCCGCCGAGCCGCTAGAGTATATCCAAATGCAGGAAGACTCACGGCAAATCACCACTTTGGACGTGAACCCCCATCTCAAGAGCTGGCTCTTATCTGGCAGCCAGGACGGATTCGCTCGTGTCTTTGATACCTCATCGCCCCTGCAAGCTCGCTCCGGCGGCATCACTTTTCGACAGCGCTTTGCGCCTCTCAAATGTATAGATCCCGTCAGACAGGTCAAATGGTCCCCGAAAGTCGGCCATGAAATGGCATGCTGCACCGAAGGGGGCGTGGTGCTCAAGTGGGATGTTCGGCAGCCCTCCCGGCCGCTATTACGCATCAACGCACACGAAAAAGCCTGTTCTTCCATCTCATGGCATCCAGACGGGACCCACCTCATCAGTGGAGGCTGGGATACCAAGTTACATGTGTGGGATCTTGGAGGTACGGCTGACAAGCGCCAGAAACCCAAATACACAGTCTCGACACCAGCGCCCATCTTCACCGTAGCCTGGAGGCCAGGCCTCTGGTCAGCCACAGCCCAGAGCAAGCGAGTTGCCCAAGTTGCTGTCGCATATGATGACAGCAGCACCCGACGGTATGGAACCTCTGCGGTACACATATGGGATCTTGCCCGGCCCACAATGCCCTACAAGGAGATTGAAAGGTTCGACAGTTCCCCGGCAGCCTTGCTGTGGCAGGATCAAGACATGCTTTGGACAGTCGGCCCAGATGGGCTCTTTAACCAGTGCGATGTTGCCTTTTCCCCCAAGGTGATTGACCGCCAGTCAACATCGGCCATGGCTTTTTCACCAACAGGCGACCTCCTAATGTTTCTAGATGAGAGACCGCACTCACAGAGGCCGCGACCAACTATGAGCCATCATTCTGACCTAATACCCCGAACCCCTTATGGTTCCAGCCCCAACACGCCTATGCTCAGCATCAGCAGAAGTGACTCCGAGGAGGACGTTGTGGGTAGCTTCCTCGGTCCCAGAAGACGCACGAGGAGCAAGCGTGGAGCAAGCGGGAGATCAGGCCCGCCTATGAGCACAACTCCACCATCAGCCCCCAGCATCTCCGACGAGCAAAAGATGCTCCTAGGGCTCGATCAGGCCATTAAAGTGACCGGCATATTCAAGTCACAGCAGACCATGGCATCAGGGCATATTCCCTCCACCAGGACCACTCAGGTCTATCAGTATCTCTCTACCATCTATCTCGAGACGCTTCAACGAGAACTTCCATTTGTGAAAGGCGGCAAGTTACTCAATCGCAGAGTTGCTCATATCATGGAACAGTATGCAAAAGCCGCCGAAACCGCCAGTCTCTTCCGACTCTCGCAGACTTGGCGGATCCTATCGTATGCCGTCAACCTTCTTCTCGAAAGACGAGCGCAGTATCATTTCGAAGTACGACTAGGTCGGTTTCAGAAGGTCAAGATTGACGAGAAGAAAGGCAACGGCAGGTTAAAGCCAATTGAGCCGCATTCTGGCAATCAAAGCTACGGTGAGGAGACCCCGCGGCGGCTGTCGACTCAATCAAACGCTCCCATAGGCCGGTCCATGTCAAGCAGATCTCTGTTATCCGAAGGCATGATGGAAAGCACCTCCAACGTTCCGACGCCGATCGCCCGACCCGTGGACAGCAACGGTCATTACGACCATTCGCAATCGATTGGGAAGCGACTTGCAGCCGTGGTGGAGCCTGACGAGCTTACCTTGGGACCGGCGGTGCAGCAACATGATGATACTGCTCGAAAGCGCCTTGACTCTGTCCCCGTCTCGGACGTGAGCCATGATAGTGAGCAGTCACACATCTCCAGCACTGAAGGTTACGACTTCTACGATGCAGATGCATTAGCCAAGGCTATGGATGTCCCCATGCCCAGGAAGAAGGAGCCGCTAACCCTCGACTACATTAGCCCCCAGAACGCTAACCGTAGTAAAGTTGTTAGGCACGATTCAGATGAGAGTTTTGCTCAGATGTTTTCCACTTCGGATGCAGCCCGACAGGCGCCAAAGCCCGCTGGCACCAACGGAGGCGGAACCTGGAGATCCAGCCTGGCCAGGCACGCATCCGACATGTCCAGGGAGAGTGAGGAGTACGAGAGCCGCATCCGCGGGGAGGCGATAGGGGCTGCTGAGACCAAGGACACCAAAGCGCTGCCCAACCGCCGCAAATCCGCCCAGGTCCCTGAATCTCCGGATGAAGTGTTTATGATTTCACAAACGACAATGGGCACCGACGACACTGAGCCATCTCAACTGTCGGTACCATCGCAGCCCGAAATAGAACCGCCGTCTGCCATGGACGACCTAGCTTCGGCACTCACTCAAATGCTGGAGGAGCCTAAACCACAGCCGCACCCAGTGATCCTCGCGCCAGCGAACTCGCCAAGCCGCGCCGCCAGCCCGTTCAAGGGACCCTCGCCTGCCCAGCAAGACGTCAGGCCGTTTATTCTCGATACCGACTACCTCCCATGGGCGGAAGATCCTCCCTATCCGCACCCTACTGTTTCCGATGGGCCGATACCGATAATGTCCCCTCTTGACCCCTACTCACTAATTACCAGAGCACTAGACTTTGAGTCTCGAAGCTCAGCACTCAACGCCTCGGCCATCATCTTGCTTCTCAAGCCGCTTGTCCCAGAGTATGTTATCGATTACCACCAGGCCAGCGCCGTCCTCCGACAACACCATTCGCGCCTTATGCGCATGAGCTTGTTCATCGAGGCGGCGCTCTTGCGCAACGTCTGCGTGCAAGGCTGGCCGGAAGGATTGCCGGAATGGGGTGAGAACTACGCTGCCATATTCGCCCCGGCGCAGCAGGGTGTCAAGGTCGGCTTCTTCTGCTCCAACTGCCGGAAACCCAGAGAAATTGATCCCAAGGATGGCGAGGCAGCCATTTGGACCTGCAAGCGCTGCCGCAAAGGCATGGCCCCCTGCGCTGTCTGTGGGCACAGAGATCCCGCACAAGCCACCTACGTGCCGAGCGAGATTTCCGAAGCCATAGACTCGCCCGACTTGTGGCTCTCGGAGTGGTGGTACTGCCCGGGTTGTACTCATGGCGGCCATGCCTCCTGTCTCCACGCTTGGCACGCGTCCGTTGACGGACCAGACAGCGCCAGCAACTCGACCTACAGCGACGGTTGCTGTCCGCTCGACGGTTGCGGGCACGCCTGTCTCCCAGGCAAATACCGCGGCGAAACGACGACGGCGCGGGCCGACGAACTCGGCCGCGCGGCAGTAGAAAAGTCGCGCTCCGGCCGTGACGACCGCACGACCAGCACCAGCCGCCGATCCAGTCCCAGGGCCGGCATCGACCGCGCCGTCAAGGGCGAGGCGAACGAGATCCCGCAGAGCCGTGCCGTAGGTATGGCACGTGAGGTGCTCAACAAGGGAGGCGGCGGCGGTGGCGGCATCCTCAGCTCGAGCCCTGGAAGGACCTTGGGCACAGGAGAACGAGAACGACGCAAAAGTGTCAAATTTGCGGCCTCTGACCGATGAGTGTGGCCATTGCCGTCATGTCGCTTGCCTTTGCTCGGCGGGAAATTAGATTTGATTTGGATTTTTTTTCATTTTATTGATGGGTTTTGCTGCATGGCGCAGGGTCTTGGTTGGATACGCGTCGTTGTTCAAGAGTTGGAGAGGAAGGAGTACGATGCTTTTCAGATGAATTTTTTGTTTTTCTTCAAACGTAATACAATTTCGGCAATTTTGATACCCAGGAAATGAGTTCAGTTAGGGATTCAGGATCATCTACTGTCCTTTACAGTTGTGCGTGGAAGAGGAATCAATCCGACTTTGCAACTTGGGGGTTACAATAGACTAACCAGCCTTCCGCTACTGTTATTACTTATTACTACATCATTAAGCATTTTTTATCCGGATACATTCTCCCTCAAGCCTTTGGTTCTCAGTGTAAACTTGGTGTCGCCCTCCTCAAAGGGCAGTGATATTACATCACTGAGGCTGTCGACGACAGCCACGTCGTCCGATTTCCCATTGCCGTTGCCGTTGCCGTTGCTCTTCAAGAGAGCCTTCCTAATAGCGTCCCCGTGCAGCTGCATCGCCTCACTCTCGTTGCTGCCACGGCGGCTCCCGGAAATACTGACAGAGTCTGCATCAACCTGGGTGGACATGGTTGACAGCCGACCCTTGAGCCTGCCGGCCCAGAGTCCTCGCACGCCCCCCTTTTTACGCTCGGGGACTTCGTCTGTACCAGCGCTGCAGACGTATAGCAGGTACTTGAGATTGGGGAGAGAGTGGCGTATATCAACGACGCGAAGACCTTGGGATGAACACAGGGCTTCAATGTCCTTGTTGAGGAGGAACCAGCCGTACTCAAAACGCCACTGGCCGGCCGTGGATCCGCCTCGGGGAAGATACAGGGGGAATTCACGGCGGGATGAGACCGTCTTCTCGGCAAGGTGTGAAATATCGTCACGGACATAGGATCGCGAACCAAATGCGTCTATGGGGTACGGTAGCGGATGAGACAGGTAAAATTGCAGGTGTCGAGTCAGGAGCGATACAAATCCCAAGCCTGCGGACAGGACATCTTCGGGGATTTGCCTTGCGGTGGCGGCATCGTAGGCCGAGTTCGGCAGAGGAACGTTGCAAATCTGGAAAGACAGCGGTGGCGCATTGGGGATTGGTGCAATGGGAAATATGTCGGCCAGGTCTGAACAGATGCGTCGGCGCTGTCCTCGGATCTGGTGCTCCGTCTTTTCGACAAGCTCCTTGGAGGCCTGGAGCGTCTCCTGGTTGTTTGCGATATCTTGGTCCGCCTTGGCCTGAATCTCCCTCCCGAGCTGAATGGCGGCTCTTCGACTCTTCAACGACGCCAGCAAATCGTCCCGCTTCTGCTTGGCAAAGTGGTTTGCGCGCTGCTGCGCCGCAACATACTTTTGGGCCAGAGTGACGGCCTCCTCGGCGCTGTCCGAGGTATCGACAGGGGTGTGATGGAGAATCTGGTTGATCTCGCCCATTATACGCTGCTGCGTCTCCATGGCATCGTCAATGGAACTCTCGAGGTTGGCGAGTTTCATGAGGGCATTATACGACGAGGTGGCGACGGGCAGCGCCTGCTTGGGCTCGGAGATGCGGTTAGGGAAGTCGAGCGAGTAGATTCCATCCTCGAGGTGAAAGACCAGAGCATTGGGGGGGAATCGGCGGTCCATGAGGGTGCCGATGAAATTGAGGCGGCGCAAGTCGATGTGCTCCTCGAGGAGGAAGATCCACGAGTCGTTCTTGGGCCGCTTCGCCCACAGGCGGATGGTGATGGCGCATGCTCTGGACACGTCGGGCTGGGCGTCGGCGAGGCTAAAGAACTGGAAATTGAAATTCTTGGGTCAAACGGATTAGTCGGCCGGCTCGGTAGGGTCTGGTCGTATCGCGTGTCTGCTTACTGCCGACCTCTCTCGCACCTCGCTCACGTAGATGGGCTCGTGGCAGGCATTGACGTGCAGCGAGAAAAAGACATCCCCAACGGCCTCATCGACCAGCGTCTCGAGCTTCTTCTGGCGGGCGGCGGGGTTCGCGTGGGCCATGCTCAGGCTGGTCCTGCGGACCTTTTGCGGGCGCAGGGAATCGGGCCGCAGCGTATCCTTGCGCAGACTCTCGGACGAGCGCGACGGGTGCAATTGGCCCGTCTCGCGAACGACGGGGAGCTTCTTGGGGCTCCGGTTCAGGTCGGCGTCGTCGGCGGTGCGCAAGTTGGCATGCGCAAAGGCCAGGTTTCGCAGCCAGACGCCGCGAAGGTGTCGTAGCTTGCGGTTCTGGGCCCTGAGGCGAGGGCGGCGAGGTTCGACGGCGAGGGACGACATGATGGCGGCGGCGGCGGCGGCGGCGGCGTGGGCGTGCAGCCAGAGGGGGGGGGTTTCTTCTACAGCTATAACCGCCACATCTGGGGAGGAGAGGGAACGAAAGCGAAAGGGAAAGGAAGGGGAAGTAGGGGCGATAGCGACGGTGTTGGTGTTGGTGTTGGTGTCGGTGGTGGTGGTGGTGTCGATGCTGGATGGAGCTGGTCCTGGTGAGAGAATGAGGGAGGGGCCGAATCTTGGGCGTCGTCGTCATTGGGAAGCTCGGATCCGGAGCTTAAAATGCTGCAGCCCTCCTGCTAACTTCCTGCCAGTGAGGTCACGCCAAGCCGCGATAATTGCATGACCGTTTTGAGCGATTCCATCGATCCAGCCAGCACTACCAGCACTACCAGCACCATCAACACTACCAGCACCATCAACACCATCAACACCACCAACACCATGCATCAACCAACACCTGCATGTCTGTATAATATAATAAACATCCTCCTCAAATGAACAAATGATCCCATGCGTCCTTTCATAATTAACCAACCGCTTCGTTCACTTCTCATTTGCCCACTCCCTGCATGACCCCCCAGTCCAGCTAGCTCCTCACCTATCACTACTCACAAACCTGTCTCAGCTTATACACCCCATCACACACCCACTGATGTCCTGCACCCACATGACGAATCCTCTGCATGCCGTATGCATGTCTGATAACTTATTCACTAGGCCTCTTTTTTTTTTTCTTCTGTGTATCTCGATACAATCCAGATCCGCGCACGTGTCTGATTGCCCTGTCTCTCTCTCAGCCCAGAACAGACCCGCTCAGGATGGATCAAGCGAGATTAGTGCGCCATGCCAATCGCATCATTCACAAGCCACATCAAACAGAAAGAGACTGAGCCAACTTTTTCAAGAAACAATAAGGAACGTTTTGTTATTTTTCTACGCATGAGATAAAACTAGATATACCAAGATTTTTAATATCAAGAAAGAAAAGAGACAACCCCAGCTCGATGCTTGTGTGCGTGTGTGTGTTTGTGTAAGTGCGTGAGGGCATATATAAATAAGTGCGCCTCAGATCCCAAATGTTTTTTACATGGAATCACACTGTAACTCCTCAGTTCAACCCATCCTTTTTTCATCATAGAGTCGTATTATGAATGGCAAAGGCGCTGATCATATACAGAGCATGTCCGAGGTCCAGCTTACTGGCGGACGAAGCAGGAGCTGGTGTGCTTGTCTTCAAGCTGGCCATCGAATTTCTGGCTCTCAGGGCCGGTAATGAAGCGGCAGTTTCCGTCCTTGGAAGAGCCATCGAAGTCGATGACGATGCAGACCTTGATGTTGGCAATGTCGCCGACCTTGACATTAGCGTCGACAGTAGCGAGAGCACCGTCAGCCTGGCAGATGGCGAGGCAGTGGTTGACATCAGCGGCGTGCTTCTTGGTGGCGCGGTCGAGATCCTTCTGCTTGAGACCCTTACCGCAGTTGGGCTGGTAGTAGGTAGTGTAGTGACCCTTGCCCTTTCCGTGATCCTTTCCGTTACCGGGGCCGTAGCTAGGAGAAGAGCCAGGGCCAGAACCGTTACCAGAGCCAGAGCCAGAGGGACCAGAACCGTTACCGTGGCCAGAACCGTTACCGGCACCAGCACCAGAGCCATAGGGGCCGGAGCCGGAGCCGTTACCGTGGCCAGAACCATTGCCGTTGCCGTTGCCAGAACCAGAGGGACCGGAGCCGTTACCGTGGCCAGAACCGTTACCATTGCCATTGCCATTGCCATTGCCATTGCCGGATCCAGAACCAGAGGGGCCAGAGCCGTTACCATGGCCAGAGCCAGAACCGTTGCCATTCTGACCGTTGCTACTGTGACCGTTGCCGTTGTTACCGTTTCCGCTGTTGCCATTGCCGTTATTGCCATTGCCGCTGTTGCCATTGCCGTTGTTGCCATTGCCACTGTTACCGTTGCCATTGTTACCATTGCCGCTGTTGCCGTTACCGTTGTTGCCATTGCCACTGTTGTTGTTGCCGTTGTTGCCAGTGCCAGTGTTGCCAGTGCCATGGTTACCATGGTTCCCAGAGCCGTTACCGTTGCCTGAACCGTGGTTTCCAGAGCCAGAGCCATTGCCAGAGCCAGAGCCAGAACCGTTACCGTGGCCAGAGCCGGAGCCAGAACCGTTACCATTCTGGCCATTGCCACTGTGACCGTTGCCGTTGTTGCCACTGCCGCTGTTTCCATTGCCGTTGTTGCCGTTTCCACTGTTTCCGTTGCCATTGTTGCCGTTTCCGCTGTTGCCATTTCCGTTGTTGTTGTTTCCGCTGTTGCCGTTACCATTGTTTCCGTTGCCACTGTTGTTGTTCCCATTGTTGCCGGTACCAGTGTTGCCGGTGCCATTGTTTCCACCGTTGCCTCCGTTGTTGCCTCCGTTGTTTCCACCGTTACCGTTACCACCGTTGCCGTTGTTTCCTCCATTGCC